>JALMQS010000650.1:21422-327595 GCA_024734495.1 Forficula auricularia | reverse complement strand
TTCCTCCATGTCTTCAGTCAATGGTTACCAATAATAATCGAAGCGTCAAAAATCTAATGTAGAAATGTTATTCCTCGAGTATTATGTATGAGAATCGATGGCTATTTTTGATTTTAAGTCGATCTCCCCCATGTCTTCAGCAATGGCTACTAATAAAACCGTAACCGAAACGTCAAAAATCCAATGTAGAATGGTTATTCCTCGACTACTAAATGAGAATCGATCATTATTTTTGAATTAAAGTCAACATGAACTGACAAATTGCAAGTGATATCTGATTAATAATAAAGGAATAAACATATTATTTTTTTATTGTTTAGGCGATAAATAATTAATATATCCAGTACACACCAAGCCAGCAAAACATATTAATATTTCAAATGAATTTGATAAAGTTTGAAGCAACGATCCGTTGCAGTTTATTTAAATTAGAAGTTCAAAAATCTATTCTGTTCTCCTCATAGAAAATACACTAATCTATTTGTTACAAGGAACAACTTTCTAAAACTTTTCGCCCTTGTAAAGTCATCGAGGGTCTCAGAATACGAACACAGTCACACATACAGACAGAAGAAGAAAATTATGCTTGAAAATTATTTTTTTAAACTTTTCAGGCACTTTTAAGTACAATGATATACAATTGTATTTATACAAATATATATAATTTTGTTTGAATTCAATTTTAGAGCTAACTGGCATGTAGGCAAATCGCCTGCCTGCCAGGCGTACCGAGTAATAAAATATCAATTATAAAGTTAATCATCAAGCAGAGGACAACTCTGATACTCTTTAACTAAATCTTTTTCAAAAAGTTTTAGTTGTTTATTGAGATATTTCAAAAAATATACATAATTAAAAAAAAAAAAAAAAAAAAAAATACTTCACCATACCCTGTAAAGTATAATATAATTATTAACGTTGTTATCTGGAAATAGGAGTAAATTTTTTATGCAGATAATTTATATTTTATTGCCAACGTATCATCAACTTGGTTGACTTCTTCAGGGCTCAAATAGCTATCTTCCCTTTAGTTTAAAAACAATTTCAATCTAATTGATATTAATGACTTGCCTTGTTATGTTTACTAAGAAGGAATAATTATCAAAATGAAAAATATGCAGGGAAGATAACTATTTGAGCTCTGAAGAAGTCAACAAAGTTGACGAAACGTTGGCAATAAAATATAAATTATCTGCATAAAAAATATAGTTCTTATTTCCCGATAACAACATTAATAATTTAATCGATGGATAAAACTAATCAAAACAAGTATAATTTAATAATATTTCTATTTGAATTAATGCTATTTAATAGTTTAAGAAATCATTTATCTAAATAAGCGATAAGGAACTAGGAAATCAAACGGATTAAAAAATTGTTAAGCGTCATATCTCAAATTTTTATTCTTTTTTAAAAATAATTATATCCACTTATTGAGAAGAATATATGGTTAATTTAGAGCTAATTAGATTGCAATATCTACCGAAAATATGCATATGAGCTGAATGTTTAATTTGAGGCACTTGAACACGTGGGTATCGCACCGAATACTGTCGTCTGCCTGAGGGCCAGCTGCGGGGCGGGAGCAACGGGACCGGTCCTAGGAAATTTGCAAAAGAGGAGAGGTGGGGAGGGAGGGCTCATTTGACCATGCCAAATCACATATATATATATATATATATATTTAACATGATAAAAATAATTTTTAAGAAAAAATAAATTAAATGCAACAAATAAAAATACACTAAAAGGTATAAAATAATTATTATATTATTTAGTTACTACTAAACGACGAAATATTAACATGAAATTACTTTTTGAAGTCGGTGCCAAACATATACCTTTAATGAATCGCATTCGACGGATCTTACTTAGTACGTTTGGAGGGTATGCTCGCTTATAGGTATAGTTTGTTTGGTACCGACTTCAAAAAGTAATTTCATGTTAATATTTCGTCGTTTAGTAGTAACTAAATAAGATAATAATTATTTTATACCTTTTAGTGTATTTTATTTGTTGCATTTAATTTTTTGAAGTCGGTTTTATTTTTTTCTTAAAAATTATTTTTATTTTTCTCTTTTTAGTGATGTTATTAATAGTGATTATATCATCAGAACCTGACCAAATTAATATGACACCATCCCTAAGATACCCCCTTTCCAATAAAAAAAGAATCATCGAATTCGGTTTATAAACAAAGAAGTTAGGCCTAAACAAACCTAACAAAAAAGGTCTAATACCTATGAAAAAAAATGGGACCAATCGGAAGCTAGACTGGACCCAATGCAAAAAAAAATTTCAAAATCGGTTCACAATTGGCGGAGATATGAGGTAACATAGGCACAAAAAAAAATCAGTCGAATAGAGAACCTCCTCCTTTTTTGAAGTCGGTTAAAAATATTTTTAATTAAATTTAACAATTTATAAAACCATTCAAATCCTAATTTAACGTTTTAAAAATATATTTGAGACATCATTTTAAATTTTAAGTGACATTAATTCTACTTCCCCAATAGATTGATTTTAATAAATTTTAATAAATATTAAAGGAAAATGGTGAAAACTTTTTCAAGACTCGGTACTGTCTCCGTAAATTTTACAGCTATAATCAGAGGAAAAGTAAAACTATCCCTATCACTTAAGATTTTAGCTGTCTTACTAATAATTCAAATATAATAAAAGTGGTGTTTTCTTTATTTTTGAACCAGAAGTTCTTAAGCTATAATAGAAAGACCAAAATCTAACTAGCTCTCTGTATTGGAAATACAAATATTTTAGCAAAAGAACGAACTTTCAACGACATTTCGTTCTTAAATTATCGAATCCAGACACACAGACAAAATGATTTTTCTCCTTTTTTCAATACATTGAGCAAAAAAAAATCAAAATTGTTCCTTGAATATTAGGCTTATAGAAGTAAAAATCAGTTATGTAGTTGATTCACTCCCGGATAGAAGAAATTGAATCTTTTTCATAAAATTTCTTTTAAACTACAACATTCTTAATCAAAATGCTATTTTCTTATATTAAAAAGTTACTATGAACCTCAAGATAGATTAATTCGATAAAATAAGATCGATTTCTTTCTCATTTATAATTCTTTTGGTAATAATTGAGTTTCGATTTTTCTAGGGAGGGAGGGGGAGGTGGGTAATGAGTTTTATATGGGGGGGCAGTGTCATCCTTGCCCCCCCCCTCCCTAATTACGACCATGGTTGTGAACAAATTTTAATGAGAAAAATTATATCTTATATGGTAAAATTTAAATCGTTTTATTTTTCTATTACTATACTACAATCGACACAACATATTAATTAATGGAAATTTTTATCCTGATTATTATTAGTAGTATTACTCAATCCTCCACATAAATTTTCGCCAAATTTCTCTCTCTCTCTTAATTTATATTTACTTCAAAAAATATAAATCGATTATATAATAGTAAATTCAATTAATAATATTCAGATCATCTCTACAAAAGAAGGAATCACATAAATATATTGTATATATTTATAAATATTTTTTAATCTTAGAAAGTTTATTTGGATTTTGCCTCTCTTGAGCTCATATCTTGGCTTTTCCAAAGAGTGCAGCACTCTACACTCTACATATTCCTTCGAATTATTATATGTCCGCCGGAAAATTTTGAATTAAAAACTTATTTTATTTAATAAATGAATATTATTTGCTAAAAAATAGCTTAAAAATTTCCTTATATGTATAAGATGAAAATTAAAAAAGTATTAATAATTTAGAGGTAGTACTTTTTAAAATAAATTATAAATTATTCGTTTCCGAATATGAAAAACTTTTCTTAAAGCCAGTGATTTTCAACCTTTCTGAATTTGCGACTTCTTTACCATTTCGATTTAAGCCGTGTCCCCTTTCTAAAAATCATACTCAAAGAGCCATAAAAAGCAATATAATGGGTGCTTTCCATGCAGAAGACATTCTCAGGGTAGTCATTAATTGTTAAAATCATTGTAGTGCTTGAATTTCTGGGTAGATTTTGGAATATTTATAATAACTAATATGTAGCTAAATACATATAGGCTAAAGAATTATTTTATTAACAGAAAGTATTTCTTATTTATGTGTACGACTTTCAGTCGTTTTTCTCCCCTACAGCTACTATATATATTTCACATTCCACAGTTTGAGAACCACTGCTTTAACTCATTCAACAAAACAATTCATTCATTAATGTCCTTTGTTGACTTCTCTCTCATTGACTAAGAGTTTTCGAAACTATAATCTTTCAAAAATCAGGCCAATAATAATCTCTTTCAATTCTGAGTTTCTGATCAGACTCTTGAATTTCCTATATTTTAAAAAAAATTTCTTTTAATATTAGTTCTTTGTTAAAATCATAGGCTTTTTTTTAGAAATTCCCTACTTTGTTCTTGTAGATCTAAAAGATAATTTGATGTTCTTTGATTAAATTCATTCCTTCAAATTTGCAAGGTTTTGGAATGAACTTCCAGCCAAATTTCATGCAAACCCGACTCTCAGGGCTTCTTTCTTTATGGATTCCAATAACTGATACTCCCTTCTCTTATTTCCTTTGTCTTCTAATCTTTCTTTAATTTTTTCGGCTTCTAATTTTTTGTATTGGTATAAACACTTTTGTCAATTTTGTAAATTATTATTGTAACTAAAGTGTTGTATAAACACTAAGTGGGACCCAATGCATTGTAAAAAAAATAAATAAAAATGAATAACTAAATAAATGAATTTTTGGAGAGAGGTGCTTAATTTTTCATCGCACATTTCCCATAAAATGTCCCAATTTCTTACTTTCATAACCATCTTGAATTATGTATGTTTTATCTTTTATATAAAAATTGTCTAAGACTTGGATATTCTCAAAGCGTTTACAATCTTAAATATAATTCTTCTTCCAGTGCATTACTCAATTTCGTGCTTGAAAATAATAAAAATTAAAAAAATCGCTAAAACAATACAGGCGGCCCTCTATCTAAAAATATATTTTTAAAAAATGTTTTTTTAGAAATGGCCGTAAAAGGTTTACACTTCATTTCGTGCCGTCAGTTACGAAATATTGTTAAGATAACAATTTACCTTTTAAAGCATTAGTTATTTTAGACAATGCTACAGGGCACCCAAAGTATCTGCAAAATGTATACCCGAAAATAAATGTTGTGTTTCTTCCTCCCAATACTATCTGCCTCATTCAGCCCATGGACCAAACAGCGATAGCTACGTTTAAACGATATTATATGAGGACAATAATTAATCAGGCCATCAAGGCAACTGACAGGGAAGATGGGACTATATTAAGAGAGTTTTGGAAGAGCTATAATATTTGGAAGGCAATTAATAATATTAGAGACTCGTGGGCTGAAATAAAATAATCAACAATGAAAGGTTCTTGGGAACAATTATGCCCACAAATGATGAGTGATTATGTAAATCCTGAAGAAACCCCAGATACAGTCACAGATGAAATAGTAGGCCTAATGAATGAACTTAACTTGGATGTCACCAACGAAGATGTCAATGAGTTGATTGAATCTCATTCAGTACCTCTGTCAAATGAATACTTAATTGAGCAGCAAGAATTAAGTGGAATACATAATGAAAGTGAGGAAGAAGAATCCGATAAAATCATAAAACTTTGACAATCAATTAATTGGTGTGTTCACCACACAACTTTCACATTTTCATTTATTTGAAGTCAGCGCGTCACTACCAATTTACACCCCCTTCCTTTATTTCGTTTTTTTTTTTTTTTGGTTTTCTCAAAAACAGCTACAACGATTTTTTTGAAAAATTGACACAACTAATAACTCATGACACTTGATAACTAAACTAATTTTTAAAAAAATCATTGAAGCCATTTTTGAGAAAATAAAAAAAATAAAAATCTTTCATGTAAATGTTCACTTCCGGTCTTCCGATTTCAAGCAAAAGCTTGATGTACTCCTTCTAGCCTAGATAAGGCTTAAGTTTCGAATTTCGTATCTCTGAGACTTATGGTTGCGAAACGCAGGGGAGGGGGTAAATTCTTACGTACTTAAACATCAACTTCCGGTTTTTCTATTTTATCCAGAATCAGTTCTTGTAGCTTCTAGATAGCTTAAGTTTCAAATTTCAAAGCTCTTCGACTTTCCGAAGACGAGATATGAACGATTAAAATATTTATTTTACCACATTCCTAATTTACAACCCCTTCCTTTAATTCAATCGGATTAAAAATTTGACACAACTATTTACTCATGACACTTGATAAATTCACTAATTTTTAAAAAAATCGTTAGAGCCGTTTTTGAGAAAATAAAAAATGTAAACGTCCACTTCCGGTTTTCTGATTTCAAACAAAAGCTTACTGTACTTCTTCTAGCCTATTTCTAGCTTAAGTTTTGAATTTCAAGGCTCTGAGACTTATGGTTGCGAAACGCATGGGGGGGGTACATACGTACATACGTACATACGCACTGATCAATGGATTTTGGAGACCTTTTTGGCCTTTGGAGACCACACTTTCTGGTTTTATGTCCTAAATCCAGTTTCCAACTATTAAGGGCAACGATTTTTTCCACCTAGAAGTTACAAAATGAAATTAACTTTTTTCATCTCAAAGAGCCCGGACTCAGACTGGCCATCGCAAAACTAAAAATATGAACGAAGCCTTCATGCGCCTTGAGAAATTTATGGCTATAATGGAAGAATGTGACTCGAATGGAGAACGCGTATCTCAAGTACTATTGAGAACGATATAGCATGCTATGGAACTCTGTATCAAGAAAAGAAGAAAAGGGGTGGTATTGAATAAACTCTTGATAAGTTTATAAAGAAAAACACCCGAACGTACTTAAACACGCATCGTTAAATTAAGTATGTATATTGATAAATATATACATATTTCAAATAATATGTTCCTATTATTGATAAATAAATATTTTAAAATACAATTTTTGAAGTTTTTTTGTATCCCTCTACTTTCGAACATTCAACACTTTCAGGAACCAATTATGTACGAAAGTCGAGGGCCGCCTGTACTTGGAGTCCGCCCGGTGGCTGGCTGGTACCATACAAATAATTGTATCTTTCAAAATTCTTGAGATATCAAATTCCTAATTATTTGTCCATGATAAGAAAAGAATGAGTGAGTGTATGGTATTTTTTTAACCGACTTCAAAAAAGGAGGAGGTTCTCAATTCGAATGATTTTTTTTTTTTGTGTCTATAGTCACCTCACATCTCGGCCAATTGTGAACCGATTTTGATGATGTTTTTTTGCATTAGGTTTAGTCTAGCTTCCGATTGGTCCCGTTTTTTTTTCATTGGTTTTGGACGTTTTTTGAAATGTTTGTTCAGACATAACTTCTTTGTTTATGAACCGATTTTAATGATTCTTTTTTTAATGGAAAGAGGGTGCCTTATGGGTAGCACCATATTAATTTGGTCAAGTTCTGAAAATATGATCAATGACAAATTAACGTAAATCTCCAATTCTTATGACCAAAAAATTATAATAAATAAAATCTTTTATAAAAAAATCTTAAAACATTCATTTAAAACCCGCAAACATTTCGAGAGAATTTCTATATTTATGAATTGAATTTCATTATCATATTCTGATTCATTCGCCCGACGCTTTCTCTTAAGAGATGCATACAAGGTATTATATTAAGTCACTATTAATAACATCACTAAAAAGAGAAAAATAAAAATAATTTTTATAAAAAAATAAAACCGACTTCAAAAAAATTAAATGGAACAAATAAAATAATAATAACTTAAAATAAAATAAAAATCCACTAAAAGGTATAAAATAATTATCATATTTAGCTACAAATAAACGACGAAATATTAACATGAAATTACTTTTTGAAGTCGGTGCCAAACATATACATTTTATGAATCGCACTCGACTGGCGGGTACGCTCGCTTATATAGTTTGTTTGGCTTCAAAAAGTAATTTCACGTTAATATTTCCTCGTTTAGTTGTATCTATAAATAAGATAATTATTTTAAAACCTTTTAGTGTATTTTATTTGATTTTTTTAAGTTATTATTATTTTATTTGTTGGAATTAATTTTTTTGAAGACAGTTTTATATTTTTTTTTTTTTTTTATAAAAATTATTCAGAATTTCAATTTAAGTACTTTATAAAAATAAGCTGGTATAAAAATCGAATAAAAATTTAAGACTCTCTCTCACAATCATTTTAAATCGAAATTCTTTATAAGAAACCAAATCTAATTCTACTAAATAAGATCATTACATAGATATATGAATTTCACTTCTCAAAATAATTTCAATTTATTTTTAGTAATATAAGTTTCGAACAACTTTAAATTCTTTGTCATTTTGTTACAATTATAAAACATTTATCTAAGTCTAGAGTTTTACTCAAGTTCAAATTTTAAAACAAAACTGTAATAATGTAGAAAAGGGAAAAAAATTATTGATTGTTTATATAAATGAAAAAATACAAATCTTTTATAAAAACCAATTAAAACAAAAATTCGGAAATTATTTTCACTTAATATTTGACAAAAATCATCTACATTCGATTCGCGATCGAATCAAATACAGGAAACTTATGATTAATACAAAACACGTGTATTCAAAAGTCAAACGTTTCTGGAGAATTTCTCCCTTTTTTCAATGACAATTTTTTCAAAAAAAATAAACTGCAACGGATCATTGCTAAACTTTATCCAATGTACTATCTTACTCTAGAGTAAAGTACTTTAAAATATAATTTTACTAAAAACTTTATTTAACCTTTTTTGTGGTCCCAAAGGTTCTTAATTAGGATATTAATTTTCTTCAAAATTGGTTAAGTCATTTGCAAGATATTTAGAAAAAACTAAAAAATTACTAATGTTTGTGGGCCGATATGTACCAAAAGCTAATCAGCGTTTCATTTTGTTAAACTAATGGTAGGTTTTCAATTTTCTTTCAATCGATGCAACGGTGTGGAAAAAATCGTGGACAAAAAAAAAGATAACATACATACATCCGCACAAACTAAATCAAAATCGAACTTTGTGGCCTCTGGACCAGACCCCATGTAATTTTTGGCAAAACCGTCACGTGTTAAAATTCAACCTTAATGAATACTACAATTTGTGACTTTAATTGAGTCCATGAGTTTCGTAGTCTTTACCTGAGGACCTTTTTTTAATGTATTTCATTTAAAGGTAATCTAGCCACTAAGACAATCTGTAGAATTTTCTATTTATAAAAATATTTAATATCTTAGTGTTGCTTTATAAATTTGAGAGTAAGAAACTTTTTTTCCTTTTTTTGAAAATATTTGTCATTGAAAAAGGGAGAAATTCTCTCGAAACGTTTGACTTTTGAATAAAATTGTTTTGGATTGTTTTTTATAAAAGATTTGTATTTTTTCATTTATAATAATGTATTTAGAGATAAGTATTTCAAATTATCCGAGATTTACTGAGCTGGAAAATAAGCAAAATCCACAGATCCATTGATTTTTTTTGAACAAAATTTGTTTATTTTCCAAATTTAAAAATTGATATATTTATTATTAGAATAATTTAGGCATCGAGTCAACACTCCCTACCCATATTGATCCATTCATGAAATTTTGTTATGTTATCGAAAACTCTTATGTGAACAAAATTTCAAGAAAATCGACTATTGGAGAAGTATGTCAAAATTCAAATATAAGATTCTCCCAAGTTAAACAGAGGAATCAAGTTAAATAAGTTGACGTGTTCTGATGTGGCCATCCACTTGACTTTACCATACAACCTGGCCCCTAAAATTATTTATAATCATGTAGGGGGGGGGGGTAGTTTTTGCATTTTTAGACTTATGGGGTCCCATTATGTATACAAAATTTGGTTGAGTTTGGTGAATGGCCAAGATTTTCATTTTTTGACCCTACGCCCCCCCCCTCACCCAATTTTGGGTGGTTAGTTTTTGGATTCTTAGACTTCTGGGGGTCCAGTGATTATGTATACACAATTTGGTTGAGTTTGCTCAAATGGCCTAGATTTTTAATTTTAACTGCCCCCCCCCTCCACTCCCCTTATTTTTGGGTCGATATGCACCAAAATCTAATCAGTTCTTAATCTCAATGGACCAAAACTACGTGTGAAATTTGGTTTCGATATTCAAACTATTTTTTGAGCTAGCTTGTCCACAAAAATTTGGTAACGCACAGACTAACGGACAACCAACCAGACAATCAGACAAACTAATTAATTATTATCTCGAAAAATATAATTTTTTCGATGTTCAGTTATGAGAGCTTTTTTGTAAGAGCGAAATGCCATGGTTTCGCTCAATTTTTTAATCAAAATAGTTTCAGCCGTTTTTTAAATATTTCGAAAAAAAGAAGGAAAAAAATCACTTTTTCATGCACGATTACAATACTTGACCATACCCTGTATGGTAAGGTAAAAAATGGCAATAAGGGTGATTCTTCTAAGATCTCTAATCGCCTTTCAAAAATTTTAGAAATTCCAAATCATTCGGCAAGTTTATCGGTATTATTTTAATGTTAGTGTTAGAAGATTTTAAGCTGGCCATATCTATAATATGTAGAATGGAAGTAGGTGTAACTCTTTAGTATACTTGTAAGTGGTACAGTTGAACATGACTTAGACTTTTGATCAGGTTGACACCAAAATTTTCTTGCCAAATTACCTGTCTTTGGCAACAACCCAAGGTTTTTCATGTTGTTTGAAAGCGTTCTTTAACTCGAAGTCATTATTAAATTATTTTTTACATATTTTTATTATTTTTTTGAGAAAGCAGCCGGTTTCGGAACATTTTTAATGCAGGAAGAAATGGTGGGTCGACAAGTCAATTGCCATATATCTCCTCCATTTGCCAGATGGGCCATTTCAGGTGAAGCGGACAACAAAAAAATTATGAGGTGCTAATTGTACTTCTAGAAGGTATGAATTTGAACACACAATTTTTGAAGTGAAAACTTCTTTAGGCACGTTGGGCACTTTGGTGATGGGGAAAAAGCACTGTACTCGCGTGACCATCACGCTCAGATACATATATATATATATAGATGTGTGTGAGTGCATATATTTTAAAACCCACTAATATTTAATGACAAATAAAATTTATTAAAATTAGGAAATTTAAATTATTATTTTAAAACCCACTAATATTTTATAACAAATAAATTTATTTAAATTAGGAAATTTAAATTATTTTAATAACATCTATGGCTAAAGAAGTTTAACTTCCCCCTTGAGCTTATGTGGATGAGGTGCAAACAATTTTTTTTTTTTTTGAATTTTCAAATTAATTGTAGTATCAAAAATTAAAATTTCATAATTTTTAAATTAAAATTATTAATATTAATATGGTTTTCACATCTATCGTCCGAGCAAAAATTATATACATTTTGATATAGTTTATTTATTAGTTATCAAATACGAAAGCACAGTACAAAAATATAAATACAACTTGATTGAAAAATAATTATTAATATACACTTATATTATTTATACTTGGTATTTGTTACTTTACCATACAGGGTATGGTCAAGTATTGTAATTGTGCATGAAAAAGTGTTTTTTTCCTTCTTTTTTTCGAAATATCTCAAAAACGATTCAAACTATTTTGATTAAAAAAATTGAGCGAAACCATGGCATTTCGCTCTACAAAAAAGCCCTAATAAGTGAACTTCGAAAAAAATTATATTTTTCGAGATAATAATTGTTTTGTCAAAATGTCTGTTAGTCTGGTTGGCTGTTAGTTAGTCTGTGCGTTACCAAATTTTTGTGAACGAGCTAGCTCAAAAACTAGTGTGAATATCGAAACCAAATTTCACAGGTAGCTTTGGTCCATTGAGATTAAGAGCTGATTAGATTTTATTGCATATCGACCGAAAATTAAGGTTAGGGGGTTAAAAATTAAAAATCTAGGCTATTTGAGCAAATTCAACCAAACTTTGTATACATAATCACTGGGCCCACAGGAGTCTAAAAATGCAAAAACTAACGGCCGAGAATGGGGGGGGGGTAAATATGTTCAAAAAATGAAAATCTAGGCTCTTGTACCAAACTAACTAAACTGTGTATACATATTCACTGGGCCCATAGTAATCTAAAAATGCAAAAACTAACCGCCCAAAATGGGGGGGGGGGGGTTGTAGGGCCAAAAAATGAAAATATAGTCTCTTGTACCAAACTAAACCAAATTTTTTATACATAATCAGTGGGCCCCCAGGAGTCTAAAAATGCCTCCGCTACATGATTATAAATAATTTTATTAAATATTAAATATAAGTGAGGGGCCAGGTTGTATGGTAAAGTCAAGTGGATGCCCACATCAGAACACGTCAGCTTATATTTACATAAATTTCAATGAACTTAATTTTCAACATTATTTTCACATGCCGATAAATGTGAAAACCACATTAATGTTAATAATTTTAATTTACAAATTGTGAAATTTTAATTTTTGATATTACAATTAATTTGAAAATTCAAAAAAAAATTTCATTTCATAGTTTTAAGTTTTCTTCTGTCACCGGTCTCCATGACTGCCTTTTTAATTCTTTTTTTTTTTGGTATGAGGTTTAGTTGTTAAGTTATGGGCTTCTAAAGAATTGAAGTAATTGGATTTCGGATTTTTTGGAAGCAATTTTTTTGAATTAAATAAATTTACAATAAAATATTAAACAAGGTCGTTTATATTGAAAATTTACTGTTCTTTTTAATTATGAATTCAGATTTGAAATTGAATTTTTTTTTCATGTACAAACCCGTAAGTAAACATTTCAAATCAGAATTTTAATAATTTCGACCATTTTTTTTTTAATTATTTTAATTTCAAAATATAGCTTAAAATATAGAAATATTATACTGAAAAGTTTCAAAATGTGATTAAGATTAGTTTAGGACAGCGGTGCCTAACCTACGGCCCGAGGGGCCGGATCCGGCCCGCGAAGAGGCTCAATCCGGCGAGCGAGTTGACACTAAATATGTATTTTTTGCAAAATATCTAAAAAAATTATAAATCATATTGATAATTAAAATCAAAAATTTCTACATTTTTTTATGTACCTACATCAATATTTTTAATGTCACTGACAATCTTGTAAAAATATAGTTCAAATTGCGCCGCAGTGCGGTCTTGTCGGATAATTTGACATTTATTTAAATGCGAGGACAAATTAGACAAGTACAGAAATTTTATTTTAAAATATTTACTTATCGATAAATTAAATAATTATTATTTAATTTATTATTTTTACTTTATCCAATGCGAAGCATGGGGAAAGTATTGTAATCGGTCGCGCGGCAAGCGCGACTTCAAAGGGTCCTCAGGTAAAGACTACGGAACCCATGGACTCAAATAAGGTCACAAATTGAAGTATTCAATTAGATTGAATTTTAGCACGTGACGATTTTGCCAAAAGTTACCTGGAATCTCGTCGAGAGGCCAAAAAGTGCCATTTTTTTGGAAGTGCGTGGGGATGGATGGATGTATGTATGTGTGTTATCGTTTTTTTCGTCCACGAATTTTTCCACACCGTTGCACCGATTGAATTGAAATTGAAAACCTACCAGTATTTTAACAAAATGAAGCGCTGATTAGTTTTTGGTACATATCGGTCCACAAACATTAGTACTTTATTTCAGTACTTTTTTAGTTTTTTTCTAAATATCTTGAAAATGACTTAACCAATTTTGATGAAATTTAATATCCTAATTAAGTACCTTGGGCACCACAAAAAAGGTTAAACAAAGTTTTTAGTAAAATTATATTTTAAAGTACTTTACTCTAGAACATATTAATATTTCAAATGAATTTGGATAAAGTTTAGCAACGATCCGTTGCAGTTTATTTAATATATTATTTAATAATATATTAAAAAAATATATATTTATTATTAAAATTCATCACCACTCTCCTAGCCTAATGTAAAGCGGACTGCCAATGCAACCATTTGTTTTGTTTAATTTAGTTATAACCTAAGTTTTTAAATAAGTGTGCAACATCAGTATTTGACATTTGCATGGAGTAAAAACTTAAGTCTATTGAAATATTTTTTAGTCTACTGTTAGGCCTTAACGTTGAGGAAGTAGAATTTTTTTACCCCAAATAATGTCAACGGGAGTGGAGTCGGGGGTTAGCTCAGTCATCTAACGCGCTGGCCTCGCTTCGGCATCGATCGATTATGACGATGTTGGAGTTGATATAACCAATACGTCGGTGTGTAAAAAATTGCTAAATTACGATTTTTGAAAAAAAATGAATCAGCACAAAAATATTCATGAATTCATTGAAAATGTTGCGTTTTTTAATTAAAGGTGCCGCTAAGATATACAATTAAAAAGAATCCGACCCGAGAGTTCCTATGTCATTTTGAATCCGGCCCGCGGACAAAAAAGGGTTGGGCACCACTGATTTAGGAGATAGATGAATTAAAGTATATATACGTGTCGCACTGAGCGTGCTAATTGGCGGTTGTTTAGTTCGGCTCGTTTGCGCGAAAACCCATTAAAACGCTGCGATATTAATATGTACTAACTTAATTAAGCATATTTAGGTTCTACCAATGATATATGATAAGTAATATTCAAAATGGTCCAAGTTATTAAAATTCTGATTTGTAATGTTTACTTCCGGTTTTGTACATGAAAAAAAATTCAATTTCAAATCTGATTTCATAAATAAAAAAGAATAGTAAATTTTCAATATAAACCACCATGTTTAATATTTTAGTACCTGGAGGCACCGAGCGATGCTCGGTAACTTCTTCCTTCAGTTAAAAGCTTTATTTTAATATTATTTTTAAATTAATTTAAAATTCTGATAAAAAAGGTCGATTTTTATTTGAGAGCCGTTTTCAAATTAAAAAAAATACAAAATAATATTCGCCCACTGTACCCCCCCCCCCCTCCACCCCGCTCCGACCCCACCCCCGAAACGTCGCCCTACCCCCGGATCACCCAACACTGCACCCCACCTCCTGCATCTGTTTTGATTCAACCATATGATTCATTTTTATTCATCCAATTGTTAATTAATAAAACCTATCAAAATGTGTTGTTTTTTCAGAAAATTGAGACCTGCTTATGGCAAATATATTTTTAAATAAATTCTTGATTATTTTTTATTCTATTAAATAAATAAAGTTCATTATAAAAACAATTATAAAACGTTTATTAATATTTCTAACGTTTAGGGAGAACAAAATATGTTAAAATCCACAATCACAATACTTCTTCAAGGCCTTTGAGAAAAAAGGATTAACCCAACCCATTGTCTGCCTGAAACAAAAGGAAAAGAGTAACCTTTTTTTTTAAACCCTAAGAATGGGATTTGTCTACCTGAGAATAATTAATTTGATTGCGAAAAAACCCATAAAAACAATTTTGTCGAAAATGAGACCGTGACAGATCGAATTGTCACCCCAAAAACCCCCTAACCCGTGAATTTCATCAAAATTGGTAAAGCCGTTTTCAAAATAGAACTAAGATACAAATATATATACAAACAAATAAATATACAAATTTTGCTCGTTTAATAAGAGTAGATTGTAAATTTATTTAATTTGAAAAATTGGTTCCAAAAAATCCGAAATATCAATTACGTATAATCTTTAGAAGCCCATAACTTGACAACTAAACTTCATACCAAAAATAAACTTTATGTTCACATTCATACGTTCTAGAAGTTCAATTAGGCCAAATATGAACGAATTTCGAAACCTCAAATTTTTTTGTCGTTGTCCGTTTCACGTGAAATTCCCAAGATTCTAAAATAAAATGTTTTGAAAAATGAAAATGTGGGAAATCTTAGTTAATAAATCTAATTTTTATAATATACTAATTATTTTTATTGTTTATTATATTTAGTAATTCAGTAATGATTAATGTATTTATTAAATATTATTTATATTACAGTGAAACTTCAATTAACCGTCAGGGTCGGGACTAGAACCGGTTAATCGAATATATTGATAAAAGAAAACATTTTAAACAACAACCCACCCCATTCATTGCAAATGAACGAATGATAAAAATGAACGCTTACACTGTATTTTATTTTATTAACCGACTTCAAAAAAGAAGGAGGTTCTCAATTCGACTGAATTTTTTTTTTTTTTGTCTATGTTACCTCATATCTTCGCCAATTGTAAACCGATTTTGATGATTTTTTTGCATTGGGTTCAGACTAGTTTCCGATTGGTCCCGTTTTTGTCATTGGTATTGGACCTTTTTTGATATGTTTGTTCAGGCATAACTTCTTTGTTTATGAACCGAATTTAATTATTCTTTTTTTATTGAAAAGAGAGTACCTTAGGGGTGATACCATATTAATTTGGTCAAGTTCTGAAGATGTGATCAATGACGAAATAACGTAAATCTCCAATTCCTATGACCAAATAATCGAAATTATAATAAATAAAATCTTTTATAAAAAAATCTTAAAACATTCATTTAAAACCCGCAAACGGTTCGAGAGAATTTCTATATTTATTTATCATTTTCTGATTCATTCGCCCGACGCTTTCTCTTACGAGATCCATGCAAGGTATTATATTAAGTCACTATTATAATAACATCACTAAAAAAGAAAAATAAAAATAATTTTTATAAAAAAAAAAAATAAAACCGACTTCAAAAAAATTAAATGCAACAAATTAAATAATAATAACTTAAAGATAAAATAAAATCCACTAAATAGTATAAAATAATTATCTTATTTAGTTACAACTAAATGACGAAATATTAACATGAAATCACTTTTTGAAGTCGGTGCCAAACATATACATTTTATGAATCGCACTTGACCGATCTTACTTAGTATGTTTGACGGGTACGCTCGCTTATAGGTATATTTTGTTTGGCACCGACTTCAAAAAGTAATTTCATGTTAATATTTCGTCGTTTAGTTGTAACTAAATAAGATAATTATTTTATACCTTTTAGTGGATTTTATTTTATCTTTAAGTTATTATTATTTAATTTGTTGCATTTAATTTTTTTGAAGTCGGTTTTATTTATTTTTTATAAGAATTATTTTTATAGAAACAAACAATATACAATTTACAGTATAGTATATACATATGTAAATTTGTTACATACATGAACTCACGGTCTAAACGTGATACATATGCACATATTCAAATTTTGTGATTAAATTGATTTTTCACGGACTACCAGTCAACAGAAACTGAAGTTTCACTGTATTATGCATTTTTTCAATCTCTTATTCATTTAATTATGCATTAATTTATTATTAATTTCAATATAGTTCTTCCACTTCCAATATTCGCTCATGACTTTAAAAAAGTTTAATATTATCTAAATATCTTGATTTGTAAATGTTTGATGAGACAAGCAATTCATATTTATTCAATCATATATAATTTGATAAAACTACGAAATATGAGCGGTCAAATGCTATACCAGGAAACAGTTTTTTGAGATTTGAAAAACTGGACAATTATTTTCAATAAAATGATAATGAAAAAAAGTTGAAAAAAAGAATAAAACGTAACGCTAACTTGTGATTGAATTTGAAAATGTGTTAAATCAATGTTCCGCACATTGAAACCAGTCCATTTGAGTATTTTATGTTTTTTCTTAACACTTGAATTAAAACATATTTATTTATTTTTCAAGTTTATTAGTATTTGATAAAATATATTTTTTTGTTGTTAAGGATAAATAAACTGAATTTGCTTCTTTCCAGTAATTTATTTTGTTTTTCAAATGGTTATTCCAAATATTTCGAGAGCGTTCTCAGCATCTCTTCCTCAGTGGAAACTGATGTAATTATAATAACTCACTGACTTGCTTATTGTGTGGTCCCGCAGTTTCCACTGAGGAAGAGATGCTGAGAATGCTCTCGAAATATTTGGAATAACCATTTGAAAAACAAAATAAATTACTGGAAAGAAGCAAATTCAGTTTATTTATCCTTAACAATAAAAAATTAATATATCCAGTGTTTTTACAAATTTTTAACTAATATAATTTTGGAGCTACACCTATATAAAATAGTGCTATAACTTAGTGTTATTAAGTTATAGACTCCAAAATTATAATAGCTAAAAATCTGTAAAAATTCTGAAGGATAGCTAGTATTATAAAGGTAAATAATTAAGTAATGGAGAGGGATTCAGCCAATGGGTTGCCTCTGCTGAATCCCTCTCCATTACTTAATTATATACATATACAGCCATCAAAATTGTATCAACTTTATAAAGGTAAGGTCTAAAGAGTTTCAAATTTTTTGAACCATTACTTTGGCGGGAATATAAAATTGATCTTTCAATGGCAAAAACCCCATGTTATTTGGATGAGAAACTTAGATCGCTGTGGGCACAGGTTATAATTGAGATAGAGACTTGAAACTTGGGGGATATTTTTATTTTATTTATTTCAAACCATATGAGCCCGTGTCTGCGTAAAAATTCGATAATACTCAAAATAAGGACCTTCTATTGTACATGTTAACCTAAGTATTTTATTTATAAATTACACCACAGTCAAAAAGACCTTAATATTTGAGTTTGTTTACCTACTATTTGTTTGAGATTCATTCATACAGATTCATTATAAATAGCAATGAACTCAAACTGAAGACTGCTATGATTCTAAAAATTACCAACTGTTTTTAACGTAGTAGTGATTTATGAAGGGAAACTGTATTGAAATTCAAAAAATTTATTTACAGTTTACCAAAACATGAATCGATCCATTAAGAAGAAGATACAGGATTGATTGATTTGAAAATTAACTAAAATTATATCATAAAACAAAAAATCTAAAAAAAAAATCATATATGATTCAACAACTCAAACTTAGGAAAAATTTTATGGAAATAAATTATTTACCATTTAAGACATAATTTTAAGACATAATCGTAACAACAACTCTAAATGACTACTTATTAGTTATTATCTCATCAAAAGAATAAATGAAAACCTTGCCAGATGATTGAGAGCAATTGGGTTAGAAGATTATTTTAAGTTTTACTAAAATACCGCTATTGCGTTCTAGAACTAAAAGACCACTTTCTGACATACCTCTACTACGTTTTAGAAAGATTATTCAAGAATATATTAAATTGAAAGTTTATTTTTGCCGAGAGTAGCAGGAATTTTATAAATTGAAGCAGACAATAAAATTTATTTTTCCAGCAGAAGACACATTCTTTTATTGTCTCCTTCAAGAATAAATTATTAAAATTCTGATGAAATAGTTGAAGTTTGTCTTATTCACAACTTTTCAAATTTCTCTCTCTATATGTATATCAGTGGTGGTTGGTGACTTTTCAACCAGGGGATGCTGTCCAAAAAAGTACCCTTCATTTTTTGAAATTTTATTTTAATCTTCGCCTTTATTTTGCAAATTTCATCGAATACGGCTTCATTTTCGATATTTTCAAATTTAACATTAGATATTTTAAAAATATATTTTGCGACCTTTGTCCAAAACGGATACTGCTTTGTGTGAGTGAGGGCAGGAGTCAGAAATTAAATCTTGTCACTTAAACTCCACACTCCCTGAGATGGAAATCGACCATCTTGCACAATTAATCACCGTGTCCTATAAGAAAATCTTAAATTTCTCCTAATCCCATTGCCCAAGCTATGACTTGTCTATAGAACTCTTAGTTATTTCCGATCTTATATATTGAAAGTTCTTTGAAATGGATTATTCCAAAAATTCTCGAATCATCTTTATTTATTGCTTTTACTTTACCATACAGGATATGGTCAAGTATAGCAATCGTTCATGAAAAAAGTGTTTTTTCCCTTCTTTTTTTCAAAATATCTCAAAAACGGCTGAAACTATTTTGATTAAAAAAATTGAGCTAAACCATGGCATTTCGCTCTACAAAAAAGCTCCAATAAGTGAACATCGAAAAAATTATATTTTTTGAGATAATAATTGTTTTGTCAAAATGTCTGTTAGTTAGTCTGTCTGTCTGGTTGTCCGTTAGTCTGTGCGTTACCAAATTTTTGTGGACGAGCTAGCTCAAAAACTAGTGTCAATATCGAAACCAAATTTCACACGTAGTTTTGGTCCATTGAGATTAAGAGCTGATTAGATTTTGGTGAATATCGACCAAAACTAAGAGGGGTGGAGGGGGGTTAAAAATTAAGAATCTAGGCCTTTTGAGCAAACTCAACCAAATTTTGTATACATAATCAGTGAACCCCCAGAAGTCTAAAAATGAAAAACTAACCGCCCAAACTGAGGGGGGGGGGGTGTAGGATCAAAAAATGAAAATCTTGGCCATTTACCAAACTCAACCAGATTTTGTATACATAATCAGTGGGACCCCAGAAGTCTAAAAATGAAAAAACTAACCGCCCAAAATGGTGGGGCCAAAAAATGGGGCCAAAAAATGAAAATCTTGGCCATTTACCAAACTCAAGCAAATTTTGTATACATAATCAGAGGGACCCTAGAAGTATAAAAATGCAAAAACTAACCCACCCCTACATGATTATAAATAATTTTAGGGGTCAGGTTGTATGGTAAAGTCAAGTGGATGACCACATCAGAACACTTCAACTTATTTTGTATTATTACTATTTTAATAGTTCCTCAGTGAGAACAATTTTTATTTGACTAAAACTTGTCTTTGACATGCTTGAACTGGAAGACCAGGCAGGGACTTGAAACCTTCTATCCACACCCCTTAATTTTCATTCATTTTAATTGCCCCTGCAACAATTTTATTTTATTTCGAGAACCAATATACTTTTCAAAACAGAAAACGTTTTGTATAGAAATGTTTGAAATAACGAAAAATAATTTGAAAATTTAAAGATCCTCCTGAAATCTTGAAAATACTCAAAATCTTTGAAATTTTAGGGATGCGCCGCATTCACGGCATCCTTGGGGCCACACGCCACTCATATTCTAGTATATGTATTTATTTTCATTTGAATTGTAATAATAATTTTATTTCGCAGCATTTTGTTTCATTTGAATTTTTTTTTCTCCTTGGGCTGTGACTGATAGGTACTGAGTGTCAATATGGGTGAGATGAGATCTAATGAAGGTGATAATTTTTATATAGAAATTATTTTTGTATGTATGTAAAATATATACATATATGTATAATAACAACAAGAATAAACATTAGGCATAGAATTCATTTAAATTAGAAAACGACAAATACTGAAACTCAAATAAGAATGAATTATATTAATTATTTTCTTTACAGGATGAAACGTATAAAAAAATATATGAAAAAAATTAATTACAAAGAAATCAAGAGGGTTTTCCAGTATTGACAATATTTTTTTATTCAAAAAAAAGAATAAAGTGGTTTTCCAATTTAATCACGAACGTTGAGAGTCGCCGAATAGCGTGCTTCAATTCATGAGAGCACATGCGGTGATAGTATCTATAAAATAGGGGAAAGTGAAGAAACGTTTCTTCGATTGGCTAGCGAGGGATCGAATCGTCTGATAGCTAGTTTCTGAATTGCATTCAGCGTGGCAAGAGAATGTTGGGATGCCCTCCTTCGAAACAGGGGTTAGAGAACTGTAGGGACGTGAATAATCGCCTCAAGGCCATCGTAACATATAGTGTAATATTATTATTATTATTATTATTATTATAGCCTTTATTTAGTTCAATTTTACGATTAAATTACATTTAATCAAGCAATACACAATAAATTACAACATATTTACAATATATTTCATACTTATATTATATTTACAATTGTACAAATTATGATGGAACTAGGCCCCTTAGGGCATAGGCCTCTCCCAATATGTTCCATACTTTTCTATTCCTCGCGGTCCTCATCCAGTCTCTTCCGACTGTCCTGTCTGCAGTTCATTTGACCATCTATTCGGCGGTCTTCCTCGGTCCCTGGTTTTATTCAACGGGCACCATTCAGTGGTGATTTTTGTCCATCTTTCATTTCCCATCCTCGCAATGTGTCCCGCCCATCTCCATTTCATTTTCCTTATAGCGATGTTTATATTTTCCATTTTCGTTTTTATAGATATCAACTATTTTTTGCTTATCTTTTCTTCTTATTCCTAAGATATTTCTAATCATATCCCTCTGTGTTGTTTCTAATTTTTTTGAAATTTTTTCTATTATAGGCCACGTTTGCGCGCCATATGTAAGAGTTGGTATAATACATTTTTTGAAAGTTCAACTCACGAGAGCACATGCGGTGATAGTATCTATAAAATAGGGAAAGTGAAGAAACGTTTCTTCGATTGGCTAGCGAGGGATCGAATCGTCTGATAGCTAGTTTCTGAATTGCATTCAGCGTGGCAAGAGAATGTTGGGATGCCCTCCTTCGAAACAGGGGGTTAGAACTGTAGGGACGTGAATAATCGCCTGGGCCATCGTAACATATAGTGTATATGTTGCAGTAAAAGCCCGTTTTTAGTAAGAACGCGTTCTTACTAAAAAACAGGAATTTACTGCAACATATAGTTTTACTAGCTGCATGGCCCGCCCCCTGGACCCCCAACCCACGAACATCTCCCTCACACTCCACTCGCACCCTCCACACCCCCGAAACCCACTCAGCACCCCTACCCCCCGCACCATGCACCCGTGCCCAATCCCCGCCCCCCCCCCCAAAATCCATCAAGCACCCCCATTCTCCGCACCATGCACCCGTGCCCAACACCCGCCCCAAAACCACCACCCCAACACTCCATCCTGCACCCCACCCACCTCGGAACCCCACCCCACTACGCCACTGGACCCTCACCTGATTTTGGGTGGTTAGTTTTTGCATTTCTAGCGCTCTAGTGACCCACAGATTATGTATACAAAATTTGGTTGAGTTTGCTCCAAGGGCAAGAATTTACATATTTTTCACCCCCCCCCCCCTTTTTGGGTGGTTTTTAGGGGGAATATTTTTCAAACAAAAAGTTGTAAAAAATCACATCCCCTACAACTTTGCTCATTGTAAAATTTGCCGTAGAGTTAATAGTTTGGGAGGTATTTGATCATTTTCATTCATGCGCCCCCACAAACCCCCTTTTGGGGTCAAAATATCAAAACGTTATATAGCTAAAAACTTAAGTTAGAAGTCATCTGATACAAATATGAAATTTCATAATAATCCCTTCAGCAGTTTGGACGTGAATAGTGAGCAACTTTTCGCGGAAACCACTGAAACAGACATACAGACAGGAATTTTGTTGAGAGTGCTTTCGTTCATAAGTTTGCTTGAAACGTGTGCAACCAAAATTTGGCGTGATTTGGAGCAATGTACAGAACAAAACCATCTCGCATTTTGTCTTCCTCTTTTCCTTTTCATAGTTATTGGGCACCATTCTGTTAGTATCTTGGACCATCTATCGTCTTGACTCCTAACCAGATGACCCGCCCAATTCCATTTGTATCTTTTAATTATTATTCTCAGGTCCTCGATCCCTGTTCTTTTATACATGGATTCTGTTGTTATGCGATCCATTCTCTTTATCTTCAAAATCGATCTTATCATGGCCCTCTGTGTTCTCTCCAATATAAGTAGAGTTTTTGCTGTAGTTGTCCAAGTCTGGGCTCCATATATAAGTATTGGTATAATACATCTTTTGTAAACTTTAATCTTATTCTGAAGAGATATCATTATTTTTAAAAATGTACTTTAATCCCCAGAACTTGCTCCATGATTGACTTTTCCTTCTTTTAATTTCGAGATCCATTTTATTCTTAAACGATATGACTTGTCCCAAATAAATTGCATTTTCTTTAGTTTGTATAGGTGGTAAGTCGTCCTTCATCTTTACATTTATACTGGGACCGTTCGTTATAATTAAAGATTTTCTAGTATTAATTTTCAGACCTGCCACTTCACTCTCTCTACATACATCTCTAATCATATCGGTAATTTGTTCCTCTGACGTCGCCATAAGTATCAAATCATCAGCGAATCTCAAGTTATTGACATATCTTCCATAAATGTTTAAGCCGAATTTCTTTTGATGCCAATCCAACTGTCTAAATATTTGCTCCAAGGCACAATTAAACAAAAGAGGTGATAGCGGGTCTCCCTGTCTTACTCCTCTTTCGACGTCAAAGAAAGGACCAGATTCTTCCATCTGAATTCTAGCTTGACATCCTTCGTAGGTGTTTCTTAACAAAAGAATGGAGGAAGACAAAATGCGAGATGGAGCGACGACATCGCGGAGATGATGGGTAGGGATTGGTGTAGAACTGCGAGACAAAGAAGAGCATGGCAATTCCTTGGAGAGGCCTATGCCCGGAAGGGCCTAGTTTCATATAATTAATTGTAATTGAAGTTTTGTTTGTAATTATGTTAAATAAAAGGCTTATTATTATTATTATTATTATTACAGACAAAACCTTAATTTTATATAATATATCGATTTGATAGGGGGATAATCCATCCAGAAAAAATTAACAAAAAAAACTACAATAAAAAAATAAAAAATTAAATAATTTTATTAGTTAGTTCTGATCTTCAATGTATCCATTTACAAGGTTTTGAGATCCTGATCGAAGACAGTATTACAGTTTCGAAAATAGAATAAACCCTAAACGCAAATTTAATCAATAGGGGTGACGTTTAAAGATTAAGGAATCTCTCTCTCGGATAAATGGAAATCAACTAGGATAAGGAATTGGCTTAAAGAGAATATATAATTTCTAATATATATGTATATGATATTCGATTAATTAAAGCTGTAATTTTTTAATACTTAAGGTTTTTTTATAGTCATTTACATAAATAATTAGAGGGCAAATTTAAAACTTTTTTAAACCATAGGTAAGTACGCTTTGATGAAGTTTTAGCGATTTGTCTTTTTTTTTGCTAGCCAACAGTTTTAACTGGATAGTTGAAACTTAGCACAAAAGTACAGTTTATTGATGCAAACTTGTCTGCCAAATTACAACAGCTATAGATATGAAATTAAGAGAAAATTTGTTTTTTGTTCGATTTTCTGCATTTTCTATCCAAAAATTTGATTTTAAACAACCCAAAATCTAATCCATTCTTTGTTTTAGAAAGATAAAAAAATTGCCATCAAAACGAATTCTCCATGACTTTCCATTCTTTAATTTATTTCTTGTGATTCAAGTCCAGTCAAATTGTGTTTTTATCAGCAAAGTTTTGGGGTAGTTATGATTTTTTGCATATACTAATATATGTTTTTGGGATGTGAATCGAAATCTCAGGTCTCCCACCAAAATTTCGTGACGCAACATTACATAAAATGCAAAAAAAGGAGAAAATTTCAATTTTTTGGCGCTTTTTCACTTATAACATAGAAAACTATCAACTTTTCGTAAATAATATTTCTATGCAAAATGAAATTTCATAAAATTGACTACAAATTTAATTATTTAGGTTTTTTCTCCGACCAAGAGTTCGGGCTCAAGCGCAAAATCCAAGGTTTCGACCTCCGGCAGCCCTCCAGGATCACCCAAAAACTCGCACTTTTTTCGTGTTTTTCCTATTTTGACCATGAAGGAGAACGTTCTAGACAAAGGCCACTCTATACATTTTTAAACTAGATTAAATTTTCTACAATTCAAACAGAGTTTCATCTTAATTGGATAAATGGTAATCCATGCCGCAATGAGGTTGAAGTTTTGAAAAACTGCAATTTTTGCAAAAAATCGCAATTTTTCCTTCATAAAATGAAAACCACTCATCCTAGAAACCTGATTCCTATCTCATTCTCTAGGAAATTTTATTGACTTGAATGTGCTCCTTCATGGTCAAAATGGGAAAATATCGAAAATGCGAGTTTTTTGGGTGAGCTGTAGGGGCTGCCGAAGTCGAAAACATCGATTTTGCGCTTGATCCCAAACGGTTTGTCGGAGAAAAAATCTAAATAATGAAATTTGTAGTAAATTTTATCCACTTTTATTTTTAATTGTAAGGGTATTTACGAAAAGTTGATCGTTTTCGAGGTTATAAGCGAAAAACTAGACAAAATGGAAATTTTCACCTTTTTTTGCATTTTCTACAATGTTGAGTCATGAAATTTTAATCGGAGACCTCAGATTTGGATTCAGCTCCCCAAAAAACATATACTTATATTCAAAAAATCAGAACTACCCCAAAACTTTCCTCATAGGAGCCCATTTAAGCACAATTTGACTGGACTATGTATGCAACGAACTTCATTCATTGCTATATTTTTTATATTTTTTAGTAGGAAAAATTGAATTTTAATTTAAATATGTCTTAAAAAACATTTTTTTTAAATTCCTGAGTTTTTAGCGCCGGGTCTGGATCCGAGTTTAAGCCGGCGGGTTCGGGTCTGGGTCAAGTTGGCTAAAGAAACTTTGTCCATATTCTAATTCAAAATAATAATACTGTTTTTCATTTTCTTAAGAAAATCTATGCGTTTTGTTAAATTTCCCAAATTTAATTATGTCTCAGTATTCCTTTTCAATTTTTTTGTTCTTATCAAATTCGATTGGTAGACTGATTGGAAAAGACAGCCGAGAAGGAAATTTTCAGAGAAGACCAAGTAATAATCAAATAATGTCTGTTATTATTATTATAAATAATAATATAAAACCCAATAGCCCTTAAAATGATTCAAGCTTTTCAAATCTTATAAATCATTCAAAATTAATGTAATCTAACATTGCAGGATATATAAAATTGATTTACTAAATACATATATCTTATAGTTTATAAATGTTTTGTCAAAATTTTAATATAACTCTTAATTATGGGATTTGTCTGACGTAATTACTTTTAACTAAATCAACTAATCTATGCTTTTCGACTTATTGATAATTTTTATATAAAAAAAATAAAACCGACTTCAAAAAAATTAAATGCAACAAATAAAATAATAATAACTTAAAAATAAAATACTGTTAGAGTTTGTGGCTGTGATGAAACTGTACTAGATGAAGGAGGAGGTGGTTTCATTCTGAAACTTTTGGGTCCAGGCACGTTATAAATTTACATGAAGCTAAAATTTTTTTTTTTTTGACAAGGCTTGGTTCGATCACATTTGTGTACCGCATTTTGTGTATAACTCCTAATTGACTGAAGATGGCCAAATAAAATTCAGGTCGAAACATCTTATTAAAGGTGATTTATTGAACCCAGTGATTCCATCTTTGGCTGATACCTCCTCCTTCATCTAGTAAAATAAAATACACTAAAAGGTATAAAATAATTATCTTATTTAGTTACAACTATTAACATGAAACCACTTTTTGAAGTTTGTTCCAAACAAACTATACCTATAAGCGAGAGTACCCGCCAAACGTATTAAGATCCGTCGAGTGCGATTCATAAAATGTATATGTTTGGCACCGACTTCAAAAAGTAATTTCAAGTTAATATTTCGTCGTTTAGTTGTAACTAAATAAGATAATTATTTTATACCTTTTAGTGTATTTTATTTGATTTTTAAGTTATTATTATTTTATTTGTTGCATTTAAATTTTTTGAAGTTGGTTTTTTATAAAAATTATTTTTATTTTTCTCTTTTTAGTGATGTTATTAATAGTGACTTAATATAATACTTACCTTGCATGCATCTAGTAAGAGAAAGCGTCGGGCAAATGAATCAGAAAATGATAATAAAATTCAATTCATAAATATAGAAATTCTCTCGAAACGTTTGCGGGTTTTAAATGAATGTTTTAAGATTTTTTTATAAAAGATTTATTCTAATTTCGATTATTTGGTCATAATAATTTTTTTTTATGATAATCATGAGAGAAGGAGTTACACCAAAAGGTGCAACCCCTAAAGGCCTGGGTTGGCCCCTCCATCGGGAAAAGAAGAAGAAAGAATTTTATGGGTTGGGCGGGGGTCGAAAGTTTCTGTGGATACGGGTCTTAAATAGCTGAAGGTTATAAGCCGGGTCTCCTATTAGTTTAATTGCTCGCTTCTGAATTGCATCCAGTGTAGCAAGAGAATGCTTGGATGCACCTCTCCACAGATGAGAGCCATATTCGTTACAGGGACGAATTTGAGCCTTATACAGTATATAAGAAGTTGACTGGGAGTATAACAGCGTCTAGACCTAAATAGGAGACCAAGCTTGCGCGCTGCAGCTTTAGCAGTGGTTGAGATATGGTCATTCCATGAAAAGGTCAGACCCTAGAGTTAGGCCTAGCATTGCAATTTTATCCCTGAATTCTAGTGAGTTTGAGTCGAATGATATGTTTGGGAGGTTTCTGTTGACGCGCCTAGAAATAAGCCAACACTGAGTTTTCCCTGCATTGAAGTTAACTAAGTTTTTGGATCCCCAGTTTTTAAGTTTGCATAAGTCTAAATTGCACCTCCTCCACAGATGAGAGCCATATTCGTTACAGGGACGAATTTGAGCCTTATACAGTATATAAGAAGTTGACTGGGAGTATAACAGCGTCTAGACCTAAATAGGAGACCAAGCTTGCGCGCTGCAGCTTTAGCAGTGGTTGAGATATGGTCATTCCATGAAAGGTCAGACCCTAGAGTTAGGCCTAGCATTGCAATTTTATCCCTGAATTCTAGTGAGTTTGAGTCGAATGATATGTTTGGGAGGTTTCTGTTGACGCGCCTAGAAATAAGCCAACACTGAGTTTTCCCTGCATTGAAGTTAACTAAGTTTTTGGATCCCCAGTTTTTAAGTTTGCATAAGTCTAAATTGCACCTCTCCACAGATGAGAGCCATATTCGTTACAGGGACGAATTTGAGCCTTATACAGTATATAAGAAGTTGACTGGGAGTATAACAGCGTCTAGACCTAAATAGGAGACCAAGCTTGCGCGCTGCAGCTTTAGCAGTGGTTGAGATATGGTCATTCCATGAAAGGTCAGACCCTAGAGTTAGGCCTAGCATTGCAATTTTATCCCTGAATTCTAGTGAGTTTGAGTCGAATGATATGTTTGGGAGGTTTCTGTTGACGCGCCTAGAAATAAGCCAACACTGAGTTTTCCCTGCATTGAAGTTAACTAAGTTTTTGGATCCCCAGTTTTTAAGTTTGCATAAGTCTAAATTAATTGAAGAGACAATGTCTGCACGGTTTTTATGCGATGCAGGGGCGTTATGTAGGGTGCTGTCATCTGCGTAACAATGTACCGGATTGGAGGGCAAGTTTAGAAGGTTGTTGATATAGATTAGAAGATTGGAGATTTACGTTATTTCGTCATTGATCATATTTTCAAAACTTGACCAAATTAATATGATACTACCCCTAAGTTACCCTCTTTCCAATAAAAAAAGAATCATTAAAATCGGTTCATAAACAAAGAAGTCATGCCTAAACAAACATTTCAAAAAAGGTCCAATAACAATGAAAAAAAAACGGGACTAATCGGAAACCAGACTGAACCCAATGCAAAAAAAATCATCAAAATCAGTTCACAATTGGCAAAGATATGAGGTAACATAGACAGACAAAAAAAATTCAGTCGAATTGAGAACCTCCTCCTTTTTTGAAGTCGGTTAAAAATAGAGCAAAAGGTCATGAATTTAACAGAAAATTGAAAACTTTTTTACAAAACTTATTACATTGCCTGCACATTTTCGTAATTTTCATGTATTTTGTCACCGATGGATTGAGTTGGAAAGCTGAAACTTGGCGGATAGACTAAAGCAGTGATTCTCAAAATGGAGGTCGCGAAAAATATTTGCGGGGTCGCCGAAAATTAACGACTGATCAATTTTGTTTTTTCTTCAAATATTATATAAATTAAAAATATGTTTAATAAACTTAGTTAAGTTAATGTCAAAACATATGTCTACATAGAAAATTTTGTTCAGAGATTTACCAAAGATAAGTTTTTAATTTTTATTGATAAAAAATTATATCTACTATTAATCAAAATTATATGTGTTTCAATGCAATTAAACAAAAGAAATTAACTCGTTCTGAATTTAAATTAAACCTCCCACTCAAGAATATACAACATAGCCATTCTTTGGGAGGTCCTTTGAAATTTTTAAGTGCAAAAGGGGGTCGCGGTCCAAAAACATTGTGAAACACTGGGCTAAAGTATTGAATTCACTTGAAAATTATTATTTTTTTCTTCTGATATATCGTGTTTAGAATTGTCTGAAACGAGGAGAGTATGTTTTTTTTTACCTGTTTCATTTCTGATGGGTATCAGATAAAATTATTGGATAAAAATACTTGGTAGGTTTCACATTAAGATATAAAAAAATAAAAACGAATTTATTTTTACATATCTTAATGTGAAAACCTACCAAGTATTTTTTATCGAATAATTTAAAAAAATGTTTCACCAAGTACCAACACCAAATTCCTTAAAAACTATTGGGTATCAGATAGTTCAAGAACCGAAAATTCGTTCTAGTGCCAAAATACTTATTTTTCTTCAACTAATAAGGGTTAGATTTTGGGCTTTCTCTGTTTAGAGCTCTTGATTGGATGAAACTGACCAAATTAAATTTCTCATACGAGTTTGTATTAATTAACTGCACGCCTTTCAGCTAACAGCTCGAAATGTTTGCTGACAAAAATATGCTGAAAGCTTAACAAGTTTTGAAAAAGCTTAATGAGTGGGAATTAAAATATAAATTAATAAATCCAATTATATTATAATTGAATGAAAAAAGCAAACGTAACAAACATGCGATCGATAGCGACCCATAGTGTTCGTGAATAACGGTGTATCTGTTAGAGTTGGAGAAGAGTCATGTCATGAGACAAGGAAAAAAATCGTTTCCAATGTCACACTGACCGATAAACAAACACGTTTGCGTTTTTATGGCGAGGAATCTCCAACACTCGATCAATAATAATAAATAAACATAATATTTATCTGAGTAAACAATTAGTAAATCATACGAAACTTGTTGGACTTTTATCAATAAGATATGGTATATACTGGAATAAACTACAGGAGAACTTTTTATTTTTTAACCGACTTCAAAAAAGGAGGAGGTTCTCAATTCGACTGAATTTTTTTTTGTGTCTATGTTACTCTCATATCTCTGCCAATTGTGAACCGATTTTGATGATTTTTTTGCATTGGGTTCAGTCTAGCTTCCGATTGGTCCTGTTTTTTTTTTTTTTCATTTGTATTGGACCTTTTTTGATATGTTTGTTTAGGCATAACTTCTTTGTTTTAATGATTCTTTTTTTATTGGAAAGAGGGTGCCTTAGGGGTGGTACCATATTAATTTGGTCACGTTCTGAAGATATGTTCAATGACGAAATAGCCTAAATCTCTAATTCTTATGACGAAATAATCGAAATTATAATAAATAAAATCTTTTATAAAAATCTTAAAACATTCATTTAAATAATCAATAATTTTTGACGTTTCGATTATTTGGTAACCATTGCTGAAGACATGGAGGAATCGACTTAAAAACAAAAATAACGATCACTTCTTATCTAATACTAGAGGAATATCCTTATTGCATTCCATTTTTGATGTTTTGACTATTAATGGCAACCTCTACTGAAAATGCGGAAGAATCGACTTAAAATCAAAAAGACTAAATTCTTTTATGTTAAACAACTCAAGCTTGAGTGACAGTGGTTGATAACATACATCCATACATCTACACGCACTAAATGAAAAAATCGCACTTTTTGACCTCTCGACGAGACCCCATGTAATTTTTGACAAAACCGTCACGTGCTAAAATTCAACCTAATTAATACTGCAATTTGTGACTTTAATTGAGTCCATGGGTTCCGTAGTCTTTACCTGAGGACCCTTTGAAGTCGAGCTTGCCGCGAGACCGATTACAATACTTTCCCCATGCTTCGCATTGGATAAAGTAAAAACATGTATGAAAATTTTTTTGTTATTTTTGGGAGATTGTAAAATTACATAGAATTTAAATAGAGAGATAATATAATCATGTATTATTAGAGGACAATTAAATGAAAGTTATAATCATATTAATGGACTAGGAATAATCGACTTGAAATATAATTATTCGTAAACTTAATCAAGACTATTTGATTTAATTGCTGAATTAGGTTACATATTTCTCAACAAGATTATACAATAATAAATAAAAACAAGTAACTAAAATAGTTTGTTTTTATTTTGTAATACGAGAATTAAATAACAACGTGATTAAAGTAATATATCAAAACATAATAAATTTCTCGATATTTTGCAAGGAGAATTTATTTTAAATTGTCATAGAAAAATCAATTGTTTAATAATTCTATTGCAGCCAAAGCTTGGTCATCAAAATTTTTGTTTTTATTTTCAGAAATTTATCAAGAAAAGAAGTGAATGGTTAAATTAAGCTGATTTAACAATATTATTACTTACACATATAAAAAATAATTTCCTATAAGAATATTTGTTTTTGTTTTTTACATTTTAAAAAGATCATTATAATTTGGCCAAAAATCCAATTTCCATTAATATTTTATTATTGCACTCATCAATTAATCAAAGATTAAGATGCTCTCTTTTTCTCTATTAAAGAAAAAAAAGTCTAAGAAAGAGAGAAAAAATTTATTTCAATTTTATTTTTCGGCAACACATTTTTTGCGAATCTAGTTTTTTCTAGATAATCCAGTTAAAAAAAAGTAAATATCGCCACAGGATGAACATTGCCCCTATATGCAAATTTAATTATCCATTGTTAGGCCAAATTTTCAGAGAATATTGAATTCATGAAGTATTAACACTCTTCAGAATTTTCTTTATATACTATTTATATTGCAGTAAAAACCAGTTTTTATTAAGAACGAGTTCTTACTAGTTAAAACGCGTTTCTTTGAATACCTATGTGGCAACTAGAATTTTCTGATGTTAGATGAGTTTGGTTCAAAGGTCTAGAATCTTCATTTTTAATCTTTCGCCTTATTTTGGGTGTTTATTTTAAAAAATTTTTAAACGAAAATTTAAAAAATTACATCCTCTGTTGTAGAGAACGTTGCTTCTAATTTTTGACATTTTCGTTTAAAATTTTTTCAAAAAAACACCCAAAATGAGGCGGAAGATCAAAAATTTAAAAATTTTGAACTGCCAATGAGAGAAGACAGAGGCTAATGTCACATTGCATTTCCTTCACTGACCTTTCAAAATCCTAAGGAAGAAGAGAATAAACCTCCGAAACGTCGGCTTTGAATAAAAAAGATAGTTAGCTCAAAAACTATGTGAAAATAAAACGAAATTCAATTGTAGTTTAGGTGCATTGAGATAAAGAGCTGATTAGATTTTGGTTAAAATCGAACCCAAAACTAAAATTATAAAATTTCTCAATCAAGAAAAATGAAATATACTATAAAATGAACCTATAATAATATAATCTATAATCTTTTTTAAAAGAGGGTTATTATTTTCTTCGAGGACCGAATTTGCGGGGGTTCAAATAAATAAAACTATCAATATAAGTTGTAGACCCTTTAACCGATTTGTACGAAATTTCGCATGTGCACCCTATATAACCTTATGAAAATGACTCACTGAAATTGATAGTGACAAAAAAAAGGGGGGGGTAAAAATATTTTCAAATAAAAATCGAAGAAAGCTAAAAAAAAATAGGGAGGGCCTTGAGATATTGACTTGGGTTCCAAGGGGGCCGCGACTTCAAAAATTTAAAAAAGCACTGGTATAGGGGGCATAGGCGAAATTTCGTACAAAATTATATTATATTATTAATGTAGGAAGTTAAAATTAAAAGAAGTTGCAAACACATACAGTATATTGAAACAGGGTTAGTCTTTAAAAAGACTATTGATGAAAATGCTTTTTAAAATAATAAGTTTAGTTCTGACAAGAACAATTGATGAAAATGCTTTTTTAAAATAATAAGTTTAGTTCTGACAAGAACAATTGATGAAAATGCTTTTTAAAAATAAGAATGATGTCTCAATATATATGTGTTCGCCAATGAAATAATGAAAAATCCACTTACTTTAAAATAGGACCGCCTTGCTAGCATTTCAAGGCTGATGTCTGTGCCAAGGCTTTTGTAGGCGCTGGGTCGCCTGGGAGAGCGGTTTCCCATAGTGATGTTCTTTGTTCGGAGGCCGGAGCAAGAGTGACAGATGTTACACGTTCACGAAATATTTACACGAAAAGAGACAGACGCTCGAGCTCTGTGAGCCAATGAGAGCCCGCCTAATATCGCATTGATTTAGATATAAGTTAAGTGCAGTTTGTCGATTTGTTTAGTTTTTATAGTTTGAAGTTGAAGACGAGCGATAGTTAAGAGGATACGATGTATTGATTAACGAGGTGTATTACGATGTTTTAAACGACGACCCCTAGACACGAATCTGTATATAACCCCTTTTTGTAAATAAATATATATAAAGAAGTGAATGTGTGTTATTGTTATTTTCACCCCTATGAGCGAAGAGGGTGAAACCCGCGCCTTCTACAAGTGGAGGCCTGTCCAGGATAAATCGTAGGGGGTGAAAACCTCCCCGCCCCCTACAAATGGGTGCTCGCGTCCGGGATGAATCATAAAAAGTTCATCTTACCGGGAACGATTTGATGACGAAATGACGGAACGTGACGTGGAATCTTGTTGATATTCTGGTGAAAAAATTGTGCCCTAGAAGAATGAAGAATCTTGGCCAGCATGTCAATATCGAGAGAAACTTGACAGACTTCGATTTTGAGGACGTCAAAAAGCTTTTTAAACTTATTTTTGACGAAGAAGGCAATCGACACACGAGGCGGAAATTGAAGCTCTTCGAAGGCTTTAATTTTGGCGCCGCTAGTCGAGAGCGCAAAGCAAAAGCCGTTTGCAGTGACTTCTCTCAATCGGACCTGGTAATTATCTCTTCGATATTAGGCTTGCCCACAGACTCCGACAAGAAGTGTCTTGCCAGAAATCTCGTGGTAAGCTTGTCCGATTTTGGCCATCTGAAAAGGGTGCACGGGACTTCATCATCAAAAGACACGCGCGTGAACGACGGACAACCAGCTAAACAGCTGGGGGGAGATGAATTCTCTCGGAGCTTCTGCGAAGCCAGGAATTCGATTGAAAAGTTCGACGGAACGGGGAGCATTTCAATCGAACAGTGGATCAAAGAGATTCAGGATTTAGTTGAAGAATCCGGATGGGGTTCGACGGAACTATTTTTTCTGGTGAAGATGTCGCTAGCAGGCTATGCGAAAGATTATATTCAAAGCGAAAGAGGTTTGACTTCTTGGAGTTTGCTCGAAACAGCTCTGAAAGATGAATTCTCGCAAAAAGATGAAAAAGACGACGAGGACGACGACGACGATGTTGAACAAAGCAAAGAGGATTGCTTTGTCCATAGCGAGGTTTACGAAGAAGATGTTTCATTTTGCGAGAAAGTTCCCTTTCACCGGCTGCAGCAGGACGCCAACGAGGACGACGCCGATGACGACGGCAACGAGGAGAGGTTCAAGGAAGAAATCGCCGATGTCGATTTGGATGAAGACGAGGATGCTGGCGAGGAGGACGTAGTTGATTTGGGTGAAAGTGGTGTGAAAGAAATTGCCTACTTGCCGGATGAGCTGAAAGAAGAATTTGAAGAATTAACGCTGAGGAAAATACTTGGAAAAGGTGAATTGCTTGAGGATGAGAGCCAAGACAGAGAAATAGGAAAAAACAATTCAATTATGGATTTGCGAGAAGAAAGAAGAGTCAACAAAGAGATGAAAGAGTGCTCTTTGTTAGAAACAAGAGATAAAGAAAAAGATACGCAACGAAGGATGAATAATAACCGCCCAGGTATAGCAACAAAAGGTGTGACCCAAAACGTGACTCATAGTGTATGTGATATTTCAAAAATCATTTATAATAAACGCTATTTTGTGAAAAATATTGATGAATATAAACTTTTGAAAAATAATTTCATTTTTGATCGAGGAAAGATGTCACGCGATTTTTGCGCCAGGTGCGCGGGTTCGTGGGTTTGCGAGTGTGTGTGTGTTTGTCCGTGTGTGTAAACAAGTGTTTTTGCAGTGCATTGACCATCCCAAAAATTCCCACCCATAGTGAAGTGTGAGTGTATATGTGTGAAAACGTGCAGCTCGCCACCCAAGAGAAAGAAAAGGACACACGTGTTTGAACAATGCAATGAGTAGCACAATGGATAAAGGTTTTTCTTGAACAATTATTTAGAGTAAAGTTAACATATGGTCACATATTATGCATGAAAGTTAGAAATGTTTCTATCATAAAATTAAGCTGATATATAAGAAATTTCGAAATTTAAATTATGAAGACGAAATTTTTGATTAAGATTGAAGTTTGAGCAATTCATTGTTCTTAAATTTTTTTGGTTTTTGTTTAAAAAATTAGTTTGTTTTTATGAAGTATAATTTTGTTTTGAACGTTGAATGATTAATTTTAGATTTCAAATTTTGAAAGAGAGAAATTAAGTTCAGAGTTAAATAGGTAGATTTTAATAAAAGAATTTAATTTGAAGACGAGATATTCAATTCAATTCAAAATTTAAATTCGAAGAAATTTTAAAATTAAAGATGGGAATCTTGAGAAATTTTATATTTGATTCGGGTTAAATTTTAATGAGATCATTTGAAAAGAGAATTTAAATTTAAATTTTTATGATTATTAATTAAATTTAAATTAAACGTGGAAGAATTTGATTTTTGAATTGAAGGAATGAAACAATTTTAGATATAAGAGGAAGTCTAATACTTTATTATTCTTATAGATGTGGAGATCATCATTTTTGTTAAAATGATCTTCTTTTAGAATTAAGTTGCATATTATTTCTATATAATTATTATGTTTAAGACGTTGAAAATTGCTTTATGTGTTAAGAGTGATTTGATTTAAATTGTATCGAGGGATTTTTCATACGATTTTTGTGGACTTTAGTATAATTTGATTTTCTATACAGGATTGGGATTGTTTTGTTTTAATGGGGCTTTAAAACTATTAGGATGGCCGAATTTGTAGGAAGTTAAAATTAAAAGAAGTTGCAAACACATACAGTATATTGAAACAGGGTTAGTCTTTAAAAAGACTATTGATGAAAATGCTTTTTAAAATAATAAGTTTAGTTCTGACAAGAACAATTGATGAAAATGCTTTTTTAAAATAATAAGTTTAGTTCTGACAAGAACAATTGATGAAAATGCTTTTTAAAAATAAGAATGATGTCTCAATATATATGTGTTCGCCAATGAAATAATGAAAAATCCACTTACTTTAAAATAGGACCGCCTTGCTAGCATTTCAAGGCTGATGTCTGTGCCAAGGCTTTTGTAGGCGCTGGGTCGCCTGGGAGAGCGGTTTCCCATAGTGATGTTCTTTGTTCGGAGGCCGGAGCAAGAGTGACAGATGTTACACGTTCACGAAATATTTACACGAAAAGAGACAGACGCTCGAGCTCTGTGAGCCAATGAGAGCCCGCCTAATATCGCATTGATTTAGATATAAGTTAAGTGCAGTTTGTCGATTTGTTTAGTTTTATAGTTTGAAGTTGAAGACGAGCGATAGTTAAGAGGATACGATGTATTGATTAACGAGGTGTATTACGATGTTTTAAACGACGACCCCTAGACACGAATCTGTATATAACCCCTTTTTGTAAATAAATATATATAAAGAAGTGAATGTGTGTTATTGTTATATTTCACCCCTATGAGCGAAGAGGGTGAAACCCGCGCCTTCTACAAGTGGAGGCCTGTCCCAGGATAAATCGTAGGGGGTGAAACTCCCCACCCCCTACATTAATAAATATCGATTATTAATCATTATATTCAATTTTGAACGAAATTGATTTATTAGCTTTAAGAAAATGGTAAAAAGCTAGAAAACTGTAACAAATGATTCTCTAATGCCGGGTGATTTGCGACCAAGCCTCTTGATAAATTAAACCAAAATAATTATAAATGAGAAAGAAATCTATCTTATTTTATCGATTTCCTCTATCTGAAGGTTCACACTATGTCTATTATATAAAGAAATAGTATTTTGATTAAGAATTTTGTAGTTTAAAAGAAATTCTATGAAAAGATTCAATGTCTTCTCCCCTGGAGCGAATCAACTAGAAATGGCCAACAGTTTTATTTTTTTTTCTCATTAGATATTTATTCAAATCTATTTAAATTTCGTGTCTGGGTGTTATTTTCATTTTATTTTTTATATCAAATAATTATTATTAAAAATTTTGTATTTTATAGGGTAGTTTATTTGAAGTCAATTTGAAAAAACGGTAATAACTCCGTTGAAAATTTTTAAAAATATGAAATTAATAGATATTATAAAACAATTGATTATCAATCATTTAATACCATTTCGAACGAAATTGATTGGGTACTTTTCGAGAAAATTGTCAAAAACCATCTGAACCGTCAAAAAACGATGTTTTTGAAAGCACGAGATGGGTTTGAAAAAAGCTAAAAAAAGTCATATGAAACGAAACATTGACATGTGGCATGGAGGTGAATTTTAAAATGTTTCTAAAACGGCCTTTCATAGACGGTTTTCGGGGTTTTCGACGATTTTCTCGAAAAGTACCCAATCAATTTCGTTCAAAATGGTATTAAATGATTGATAATTGTTTTATAATATCTATTAATTTCATATTTTTTTAAAATTTTGGCGGAAATTTCAAATTTGGACGTCACTACCTAAATTAACCTTTAAAATACAAAATTTTCTAATAATAATTATTTGATATGAAAAATAAATAAAAATAACAGAAGGATATAAAATTTCAATAGATTTGAATAAATATCTAATGAGAAAAAAATAAAGCTGTTGGCCATTTCTAGTTGATTCGCTTTCGGAAGAAGAAATTGAATCTTTTCATACAATTTCTTTATTTTACAAAATTCTTAATCAAAGTACTATTTTTTATATAATAGACATACTGTGAACCTTTATATAGATGAAATCGATAAAATAAGATAGATTTCTTTCTCATTTATATTAGTGAAGTCTGTCCAGAGGATGTCATTGATTCAAGTCCATTCACTCTACAATATTGGAATATTTTTTAACACGCAAACTATTGATCTTAGACATTTTACTTATATGAACTTTTCTGTTGGAAATGAAATCTTGTTTAATAAAGATCATTATATAAATTTGTGTGATTCAAAGGGGGGTTAGGCAGTGATGGTGAAATTTATGTGGAAAGCTAGATAAATCCTGCTCTAGGGCTCCTAGGCTTAGATATTCTACATATTCAAAAACCCTAATGAAGAAATACTTTGAAATTTTAATTTTCTAAAATTAAGTTCATTATCTATAATTCGCTCTCATAACTATTTAAATATCTATCTTCTTCTTCTTCAAGTGCCATATTCGATTCAGACTCGACTATTGCTGTGGACTGTATCCTCTCCATTGTATTTCCAGAGGAAAATTTTTCACAAGAATGATTTCCCATTGATATTGATATTGATAGTGATCGAAAAAAAAAGGGGGGGGGTTAAAAATATTTTCGAACAAAAATGGAAGAAAGCTGAAATTTCTAATACAAAATAACCTCATAATTAAAAGGAGATATTATTATTAATTGATAATAGACCCAAAATTAAGACGGGGGAAATATCATGAGATAAGGCGGTTTTTATCAAATAATTAAAATAATAAAAATTAGTTTACCCTAAAATGTTTTGATAAATATTAGAAAAACAGTCCATCTGACTTTGTTATTTAAAATTTCGATATTTTTTTTTTCAAATGTTTTTACTTTAAAATACAGGGTATGGTCAAGTATTGTAATAGTGCATGAGAAAATTGTATTTTTGCTTCGTTTTTTCGAATTATCTAAAAAACGGCTGAAACTATTTTGATTAAAAAAAAATTGAGCGAAACCATGTCGTTACGAAGTCTACAAAAAATTCTCGAAAAAAAATTATATTTTTCGAGATATTAACTGTTTTGTCAAAATGTATGTTAGTTAGTACTTTAGTCCTTGCGTGAGATACCAAATTATTGTGGGCGATCTAACTCAAAGTCTAGGTGAATATCAAAACGAAATTTCATTTAGTTGGTGCATTGAGATTAAGAGCTAATTAGATTTTGATTGAAATCGGACAGGACAGAGGAGGGGTTTAAAATTAAAACTATAAGATTTTCAAACTAAAAAAAACAAGAAAAAGTAAATGAACTATAAAATGATCTTATAATAACGAACATATTATTATATTTTTGGGGAACAAATTAGGAGGGAGAGGGGTTAAAAAATAAAATTTAGGCCCTTGGACCAAACCGAACCAAATATTGAATAGTTTGGTTGGTTTTTCACCATAGACAGACTTCGTGGAGGCTCATTGTATGTATACGAGAATTTGGTTGAGTTTGATACAAATTGTATTTTTTGTTCCTCCCACCCTCTAAATGATTTTATTAAATATTAAATATAATAGAGGGGCCAAACATAGGTATTGTAACTTTAGAATCACGCTTTCGTGGCTCCTCGATTTGACGACGGTTTCTTATAGAACTCGACAAAATAAGACGAAAATCAAGAATGGTGAAGGTTCTTGATGAAACATTTAAATAAAGTAAACAAAATTGTTAAAAAATTCAAAATTTTTATAAAGTTGTATAAAGTGATGAAAATTTCAAAAAAAATTTTAAATTTTTTAAAATTTTCTTTAATTTATTTAAATATGTTTCATCAAGAACCTATACCATTCTTGATTTTGTCTTATTTTGACGAGTTCTATAAGAATCCGTCGTCAAATTCACAAATACCATATACCTACGTACCTTACTACAACAAGAAAAATTTGTGAGTTAATTTAAAGGAGTGCGGTGTTAGTTCTAGGTGGAACATACGATATCATTCAAGGTGAATAAGTATTTTTGTAAAACCACACCTAGAATCTTTCTTGCATGAAATTATATATATCAGAGTAAAGAAGATTCGAGACAATTTCAGCAGCCTTGAAAAATCGGACAGATATGTTTTGGCCAGAAAGTGATTAAGCCAACCAATTGGCTTTGGAATATCTTGATCAGCTTACATAATAAATTCTGCATTTGTCTTATACCATGATTAGGAGTGCACTTGGTTTGAGAACATTAGCGATACAATCGCGACTTCGTATATGCCTGGAGAACTATTTAGGTAGTAATTTGGTAAGTAAACACTATAAAATTACAATTTATTTTATTATCGAAGGGTTATTAATTAAATTAACATCTCTATTAAATGAATCGATGTAAATCTAAACTCTGTAAAGATGTCCATTCAAATTTGTTTAACTCTTCTTTAAACTCACTCCTATTGTAGTAAAATCATGATGATTTTTCCTTCTATTTGCTGATTCCGCCTTTCCTTCAAGGCCAACGATTATAAAATTTAGAATTTTTTCCTTATTTTTGAATGGATTAAATGTTTAATTACTTTCTTTGTATTTGAAACATTCTTTAAAGCAGTGTTTCTTAAACTATGTAGTCTAGTCAAATTGTATTCTTTCTTTTTTTTGGTAAACAACTCAAGCTTGAGTTGTTTGCCATAAAAATTTAGTCTTTTTGATTTTTAGATCGATTCTTCCATTTTCAATAGAGGTTTCCATTAATAGTCAAAACATCAAAAATGGAATGCAATAAGATTATTCCTCTAGTATTAGATAAGAGTCGATCGTTATTTTTGATTTTAAGTCGATTCCTCCATGTCTTCAGCAATGGTTACCAATAAAAACCATTCTCAAAACAATGTAGAATGGTTATTCCTCGACTATTAAATGAAAATTATTTTTGAATTAATGTCAATATGAACTACAAATTGCAAGTGATATCTGATTAATAATAAAGGAACAAACATATTAATATTTCAAATGAATTTGGATAAAGTTTAGCAACGATCCGTTGCAGTTTATTTTTTTATTGAAAATACTATTTAGTTTAAAAGTATTTATAGTTTATTAGTTGTCCGCTGCTTTTTATGTTGACTCTTAACGGTTAGCTTCACCAAAAGCACCCAATAACATATTTGTTTTCTAAATATTTTTTTCTTTAATTAACCTGGGGCCTGAGTGTTCAAATATGTACAACCATTTACTGAAACAGGAAAATTTAAAATAATGACATCATATATGAATTAGATGTTATTGATTTTTTTGTAGAGAAAATAATACTCCGTGGTAGTGGCCAAAGATTGTCGGTTAAAGAACATGATTCAATTATGTGGCGAGTGGTTTCCTTATTCTTTGTATGCCTTCTTTACAAGAATAAGGATACCGCAATGCATATTGAATCATATTTTTAACTGAGAGCCACTTGGTTATAGACGTAATAATTTGGTCATTTAAGATAAATTGATATATCGTAGCATATATGTCGTATGTCAAAATTATCAAAAAAGATTTATTGAATAAAAACACTTGTATTTGTTAATTACATCTGCTCTCAAATTGTTGTATGTTTTCAGGTGAAAGTACTCAAGTTACAGATTAAAAACACAAGTATTTAGTTGAAAAGTTTTTGTTTTGCCGAGTAGCAGAGTTGTTGATTCACAAAGAGAAACAAAGAGGTTGTCCTCTGCTTGATGCAAATAAACATATACACATATATATCAAGATGATATATCTGTATATATATATTATTTATTTGTTTGAGACTATAGTTTCGAAGACTTGGTCTTCATCATCAGTCTTTCTTCAATTATAAATGTTTTTCATGGAGTCAATATCCATATGATGTGGACTCCATGAAAAACATTTATAGTGAAGAAGACTGATGATGGACAAGTCTTCGAATATAGTCTCAAACAAATAAATAATATATATATACGGATGTGATATATATGTGTATATGTTTATTTGCATCAAGCAAGGATTAGGGTTAATAAGTTAATATAGATGAAAACAAGGGAATTTTTAGCTACTGAAAAGTGTTGATTTTTACATAGGACATTTTGATATAATAGCGACGATATATTATAAGAATCATATGAAGATAATGCTAAATTGAAAGTTTTTCACGAGAGTAGCAGAATTTTTATATATTGAAGGAGACAATAAGAGTGTGTCTTCTGCTAGAATTATAAATTTTATTTATTTATAACGAGACTATAGTTTCGAGGGCTTTTCCCTCTTCATCAGTCTATTACAATGGATTCACGGTAATTAATTAATTAATTAATTCATAAATTAATTCCTGTGAATCCATTTGTAACTAGACTGATGAAGAACACTTCCCTCGAAATATAGTCTCGTTATAAATAAATAAAATTTATAATTCCAGCAGGAGCACACTCTTATTGTCTCCTTCAAATATAATATAAATATTGTTAATTACCTACTTGAAGGTGTTGTCTCTTATAAATTCTGCCTAATATTAATTTCACATAGATATTTAATAAAATTTTCGTCACCATAATTGAATTAGTGAAAACTGAAAGTATTTCATATTAAACTACACAGTTTAATGCTTATCACTGCATTTTTGAAGTGAAACTTCTTTAGCGACGTATCTGTTTGAATTTTTTTTTGTTACAGTAAAGGGAAAATGACCCAATAGAGGGGAAATAGGAGACAACTCTTAAGGAGCATCTTGCTGGCCAGGGGGCTAGGCCTTGAACTCCATAGTGTATTTTAAAATTATTCTAATTTTAATAAATTGTATTTGTCATGAGCTATTAGTGATTTTTAAAATTAAAGTTTCTCTTACTTCCCCCGAGCTTATTTTATTGAACTTGTATCAATTTTTATCAAAGAAGTTATTTATATTAAATGGGAAATATTTTTCTTTCACTCCTGAGTTTTCCTCAGTGATACAAATTTTATGTCTGAGCGAGGATTGACCTGAGGCTACATGATTGATAATCGACAGCTTCAACTACATCGCGAGCTACTCCAGATTTCACTAATTATTTCTAAAAAGACGTGAGCAATACGACTCGTAATGGTTGCATTAAATAAAAGCTTTTAATGAAATTCACATACTAGCGCCTGGATTCAAGCCTGTTATACAGAGAAGTAATGTAGGTTGCCTATATCAAATAATCATTTTAGAATTCACCTTGATATAGATAGAATTCAATTGATATGCTCTCTATAAAGGGTGTCCCGTAACCGTGAACAGGGTATAGGCCAGTTTATGACGGTCCAGAACCTAAATTTTTCTTAATAAAAGTCCCATAGTTTTTTGAGTTATAGGCATTTTTAGAAAATTGTGAAAATCGCTACCCCTGCCCAAAACAATGAGATGCTGGCTACAAATTTACATATTTTATTATTCTAATTTTTTTTGTTCTGTAATCCTGAATAATTCTGCTATTGACCAGAATTCAAAATAAAACCACAAGTACATACTATACTTTTGGAGAAAAAAAATATTTTTAGCGGACTTAAAAATTTTGATCAGCTAGCTTTTAATCATCTTTAATGTAAAAAAGTCTAGTAAACTAAGGTAGCAGGCTATTTAAAATTGATTCATTTAGTTGAAATTTCAAAATGGTACAGCACTTTGTACTTCCTTCTTTAGAAAAAAAAATATTTGTATTTTTTTGGCAAAATTAGTTAATTTAAAAACATATTTTTGACAGTGTCTTTTATTTATTTAATATGTTAATCAATTATGTCTCATCGTGATTAAACTAATCTTTGGTTATTAATGCCATTATTAATATATTTTATAGTATAAATGTCTATAATATCCAAAGATTAGTTCAATTAAGACTAAAGTTTGCTAGTCAAAATTTTTTAAAACTTAAGTTTGACAAAAATATTTTTTTCTCTCCAAAAGTAATACTTATAGGTTTATTTTGAATTCTATTTTGAATTCTAGTCAATAGCAGGATTATTCAAATTGCGTAACAAAAATTAGAATAATAAATTATGTAAATTTGTAGCCACAGCATCTTATTTAGGGCAGGATAGGTAGATTTCACCATTTTCAAAAAATACCTATAACTCGAAAACTAAAATACTTTTATCAAAACATTTTTTTAGGTTCTGGACCTACTTAAACTGGCCTATCTCCTGTTCATCGTTATGATATGGGACACCCTGTATAGAAAATTTGAAGAAAATGGATGTTGAAATTACACATACATTTCCCAAAAATTGCAAATTGTAGTTTTAATTTTCAAAAATTGCAAATTGTAGTTTTTAATTAAATTCTTCAAATAAATTTATAATTTTCTCATTAATATATCAAAGAATAATTGACATATTAACGAGAAATGTTTTGATCATACTTTTTTGAAAAAGATGTATATCGCGAGACTACTGTGGTTGAAGCTATTGGAGTTTGCAGAGGTCTTAAGTCTAGACCAAGAGAAAAAGATATGATCCATTTAGCTACAATCCAACGTCATTTTGTGTATAGCCCGCATGACACTCGGATGGATCACCAAATGAATTTGAAATCTAAGATGTTATATATTCAATCTCCCAGTCCAGGGCGCTTAAGACTCCGCAGACTCCAATAGCTTCAACCGCAGTAGTCTCGCGATATATATCTTTTCAAAAAAAGCGCTATCAAAACATTTCTCGTTAATATGTCAATTATTCTTTGATATATTAATGAAGAAATTATAAATTTATTTAACATCATTATTTCAAGTAAGAAATATATAAGTTCAGATATTATTTTCACTCAATATTTGACAAAAATCACCTACATTTGATTCGCGATTGAATCAAATGTAGGAAACATACGATTAAATTCTTTAAAGGCCCAATCAAAAGTGTAATTTGATTTATTTGATTATATTATGCTCAAGAATCGAACTCGAGTAATGGAGAACATGATGAGTCTTTTCACCTTCGAATCACCTTTGATTCGGTCTTTAAAAAAATAATTTGAATATTTTAGAAGAAATTTTCTCATCGGAAAGAGACGCTCTGGTAGAAATTTTAATTGAGAAGTGATGGAAAAAAATCTCTCGAATAAAATAGATTTCTTGGACAGTCACCAACGTTTTGGAGGATTTTCCCTTCTTCTTCAAGATCTACAAATTAATATAATCAACGGGGTTGGCCATCATTCATTTCATTCACAATCATACATTCATATTATATACCTATATATACATTTTTATTTTATTCGAGAGAATTTTTTTCTCCATCCTTGGGCTGACTTCCATCACCTCTCAATCTAATTTGAATGTTATGGGAAACCCCATTGTGATGTTCTGAAATTTGAAGGCCATATGCCTTTATGATTTTTATATAATATTCAAACAAATTATGAATATAAAAGATATAATTTGATTTTTTGAATTGTTTGACTTTGAATATAATTAAAAATATAGAAATAAGCAGGGTTGGTCGGATCGCATACTGAGTATTCCAGACCCTATAAGTGACAATAATATAATTGAAATATCAAATTTGTTCATGATTTTCGTTGCTAAGGAAAGAATGAGTGAATTTTTGTTTGAACTATGACTGTTGTTTTCTCCAAATGAATAAATAAATTAAATGATTTTAAAATAATTAACCCGAACGTTTGCCTATCTTTTTTTGGAAATTAGATGAATTTTTTTCAAAAATACAACTCACGGGGAAAACTAAATATATCAAGAAAGAATCTAATTAAGGTCAAAAATCTAAGATTTTAGTAAAAGAAATTTATGCTACATTGCATATCAGAGGGCTTTATCCCCTCAAGAGTTGAACCTGAGTACTAACACGCTTGCCGAGCTTGTTAGTTCGACCCTGAAGACAAAAACACACTCAAATGCGCATTGTTAAAAAATATTCTACTAAAATCTTAGATTTTTGACCTTAATTAGATTCTTTCTAAGTTAAGCCATTTGTAAATACACAAAATATCTTCGAAAAATCGCCCATTTAGACCTCTCCCAAACTGTCATTTTAAATGAAATAAATGTTTTAAAAATTAAACATAATTCTGATTAAAGAGATCTTTTCAGGAATAGCTAACATTCTAATATAAAAAATATTTTTTTATTTTTGACCCCATACAGCATCGAGCCCCACTGAAATAATGATTTGATTAAAATTCTAATACATTTTTTACCAGTAAATGAATACATATATAGCTTATAAATTTAAAGTTTTTATTCTATATAGTTTACGAGCTACAATGCTTAAACAAACGGACAGGCAGGTATTGTAGCCACGCTAATAATGTCTCGTTTTACATTTTAAACGAAACTAAGAATGACGATTTCTTTCAAGTGATGGTAGCAATACTATATATATGGTCACCTTTCGTCCCGTATTTAACGGGACAATTTCGTATTTAGATGCTGTGTCCCGTATATTTTGAAACAATAAAATTGTACCCTTTTTAAACTAGTGTCCTGTAAAAGTCCCGTTTTCCAGTAATATAATACTTATAATCAAAATTTATTTCTGTCTTTAGGCTACAGTAAAACACGATGGCTAGCTTTACTGCCTGCTGTGGAGAGCATTTTAAAATGTTTATTCCACTTAAATCATATTTTGAATCTCAAGAAAAATACCTAAATATTAAGAAACAATTCTTTGAAAATTCCTCTTCGGAAACATGGCTTTTTTTGTTCATTTTTTGGGTCACTGTTTCATAAAATTGAAGCTCAAAATGTGTCAATGATTCTATAAAAGTATATTTACATGTATGTATTCTTTAAAATGATATTTTTTTGTTAATTAAATTTTAAAAGTGTTTTGGCATTAAAAATTAATTATTAATCTAGCTAGTTTTTACCTCTATCACCACTTGTATTTATATGTCCGGTATTTTGCTTAAAGATAAATGGTCACCTTAAGGGGGTTCGGGACTGTTTATCATTTTTATAAGAAAATATTCAAATTTTTACCATCGAATCATTGATGTATTAAATATTTATTCCCGAAATTTGAAGTTGATCGTCTGTCCCATTACCGAGAAATAAATTATTGAAAAGTGTCCTTTTAATATGGAAGTAAGTGGACCGAGCTTTTAAAAGGGCTATAACTTCTATACAAATTATACCATTTTCAACAAATTTATACAGATCAATAATTCAATTTTTATGAATCGAATGACACATTTGTCAATAGATTTGACAGTCTAGTTAATTAGTTATTCATAAATATAAAAATAACAAGTTATTTGGTGCCAGCAGAATATAACAAAAACACTAGTGTATAATTCCAACTCTATTTCTTGAAATCATTTTTGTGTTAAATAAATGTTTTTATAATGAGAAAAAATTTATCTCAATATTCTTTTTATTAATTTTCTCAAAACAAAAATTTGTATTCGAAAATAACCTCATTATTAACAATTTTTTATTAAAAAATTTAGTAGGCAAACGTTGTTACTCTGCAGAAATAAAAAAAAAAAGATTTTTTCGAAGATAAACCAGATAGATAAGATGTCCCGAACTCCCTTAACTATATATCAAGGTATCTATTTGTTCACCATATTGATACCAATTAATAAGAAGCCTCTTGTACCATAGGTTCATTAGCTATTAATAAAACGTTTAAAAAATAATCTTGAGTACATTTCAAAATATTCAACTTTAAAAGTGTGAGGTTCGCGTTTTCTTAAATTTTAATTAAATAACTGAGCTTGGTGATAAATATGCAATTTAATTATTATATTCAGAATGATCTACAAATTGAAAATAAAATCAATCTACTAAATAATTACGTTCGTGTTAGTTTTTAGTTAATTTTTTTGATATATTTTATTTTCACCTTTAAAATATTTAGTTATGCTTATATAATGATCGTCATGCGAATTTAATAGCTAAATGAAGATTTGAATATAATGAATTGCAAAGCCTTCGATCCTGCCTTTCATTAAACACATCTTGATAACAGATTCTATTCAAAAGATAAATTAATGTCCAATAAAAATAGTTGCGTCTATGGCACAATTACCTCGTTTATAAATGAGAACATTGAACAATAGATTTGGGAAAAATCAAATTGGTAATTAATATAGAACTGATAATGAAGTGTTATCAAATAAATCAGGGCTGTCCAACCTGCGGCCCGACATTAAATTGTAAGCTTTCTTAAAACATAGAGACTTTTATATACTTACTGGAAAACATATGTGATATAATTTGACCTGATAATTTTTTTTTTTAATAAGTTGAAATTGTAAATTCTACCCAAAAGATTTGGAAGAATAGAAGGCAGATATTTTTAATCTGAAAAAATAATCACAATTTTGACATTATTTATATTAGATATACCTAAATAATAGGTGAAGTAAAAAGTTCTGAGTCTTTTTTCTCTTTATTTCGAAGATAAAATTAACCAAGTTAGAATTTTCCGATTTAGATCAAATATGCGTGGTTTTGTTAGATAACTTTTGTACTTTTTGAAGGCAATCTCTTAATTCTGGGATTGAAGAAGTCCTCGTCCTTATTGATGAAAAACTTGTCCAGCTCATTTTCACAAGCCTCTCTTGAGGCCAGTTTTGTACAATCAAGAAAATATTGCAAATGCTTGAAAAGGTGATAATCGTTTGGTGGCAGGTCTGGGCTATACGGTGGGTGCGATATAACCTCCAATCCAAGCTCTCGGAGATTCTGGCGCGTCGTTAACGATGTGTGCGACCTGGCGTCCACTTGGTGGAACGCAACACTTTCTATTGGCCAATTCTGGCCGCTTTTCGTCGATCGCCTGCTTCAATCTGGTCAGTTGTTGACAGTATTGGTTCGAATTGAGTGATTGGCCCGATGGTAGCACCTCATAGTGGGTGATTCCCTTCCAAACACACAGTAAAACCATCTTGGCCGTTAATCCGGGCTTGGCGATCGTTTGGGCCGGCTCACTGCACTTGGACCACGATCTGTTTTCCCTTTTTCTCCCTTGTGCCCATTTTTCATCGACAGTCACCATCCCCATCGCCATCGCCATCGATTCAGCAAAAATCGCAGGCATCAATTCGGTCCAAAAGTTTCTTTTTTCTATGCATCCATACATCGAGCTTCTTCTTGAGACCAGCCTTATGCAAATGGTTCCAAATGGTTTTCTGGCTAATCTTCAGTTCCTGGGCAATGGAATAAGTGCTCGCATGTTGGTCCGACTCGACAATTTCCATGATTTTATCGACATTTTCGAGGATTGGCCTACCAGAGAGTGTCTCATCTTCGACATCCATATTACCAAAACAGAATCGTTGGAACCGCCACTTTCCTGTTGCATTCGATACTGTATTGGGTTCATAAACAGCACAATTTTTTTTGGCCGCCTGCCCCGCTTTTTCCCCTCAGTCGTAGTGGTACTGAAGAATGTATCGAATTTTCTCTTTTTTTACCACATTTTGGAACGCTCTAACACACAACTGACTTCACCAAACACTAAACTGTCAAATAACATTTTTTAAAGAGTTATGTCACCTTTAAATCGCACAAAATAATGACCAGATCTGACGTATACATCGTGAGATATGGCTCATTAAAGCCATCTAACGGAAAAGGCTCACAACTTTTTACTTCACCCTTATTTTTATACCTGAAAACTTTCTGATTGAATGTATGGAACTGCAATCAGATATTGAAGTGTAAGAAGAATATAAACAATTATATACCCATCAGAAAACAAATATTCCTGGCTTCTTAATTTTTTCACTTTTTGGAAATATAAATTTACATATACTTGAAGCTATTTTATAAGAATAAAATTCACTAAAAGCAAAATTATAAGATTTTAACTATCAGGTAAACAAATAATTAAGTTTCGAATATTAAAAAATATTCTTCATCTCACACATATTTCTATTTTCTAAAATATTTAATATTTCACTAATTAAAACTTTTTCAAATAATTTAAAAACAAAATCCTGAAGGGAAAGAACTCAAAGATAATTATGCTATGTCATTTTTGCTTCTATGTCATTGTGGATATCATTATTCTAGATTTATTAACTATCTTTTTACTTTATTTGATTAACAAATATCAATATAATGACTATATTTTATATGCAGGACGAGTCATTTGTATTTTCTTCAAATGCGGCCCGTGTAAACCAAAAGGTTGGACAACTCTGAAATAAATGCTACCTGCTTAATTCTTTTCGAAAAATATTTTAAGTGATTTCTAAATAATAAATTATTTGGATGGGTTGTCGAACTTTCCTTTCATTTGATTCTTGTACATGACTCCGATAAGAAACTTATACTTCCTTAATAACGAACGGCTCATTAAGACGAAACATTGCTTATCTTTGAGGGCCCAGAGACGAAGTGGGATGGGGCGGGGTGGAGGTCGCGGGTGGGGGGGCGTGCCCCCTGGCTAGCAAGAGGGCCGCCGAAGGCGACCCTTACAGCTAGTATTATTATATATTAGCATCACTCAGTGCTCCATGTACTGATAGGATAGGGATATTGGTTGGAATTCGAATAATTATCGGAAAAGAGTTTTTTTTTTTAAATTAGTTTTTTCCTTTTGTTAAAAACAAGGACTAAAAAGATGATCAAGGACACTCGATGGTGGAGAAGTAATCTTCGGAGTCGAAGCTCAAATACAATGTATACATTAATTAATGTAAAATAATTGGTTCCATGTACTAAGTATAAATTCAATTAGATATTGAAGTAGTTTTGGGAGACGTAATTGAGTGGATTTTGATGAGGCAATCCAAAAATCGAAAAAGAGATAATTTAAACTAACTTTTTTTATTCAAAAACCGACGTTTGGAAGGGAGGGAATAAACCTCCGAAACGTCGGTTTTAAATAGTTTAAATTATCTTTCTTTTTAGAATTTTGAACTGCCTCATCAAAATCCACACAATTAGATATTATTTTGCTAGATTAGATATTATAAATGCTTTTAAGGTTGTTGTTTCCCGACAATACTAGCAAGAAGTTAATGCTAGAGTAGGTATATAGTACAGAGAATAAGGATTCATAATTCATAAGCCCAAAACTTTTTGCTGCTTATGTACCATTACTAGCCAATCCCATACTCGTTTGACAAATCTGGCAACACTGTCCGAGCTTGTATATATTTTATCATAGAAATGTCAGATAAAGTACATTATAAAGAAATATTTATAAAACAAAAAGTTCTTAATAAGCGATTGAAAGCTGTTTCGACAATGGCTGAAGCGAAAAAACGTCAAAAAAGTACTGTCCGCCTCGGTGGTGTAATGGTCAGAACAACTGACTGGCAACCCGGAGGTCTCGGGTTCGATTCCCGGCTATACCCAGACATTTTTTCTGTAAGTATAGGGTCTGGTAATAAAAATTAAGTGGGAGATAAATTTAACCGAATTTATCGCGCGGAAGATTTACCACTGCTCGAAGCCCCTAAAACCTTGGTAAATTGGATATTGAATTGTATCTAAGTTTCTGAGATTGGCCCGTGATCCCGGCTTCTTTTCCTTCTGCTCTATTCTTTTCACGATTGAGGGGCCAGTCCATACAGGCCTTTAGGGGATCCACCTTCTGGTGTATCTCCTTCTCTCATCAATATCATTAAAAAAAAAAAAAAAAAAAAAAAACTAAGGTTAATCCGCTTTTTGCATTGCTCTGTTCTTTTCACGATTGGCCAGTCCACTTCGCACAGGCCTTTGGGGGATCACAACTTCTGGTGTATCTCCTTCTCATCAATATCATTAAAAAAAAAAAAAAAAAAAAAAAAACTAAGGTTAATCCGCTTTTTAGGTTAAATAAATGCGTTGTTGCCAGCTTGTTTTAGTGTAAATTTTTTCATTATACATTTTTCATTATTAGCTAATTATTATCTCAGAAACTGTGTTGTAACTATGAATTAAAATTTTCTTAAAATATCTATTAGTTATTGTTTAATGTAGGTTTAGTTTTTTATACCAATGGTAAGAAGAGTTTCTTAATTATATTTAAATATTTATGCAAACTTTCCGATATCCCGTATAGTGTAATGTAAAAGAGTCTGAAAAACTCTATCTTTGGAATTTAATATTGTTCATAAATTTCGTTTTGCCACCAATCGATGCACAAGTATTTAAATAATATTCTGTCCAAGTTTCAAAAAAATCCTAATAAAGCACATATGGTGAAACAACTATCTTAAAAATTACAAGAAATTCTGATAATTTAATAATATTTTAACTCTTTTATAGTGACTTGTTTTAGACCTTACATAGGTATAATATTTATTAAAATTTCTCTGTGAATTCATAAAACGGCCAAATATATATTCAAGAGGTTTTCTCTTAACAATAAAGAAAAAAATTTATTCTGCTTCGACCAAATAAATTGTTAAGTAGTTTGTTGTGTTCATACCTAAATAAAATAAGCTGGGCAACCTCGAGTCGGGGCGCATAGAGAAGGTTTCGTATCTTTTATCTTCAAAAATTTTTTTAAAATATAAAATTCGATCTTATTTGTCTCTGATAAGAAAAGAATGAGCAAACTTTTAAACGTTTACTGATACAAAAATCAGCTAAAAATGACCACTTTGGGACTTTCCCATGGCCTTATTTCAAAGCGAAATAAATTTAAAAAAAAATCAAACCTGATTCATTTTAAAGAGATTTTTGCAGAAATTTCTAAAACCCCGTGATAAAAAAATATTTTTAATATATACATAAAACTTGTAAATTTCAAGTTTGCATCTTATTTATTTTTCGGGCTACAATGCTCCATAAGACGGGCAAACAAACAAACAGACATACATTGTAGCGAAAATAATATAGGGTCCCTTTATTTACTTTTGAACGGAACTCACAAGATAAACGAAAGGATAGTAACTAGTATAATAATTAGTAAAATTTTAGTAATTCACTTGTTAATAAAAGACATTATAATTTTGTAGTAAGTCCACGTTGGGAACATAGAATTAGGAAAGTTTTGTAATATTTACTCTAATGGCAAAAATTACAATAGGTTGTGTGATCTTTTAAAGTTATTTAGAATCAACTATTACATGTAATATAATTATTTTTAAATTGAAAGGTTTTTTTTAGTCACAAGCTAATAAAAGACAATAATTTCAGTTAATTATTATTATTTATTTTATTGATACACCAATAATTTTCAATAAAATAAATAATAATAATGAAATGAAATTATTGTCTTTTATTAGTTTGTCACTAAAAAAACCTTTCAATTTAAAAATAATTTAAAAAATTAAGTCACTTATGTTTTGAAAGAATCTTATAATAACGAAATCACTCTTTCTAATATCTAGTGTCAAAAAGTTATTGGAGAAACAAACTCTATTCCCCTATAAGAATAATATATTTAGTTCATTATTGGGCCAATCTAATTATTAATTCATTAATTAAACTATCTATATCATCATCATTGAGTATACAGTCCTAAGACTGGTTTGATGCAACAATCCGTCTCCACTCGACTCTGTCCCCCGCCAGCTGTTTAACCTCTCTAAATGTCTGGCATCCCATATCCCCAATTATTTGGTTGAAATATTCTAATCTGGGTCTTCCCCTTCCCCTTTTCTTTCCCACCTCCCCCTCCAAGATATCCCTAAGCAGTCCCCCATGTCTCAGTGTGTGCCCCATCATCTGACCTCTTCTCTTCTTCAGACTCTTCCACAAGGTTCTTCTTTCTCCGATTCTTCCAAGAACTTCTTCATTTGTAATTTTATCCATCCATTTGATATTCATCATTCTTCTGTAGCACCACATTTCGAAAGCCTCCAATCTCTTTCTCTCCGCTTTTCCAATTGTCCAGGTTTCACACCCGTACATGGCTATGCTCCATACATATGTCTTCAATAGCAACTTCCTGTTTGCTAAGCTGATTGAGGAGGAGCATAGTAGTTTTTGTTTTGAATTAAACCCCATTTTTGCTTGGGCAATTCTTGATTTAATTTCGTTTTTGCTCCTCCCATCCCATGTTATTTTACTTCCTAGGTAGCGGAATTCCTTAACTCCTTCTAGGTTTTCTTGGTTAATTTTGATGCATTCCTGTCTCGTTTGTTCTTTTTTTGTACATACTAGGACCTTGGTTTTATTCTTGTTTATTTTCATTTTGATTTCTTCTATTAGGATTTGGTTAATTCCATTCAAGGCGTCCTCTAATTCTTTTTTATTGCTTCCTAGAAGAGCAATGTCATCGGCAAATCTTAACATAGCGATCTTTTGACCTTGGATTTCTATACCTGTATCAATTTTGTCTTTGAATTCTTTAATCACTTCTTCTATATATAAGTTGACAATCATGGGTGACAGCACACATCCTTGTCTTACACCTTTTTTTATTTTGGCTTCTCTTTGTTCATCACCAATATTTATAATTGCCGTCTGGTTTTGATATAGATTGTAGATTAGTCTTCTCTCTCTGAATTTTATTCCCGCCTGTTTTAATATTTTAAACATAATTTCCCACCTATCTATATATATAAAATTAAGATTTTGTCTGTACATTGCTCCAAATCACGCCAAATTTTGGTTGGACACGTTTCAAGCAAAGTTATGAACGAAAACACCCTCAAAAATTCCTGTCTGTATGTTTCAGTGGTTTCCGAAAAGTTGCTCACGATTCACGTAAAAACGCCTGAAGGGATTATTATAAAATTTCATATTTGCATCAGATGTCTTCTAACTTACGTTTATAGCTATATAACGTTTTGATATTTTGACCCCAGAAGGGGGTTTGGGTGGGAGTGGGATGGGAGGGTGGGGGTCCAGGGGGCGCGCCCCCTGGCTAGCAAGAGGGCCGACGAAGGCGGGCCTTGCAGCTAGTTTTTTATTAAAAACATAGATAAATACATTTTTTTAATTCAACATATTTAAATAATTTTATCTCACACGCTGTGGGGTGATGAGGTGAAGAAACCGATTTATGGTAATGAAAGATTGATGTTTTGAGTGAGGTTTTGTTGAGAGTTTGAAAAAAAAAAATAAAAAAAAAAATTATCTTTGATTAGTTTTATTGATGAAATATTAGGATAGCGATTCACAGGAAGTAACATTGAGTATGATGAATCGGTACAAATCTTTTGCGATTTACTACAGAACCGTTTATTTTCATTTGATTATAAATTTATCCTCTCATTAATTTGGTTTTAAATTCACACCTTGTACTTTTACTATACTAATCTTTATTGTAAATAGTGAAATTATAAATAAACTTTGCGAAGATACTATTCAGTATAAATAAAGAATAGATAAAACATTTTACACTTATTACGAACAGATGTATTTTAAATAATAAATCATTTCATTAGTTACGCTTAAAATAAATATATGTATTTAGAACGCCGCCCTCTGAAGTGGGCAACTTATTTCTTGCTAACCCTGTATATATATTAGGGTGTGATCTATTTTTTTTTTACAGCACACCCTAGATCATTAGAAAATTACGTAAAACTGATGGAAAAATTTCGTTTTGGTGATTCGGACTGGCCCTTATAGTGTTTAAAATCGATCGAAGTTGAAAAAATGGCCATTTACTTTTTTTTTAAGTTTTTCATAGATATTCTTATGAGTGCTTTTTTTTTGCGAAAAATGGTCATGAAATAAGTGAAGGCAAATGAAATTTTTTACAAATCATTAGGGACGCGCTGTCCACGACGGCACCAATGCCTTAAAGGCGCAGACAGACGACCATAGACTTTATTATAATAATTATAAATTTTAAAGAATTTTAGAAAATTACTATCTTTAAAATATAATTTTACTAAAAACTTTATATAACCTTTTTTGTGGTCTTCAAATTACTTAATTATAAAATATTGAATTTAATTCAAATTGGTTAAGTCATTTTAAGATATTTAGAAAATATTAAAAAAGTACTGGAATAAACTACTAATATTTGTTGGTTGATATATAGAAAAAACTAATCAGCCCTTCATTTTGTTAAAGTAATGGTAGATTTTCTATCTCATTTAAATCGGTTGAACGGTGTCAAAAAAATCGTGGACGAAAAAAAGAGTAACATACGTACATCCATCAATCTGCACGAACTTAAAGAAAAAATAACACATTCTGGCCTCTGGGCGAGACCCCATGTAACTTTGGCAATACCCCCACGTGCTAAAATTCAAACATAAATGAATACTACAATTCGTGATTGAGACCATGGGTCCTGTAGTCTTTGCATGAGGACCCTTTAAAGTCGCGCTTGGAGCGAGACCGATCCAATACTTTATCTGCTTCGCATTGAATAAAATAAAAATGGAGAAATCCCTTGCGCCTTTTTTTTGCAAGGTAGGCATGCCCTTAGCTGATCTGCCAATTCAGTTGTCTAAATACCAGGGGCTCCCAGGATCGAGGTGAGGCTATTAATGACCGGTCTGATGCTGTTACTGGCAAACAGCGTGCGCTGGTAATAATTATATATCTTTTTAGGCTGCCACATATTATTGTTAAGTCGAAGAGTAACGAAAATTCTAATTATAATATAGCATCGACTAGAAGAAATTCAAAAAGATTTTGGCACAAACCGATTCACCTCCTTTACTTCTGGAGTTTTTGGTTTCAAGTGGACCATATTTGATGGAGAAAATTCGCGAGAATATTTTCAACGAAAAGCTTTCTCTTTTCAATTCAATTATGTTAATTTTTTAATTTCTATTTTACTTAGTTAATTCAATCTGTATTTTGTTATTTGAATATAAAAAATTAAAATTTCACAATGATGAATTAAATAATTAGAATTAACAGGTAAAGCCACGTGTATATATGCAAATTCCTGTTTTCCTAATTATGTTAAAACAGGAGACAAAAATTAAAAAATAATATGAATAGGTATATTAAATAAAATAAATCCGACTTGTAATAAAAGACCAAAAAACTTCTTTAAAAATGTAAAAAATTTTAAATATTTTTTTTTATTCTTTACATACTGTAAATTGGATTTTCGTGCTTGTTACATACACTCGAACGAACCCTTGGCTAACGATATAAAATCATATATTGAAATATTATTATTATCTTATTACTTGTTGGATCTTATAAGGTTCTCAAAACTATTTAGACAGGATTGTTTTTCTCTCAATGGGTGATTCAAATAGTGAATTCACTTAAAATTTTTGAATATCTGTGTCTGGATTCAGAAATTAGTTATAACATAATATAGAAAGCTCGCAGAAGCTCATTAATTTGTCAAAATTGATTTATTTCCAATGCAAAGAATGTATTAGATTTTGAGTGGAAAAGTCTCAGAACTTTCAGATGAAAAATGCTGAAAATTATGAGCTGCACATTTGTGTAATTTTTCAGGCTAGCTCAAAAATAATAATAAAAAAATTTTAAGATGCGAGGTAGATTTCACATAAAAAGAAATAAAACAAGATTAAATTTTCAATTCGATATATTTCGGGTGTCAGCCCATCTTCAGGAGTCAGAGAAAACATCCCGAAATATATCGAATTCAAAACTCAATTTTATTTTATTTCTTTTTTTGTGAAACCTATCTCGCATCTTACTCAATTTTTATTATTATAAGTATTAAAATGTTTCACCTAGAACCAACACCTATCTCCTTAAAAGTTACTAGCTCTTACACTTTGAGTTTTAATTAATTAAATGATTTTTTTTCTAGATTTAAAAATAACTAAGTTTTTAATTTCTTCAAAAAGAAAAATGTTAAAAATTATGGGGACAGAGTACCAAGTCATGGAAGAGTTCAGTTTTTTCTACAATCAATTAATTATTAGATTTTAAATAAATAGTTTGTAATTAAGTGGATATTAATGAGGCAGTCCAAAAAAAGAAGAAGATAATTTATACTTTCTTTTTATTCATAAACCGACGTTTCGTAGGCTATTCTCCCCTTCTTCAGGGTTTTCTCAAAAAATTACTTCAATCTTATAGTTTGTAATTGTATAACAATTATATTTGGGTCAACTTTAAAAATAACCATTAGTGGATTAAATGCGAGTCGGATACCTATATCGAGGATTTATTTTCCAGAATACATACTTAATATATCAAATTCGTTCTTATTTGTGATATAAGATAAAGAGAGAATGAGAGAATTTGTCGAAATTTTTATAAAACAAGTAAAGTCCCTGCAGAACGCCTAAAATCATGAAAAAATGGTTTCTTTGGAGCTTTCTCCTTTTTAATGTGAACTAAATTTAATAAATATATATATATAGGCTCATTCTACTTTAAAATATCTTTATAGGGATGTCTCACGTTCCATGATAAAAAATATTTATTTTTAACTCTACAAAAATTTATTCATTCATCTTCCCTAAAAGAATAATAATTCGATTAAAATTTAATGCGATTTTTGACTTCCAGGAAAATTGAATTTTAGCGCAGAGCGTGCGCAGGCCAAGTTTGAGGATTACACAATGTACGCTATTTACACGAACCATTTCAAGCCACTTTCGACCCCCCTGCAGTTCAGAACCCATTTGAGATCCAGAGCTGAAATTATACACATGTAATTAATGAAGTTGATCTTGTAGATACTCCTGAATTTCAATAATATTGCATAAATATATTGTGAGATATGGATCTGAGAAAATGGCTAATTTTGGCACTAACTCACTCACTGACTGACAGGTCATCAAAACCTATAGGCTACTTCTAATCATTCCAGAATCATGAAATTTGGCATGTTGGTAGAGATTGGGACACAAATAAAGGAAAAATTTCAAAAACCTAGACTTTCCCTCTTTCAATCCCTAAAATCTAGGGATGAAGATTGTAGTGTAAATTTTCATCTATTATATACATATGAAATGATCCTAGGATGCTAAAATTTGGTATCTTGATAGAATTTCGGGCATTAATAAAGGTGAAATATTTGCACAAAAACATTATTACCCTTAATTCCTAAAATGTAGGGGTGAAGATAGATATAACTTGTAAATTTTAAGTTTGTATCACATTTACTACAAAGCTCTGACATACGGAAAAACAGACCTATCGAATTTATTGAGAAAAGTCATTAACTAACATTTATTTACATTTGAGATAACCCAATTTCAAACTTTCGATTAGTTTTAAAAATACTTAAGTAGCAAATTAATTGTTTAGCTTTTGTATTTTGTAATTATAAATATGTTTCCTACCTCACACAATTGAGTAAAATACTTTAAAAATATATTTTTTTCGCCCTGTAAAATCAGAACATTGTGCACTTAGTGAAATTGTTTTTTACGTTTAATAGGGTTTGTGTTATTTTGATTCCCTTAAAGTATTTTTATATCGATAAATATGATCGAAACTCACAACTACATACTATTAGATGAAAATCCATCATGAGTGTACTTAGTGACTTTTCGCAAGAAGCCCACGATATATAGTATCGCAACTAATAGAGTCCCGTTTTATTTTTGAATTCAATTCTAAAAATAAGGACCAAACCTTCAGTTATTTTAGAGCATCTTCAGGAAAATTGTTTTAAGAACTATGTGATTGGCTATATTAATTTACCATAAAGGGTATTTTTTGAAATATCTCAAAAACTGCTGAAACTATTTTGATAAAAAAAATTGGCCGAAACCATGGCATTTCGGTCTACAAAAAAGCTCCAATAAGTGAACTTCAAAAAAATTATGTTTCCGAGATAATAACTGTTTTGTCAAAATGTTTGTTAAGCTGTGAGTTACCAAATTTTGTAGACGAGCTAGCTCAAAAACTAGTGTAAATATCAAAACCAAATTTCACACATAGTTTTGGTGAATTGAGATTAAGAGCTGATTAGATTTTTTGGTGCAAATCGACCCAAAATTAAGGGGGGGAGGTTTAAAATTTAAGATTATAATATTTTCAAACTAAAAAAAAACAAGAAAAATGAACCTAAAATAACGAAAATAGTTTTTTTTCTGGGGTCAAAATTAGGGGGGGGGGGGGGGTCAAAAAATAAAAATCTAGGCCATTTGAACAAACTCAACCAAATTTTGTATACATAATAAGTGAGCCCCTAGAACACTAAAAATACAAAAACAAACCCCCCAAAATGCGGGGCTGGGGGGTCAATCTAGGCCCTTGTACCAAACTCAACCAGAAGTGTATGGTAATGTCAAGTGGATGGCCACATCAGACGTGTCAATTTAGTTTTATAAAATTTTCGAATGAATGGTATTTAGAGTGATAGAGCATTGACTGTTGAGATTGTTAAACCGGATTGATGAAAGAGCAAAAGCCGATCGATCTTCAAGTTCAGGTGCCCGAGAGGAAACTAGAAAAAAAATGGGAATTCCGGGACCAGGTTCCTCGAAGAGCCGTGGCGTCCCCTTTTCCGCAGGTGACGTGCCGGGGCCGGAGGATGGGAAGGGGACGAAGAAGGTAGCGGGGGGACGAAGAAGGCAGCGTAAAAGCGTGCGCGAAGGCCCGTGGAGGGCTCAGTCCGACGCGGCAGCGCCGGAGACAAACAACCCTACCCTAGGAGGAACAAACCACCGCAGAAGGACACCCCAACAACACCACAGGTGAGCCCCAACAACAACAACACCACCAAAACACCGCACAAATCATTACCACACTCACAACGATTAGAGAAGAACTTGATGCTCAGATTATCTTTCGGAGACTTCAATCGTTTAAAGAGACAAGAAATTTTATAAATATTAAAATATTTTTTTTTTTCTAATAAAATATAGAAAAACTAAAAGTTGTAACTAGAAATTTATTTAATTGAAAATATTTTGTTTTGCTCAGAATAGTAGAGTTGTTGTTGTTCATACCAAAAATAAATATCGTCGCCTTAGAGTGTAAACCTGCTAACTCACAACAAGGAAATTTTACAGGGCAGAGAAAAAACAAACAAAATTTAATATTGTTGTTATGGAAAGAAACTATTTTTCGCATTTTTTTTCTACAACTTACGATTGTAATTTTAAGTAGCAGTTTTATTTGGACGATGCTCCATCTCTTTTTCTTTCGAACGGTATTTATATGTTATATATGATAAAAAATGGATTTAGCAGGTTTACACTCTAAGGCGACGATATGTAATAATATATAAAGCAATTTGAACCGCGAAATGTAGCCAATAATTTCTTATGTAAATTCTACAATTAGAAAATTATTTTATTATTTTTTGAAAAGGAAAAATAAATTGAGCACTCGGCAGGATTCGAACCCGTGTCTCTCTCTTTTAGCCGATGAGCGCCTTGTCTGTATATATATAAATTAAAAAAATATAAATATTTTATAAAAACAATCCAAAATACGTTTATTTAAAAGCCAAACGAGTGTTGCTTTCTAAATTTGAGAAAGCAACTTTTTTTTGCAAGTTTTTCACAATTGGGAAAGGGAGAAATTCTCCCGAAACGTTTAGATTTTAAATAAACGTGTTCTGGGTTGTTTTTTTTTTAATATTTGTATTTTTTTAATTTATACATATAAACAATCAATATTTTTTTTTCTTTTGCATATATAGAATTTATTTGTTTGGGGGTCGGGTTAGGCTAGGGGTTAGCGTACCAACCTGCTAACCAAGTGGACTCGGGTTCGAATCCGACTCGAGGCATCCGGCTAAAATCTGATCCTTGGGTAGGGACAAATTTTAAAAATATATAATAAGTATCGTAAATTGGATTATGGCTAGAAAGGCCGAAAAGCCAAAAAAAAAAATTGTTTGAGACTATAGTTACTTCATCATCAATCTTTTAATTAAAAATATTTTATCTATTATTTCTCATGGATTAATCGTTTGTTATTTGACTAGCTTGCTATAACAACAAAACAAGTTTTTTTTATAACCATTCGGGTAATTGAACCCATGAAAAATAACAGATAAAATTTCTAATTAAAAGACTGATGATGAAGGTCAAACCTTCGAAACAATAGTCTCACACAAATAAATTTTTTGATAAAAAATGGTTGCGAATGATTCTCGTTTTCTAAAAAATTATTTTTAGAGATACTTAAATGTTTTATAATATATATGGTAGGTATTATTGATGTATCTCTAAAGAGGAGTAAAAATAAATACTAATTATTACTAATGAGTAATATACCTACTTAAAAATACTACATTGAACCTTTTATCAATTCTGAATAGTATGAGATTAAAAAAAAAATATTTGCTTACATATTAATTTACACGTAATAAATAACAGAGCTATTTATTAATGTAAATTTATATGTATTTTTCTAAATTGAGTAAAATTAAAATTAACTAAATAAATATATAACTAGATTATGTATCATTTCTAAATGTTGTAGAAATTTGTTACGTTTAGCAAAAAAATTTTATATTCTAATGATAATCGAAATTATTAACAAATTCGCATATAAACATGATTAATTTTAAATCAATGTCAATGTGAAATATTTTTATTTTTCAAAATGCTTGAAGATAATTTCAAATATCCGTTAAATTAAGAAGTGGAAATCACTTCATAAAATTGTCTTTCAACCGGCTTATAGTAAAAATAGTTTGAAAGCGGTTTTCCAATATCAATAATGGGAAAGGAAAATAAAATCCACGGATAATAGCATTGAATGAACATTTTTTAGAACAAATGATGGTCATATTTGATGGAGGATTTCCTCTCATTCTATTTTGTTTCTATAATACAAAAAAAAAAATGTGTAATATTTCATTGAAATTAAATTATGTAAATTATGATTAAATATTATTATACTAAGTGAATAACTTTCTACTTACTTTTTTGAATAGAATTTCATGTTTTATGGAATTTTAATGCTAATTTTCGTAATGAATATATTTATAATCATTTGGGAACACACACCCATTGTGGAGTATCATTATCAAATTATACCTAAATCAGGGGTGCTCATCCCCCACCTAGCTTCATGACTCACCGTCCCTCCAGTTTTATGAAAAATAACCCCCCCCCCCCCAGTTTCAAGAAAAGTACCATGTCCCATTTTATTTACTTTTAAAGAAATAAAAGATCTTTTTATTACATATTGTTGAAGTTATAAGACTTGACCGTTTTTATTTTTAGCATATAATGCTAAAATGCAACAATTTTCAAACCACCCATCTGTGGGCACGCCTGCTTGAATATATTTTTCAGATATTTGAATTGATTTAAGAATTATATGTCGAATATAAAACCGTATTATATATACCTGGTCTATAACTTTAAAATGCGGGTTTTTTTTTTAAATAAAAATACATAATAATTTAGAAAAATAGAAAAATATATTTTATTCAAAGTATGGGCCCTCGGTTTCTACACTTTTTTGACATCTAGTAGGCAAATTATGGATGCCATTACAAAAGAGTTAAAAATTAATTAAGTAAATCGAATTATTTTATCACTTAGTAATTTAACATACAATATAATTATAAACAACGAGCTTTTCGTGCGTGCCAAAGGCACGCCCTCGAAGCTCGGCCCTCCGGGCTGGTTACCTGGCGGGCAGCGTCTCGGTCCAAAAATTGTATTCCTCTTAAAAAACCACACTCCAAATGTATACCTGTAAACTACCAAAAATACATCGTCTCTTAAAAGTTTCGCATCTTTAATTTTTGAGTGGCGGGGGGGGGGGAGGAACAATTATCAATATATTTAATGTTTCTTAATTTAAAAAGAATTGGAGTCTTTCATTTCAAAATTCGAATATATATATTTCAAATTTGCCTGGTTAATTAAAATCGATTGGAGCCATCAGTTTAAAATCAGAGCTGAGAATTATATTTCAAATTTGCCTAGTTAATTAATATATATTTAATGTTTCTTAATTTAAAATCTATTGGTGTTTTTTCATTTTCATTCGAGTTCAAATGAATACAATATTATCTAGACACAAAGTCTAAATCAAAAATATATAGTTTTAGTAAAAGAAATCAAGATATAAATATTAATGTGACATTGGTCTAGTGGTTAGAGCTGATGACCATAGTTCAAGAGTTCGTCGGTTTGATTCTAGGCAAGAGGGCAATTTTTTTAGAGAAATTTCTCTAAGCGTTGTTACAAATTAATCTAGATGAATATATATAGTATAATATACTTAGGGGGTGTTCCTAAATTAAGGGAGGCGTTTAAGGGGGAGGGGGTCTCGAAAAATATCGCATATTTTTTTCTGCATGAAACAATGAACGATTTCGAGAAAACTGGGATAAATAAAATCTTAACTATTCTTAAATAAAAATAATTAAGAAAATTATGTTTTTTAAATAAATCCAAATCATTCAAGCACAGATTAACGTATTTTCACTAAAAATACGCATTTTAAAAAATCTCACTTAAGATTAAGGGGGAGAGGGGGTTGAAAAATCACAAAAATCGCCTCACATAATTTAGGGACGCCCCCTTAGCGTTATTTATTATATTATAATTATATTATTTAATATTGTATCACTCGCGTCCATAATATATACTTGTCAACAAAGAGTGATTAAATGGGCCACTGAGGAAGTCTAAATAAATTGACGAAACGTCTGGCCCAATTGATAAAAACTCTGTGTTTTTTATTTTTGTCCAATTTCCTCCTATTCCTGATACACGATTATTTAATAATACCAATACGACAAAATTGCAAGTTCTTTAAAGCTAAATAATTTATTAACCTAATTTCGTAATGTATATTGGTATGTTACATTTATTTATTGACCTAAATCAGAAATTATTATAAATAGACAATATAATGACTAGATAGAGAGTTTTCTATTGTATATAAATATAATTATAGTAATTATAGTTTAGGTTCCGGTTTCATTTAGTTTTGAAGACTTGTCTAGTTATATATGAATAACACCTTTGAAAATTATAAATTAAATGGTTATATTGAAAATGCAATACTGATGATTGGAATATTTTAAAATAATGTTTAAAAAAAATTACTATAAAGATCAATTTTTAATTTAATTATGAATTCTCACATTATTAAAAATTGATTCACGTATTATAAGGTAAAATTAAAGGGAAATAAATTATTCTTACCTTTGTTTGTTTTTGTTTTAGACAAATAATTTTTTAATCTCATATAATTAGAAAATTAATTTTAATTTTTGGAACTAGATTAAAAATAATATAAGTGATACATCAAAACAGTGGCGTAACGCGACAAACGAGATATGTGGACGTATAGACGACCTAGACAGCCTAAGAGGCTAATAAGATCCAACATATATCAATATATTTAATTTGCATATTCTATTCAAAACATACGATGTTGATTTATGATTACCAAATAACATACAATTTTGTAAAAAAGAAAGCAGTTTTATACCTTTTGGATAATAATCCAAATTATATAGTTACAATAGTGTTCTGAGACCATTTTTTATTATTTAGTTGAAACCTTATTGATTATTTAAATGGTATATATTCAGTTCAGTCATGGTGTAAGTAGAAATTGCCTAATATGCAGGCGTAAAAGACTCAAAATAACTTTTACAAATCGTATTTATCTTATATCCCAGACATAAGGGGCCGTCAATAAATTATTCCACTTAGTAAGGGGAGAGGGGGAATCTCAGATTTGTGACAAAATGTGACAGGGGGGCCCGAGGATCTTAAAAAGTGTGATGTCACAAAAGTCAAATTAAAAAATTTAAAACATTAAACTTAAGGTTGCTCGGACATTTAGGCAATGTTGAATTAAAAATCTGAATTTTTAATATGTTATTAATTGATAACAAATACGTATAAAATATGAGGGTTTTCGTGTAATTAATTATTAAAAATCTGACTTTTAACACTTAGTTAATAGGGAATGTTGGCTGAAAGCATATATTTCGATTAATCTAGCCAAATCGTATGATAAGAAAAAAACAAAAACTTTTATTTATATAGACGTATTGATTCATTAAATTGTCTTACCGAATTACACTCAACCTTTTTTTTTGGGTCGAAGTAAACTTGATATTTTATAATTCGAGTTTTGTTGCCTTTGGGCAATTTAACTCAAAAAACTACCAGAAAAAATTACTCGTCCTACGGACTCGTAATTTTTTCACAGGTAGTTTTTTTCGTTTAGTTGCCAGGCAACAAAATTCTCATTAAAATGTCAAGTTTACTTCGGCAAAAAAAAAGCTCTCGTGTAATTATAAGTGATAAAATTATCGTAGGTAACGTTAAAAAAAAACTTTCTGACCCAGGCTTTAGTAAATATTCAAATCTAAATGATCGAAAATATCAGCCCGCTTCACTTAAAAATAAATATATCACGTGACTCGAGTCAAAAGACATTTATTTATTATATTTATTAATTAAATTATTTCATATATCCGATTAAAAATTATGTTAGCTAACATCTAAACTAAAATAATAAATTTGTGTTAAAATTTTTAATTTTAGTCAAAAAAAAAAATTAAATTTTATTTTGACTTAGGGGGTACTGTCCAAGCAACCTTAATATATATTAAATCCCTTTAGTTGAGTTTAATTTATAAAAAAAAATTTATAATTATTAAATTATAGCGTATAAAAGTGTGACGTCACAATTCGTGGCACAAAATATGACAGAATGTGACACAGGGGGGTCTAAAAATCTTGAAATTCGTGTGATGTAATTTACAGCCCCTAAAAGAGAAATACACCTTTGAGCTAAACGATATTTATTGGAACTCGTCTTGATGCTCGTATACAGTATTTATAAAATTTAATACTTTGGTTTCAACCTCCTCTAAATAAATTACTTTCTTAATTAAAATCAACATTTAATTTTATAGTCAAAAATCAAATATCCAAAATATGATATTATTTTTTCATTTTCTATTTAAATATTTTGGCAAAATAGGCATCTAGTTCCCGAAGCCAATTATTAAATAAAATTAAAAAAAATATATTTAGTTCAGCTCTACAGAAACCACCAGACTATTAAGACTAAAATAAAAACAGTAGGCCTAGGTAAATATTCAGAGGATGCATTGAATTGTAAGAATTTTGTTAAGGGAAAATGGTGTAGGTTCTTAGTGAAACATATTTAAATAAAGTAAACCTTCCTAGAATCTTATGTATGAAAAATTTTTAAATTTTCTTTACTTTATGTAAGAATTTTGTTTTTGGAGCGGGCAATATTAAAGAAATATTGAAATAGGAATTGGATTTCTTTTTGTAGTAAACTTGTGAGAAAAGTATTGAATCCTACCTCTATTATAAATAGCATGATTTACTCTGATTTCATTTTTCGTTAACATTAGATAAGTTCTTTATTTGTTGAGGCATATTATCTTTACTACAGCGCATTAGGTGGATCATAATTTTTAAATGTCATTTCTCATTTATATTTTAAAAGTCTACGAGACATAGAGGCATTGTATGCAGATTATTTTCAATCAAGAATTCAAGAAATGTTTCATTCGATCTATCTTTTACTTATTATTTTTTTTTTACAATTTATAAAAAAAATTTGCAAGAATTTGCAAATTTTTAAATATCTATCTATTGAAAGTATTTATCTGTCCATAAACATAAATGTGAAAAAGGGGCCAAGTTCGGTATAAACGGCTAGGCCGACAAGAGTTGAGATCTAAGTGGGTACCAAGTTCCATAGCAGTTGATTAAATCATAGTTATAGGGATATACAACGTTATTCAATTGATTTAAAAGAAAATTGGTTACGTTCTTTGATATTAAATTTATAACTTGGCAAGTTATAATAGTCAATAATTTACCTTTAACGTGATGTTTTTTAATACAAGCTTAAAATTTAGCTTTGTTAGTTGTTCTATTTTATACTAGAAACAATTTAGTTAGATATAAAACTTGCCAAGTTATAAATTTAATATCAAAGAAGGTAACAAATTTTCTTTTAAATCAATTGAAGAAAGTTGTACATCCCTATAGCTATGATTTAAGCAACTCCTATAGAACTTGGTACCCGTTTAGAACTAAACTATTTTGTCGGCGAAGCCGTTTGTACCGGACTTGGCCCCTTTTTCACATTTATGTTTTGGCCAGATATCATAATTTTTGAAAAGTTTTATCCTTTAATTTATCTAAATAATTACATTTAAACATTAATAATAATAATTATTAAATATTTCTCATAAAATATGTTAAAAACCCGGTCGATTTTTCATAAATTTCACCCCTTCATTTCGGACCCCGAAGAAGGGAAAGTTTCGGTTTTTCAATTTCCTCCTTTATTAATGTTCAAAGCTTTACCAGTATGCCAAATTTCAGCATTCTTCCTTGATTGTATTTTCACTATATGTTAATTAAGTCTATAATAAATTTCACCCCTTCATTTTAGGTCCTGAAAAAAAGGAAAGTTTCACTTTATCGATTTTGTCCTTTAATTGTAGCCCAAACTCTACCAGTATGCCAAATTTCGGCATTCTAGGATCAGCGGAAGTACTTTAGATTTTTTATATTTTTTTTATAATGATATTGATACAAGAAGAAGTTGCACCAAGAAGGTACAACCTCTGAAGTCCGTGGTGGACCCTTGTAACGTGAAGATAAGGGGAGATTTATGGATTGGGTAGCAGTCGAAGGCATCTGTGGATGCTGGTCTTGAAAGATTGAAGGTTATAAGTAGCTGGAAAGACGGTCGGGGGAAGAGAGTTCCAGTCTCTAGATGTCATAGGGATAAATGAATTGGCGAATGCGTTTGTTCGATTAGTATCTAGTTTAAGCGCGTAGGGGTGTTGAATTTGAGAAAATCGTGTATTTCGCGCAAATGAAGCCTTTGGTGGGTCAGTCAGTGTTAAAAATGGCACTTTTCAAACCTTAATAACTCAATAACTATAATAGCTATATTCATGAAATTTGGGATTCATGGTGTTTCAGTGGTCCTTATTAGATATGCAAAATTTCAAGTGTGTAGATCTAATGGTTTTTGAGTTATGGGGTGGTCGAAAGTAGCTTGAAATGGTTCGTGTAGATATACACATGGCCCGTTTTTCCAAACTTGGCTGACACACTGCCGTGTGTCTAGATTAGTATGAAATCATTTCACTGATATGATAATTACCTTGAAAGTGTAATTAAAAAAATAAATAAATAAAGGAAAAAACGAAAAAATTCTGATTTTTGTGACTGATTCCCGGATAAGACAAAGATAAAGGCTGCCTGTTTTGTTCCTGGCTGGCTTACCATAATCTCTCTATTGTCTATAGATAAAATCAATAGAACATCGGAACTTATATCTGAATCACATCCTGAAAATTTTTAACCATGTTTGTTGATATCTTTACATGAAAATGAATCATTGGGATATTTTCATTAACGTAATTAGATATACAAAAATATTTATATTTCCTTCTTAAAATGAACAAAATTAACGAATAGATTATTATTTGTTAAAGTTCAGATTAAATTGATTTGATTTTTATAAGAGTTAATGAAATCTTAACTCATAGTAAATGAATATTGCATATAATATTTATCTTTATAAAATTAAGGAGTAGAATTAAGATGTATAGAACTATAATTAGTTTTACTTATGGAAAGTGGTGTAGGTTTTAGGTGAAACATGATGTTAGTTAATAGAGTAAAGGGTGTGTAGTTTCACAGTGAAACTACACACCCTTTACTCTATTAACTAACTATAATTAGTCCTAGTTTCTCTTACTGTCCTACAATATTATATTTTGGCACTCAGGAGAATATTGATAAGTTGCAACTCTTACAAAATAGATGCATGAGATTTATATTAAAATGTGACAGATATACATCAATAAGTAGTATGCTGGAATGCTTAGGACTTATGAATGTGAAGCAATTCTTATTTTTACAGACAATGTGTTTTGTATATAAATTATATCATAGACAGCTGCCAGCCTATCTGAATTTCACATTTTCAAAAAAAAAAAAAATTGTAATTATTGTAATATATATGTATGAAAAATACATTTAAATATAAATAAAATAAAAAAATAAAAAAAAATAATATTCGTAACTTAAAACATTGTGCTTTAAAATACCGACATTTCAATGTCATGATTGTAAAATGAAGATCATATTTAACTAAAATAAAAATATAATTTGTAAATTTAGTTTAAAAAAAAATATCCTACAGTCGACAGAGTTTAATAAATTTATTTGAGAATTTTTCTCCTATGTGAGAATTTTTCTCCTATTACGTAAAATTCGATGAGCGTGAACAATGGCTTTTTGTACAAAGGCTTATCAAATGACCTCATGAAAATATTTATATTAATAATAGTTATTGAAGTTTTAAAAATATGATGATTCAAATGGATCATTCCAGAGACATATTGTCGAGTTATATTACGAATTCTTAATTAAGGAAATAACATAATGTTCTCTAATTATTATAGTTATAATTCTGTACTTTCCTGAAGATGAGCTGTAAGCTCGAAATATATATATTGAAAAAATCTAAATCTTTAATTTTTTTAATTTTAATGTGAAACAAGTGACCTAGAAATCTTAACTCATAGTAAATGAATATTGCATATAATATTTATTTACTTTATCTTTATTAAAGATGTTTCACCTTGCACCAGTACAACAATCCCTATTAATTGATATTATTTTATCAAACTAAGTTAATTATCCAAAGGTCGGAATATATTTTTTGATTAATTAAACTTCGTTCGAAGTCGAATAAAAATTGTTCTCTCTGAGAAACTATTAAAATAGAAATAATACAAAAAAGAATATTTAGACTAATCCATTTCTAATAACTCTCAATATATAAGATCGGAAATAACTAAGAGTGCTTATAGCAATAGAATTAGGAGAAATTTAAGATTTTCTTATAGGACAGGCTGATTCGTTGTAGAAGATGGTCGATGTGGTCTTTAAGTCCCAAGATTTAATTTCTGACTCCTACCCTCACTCACAGAAATGAGTATTCGTTTGGGGCGAAGGTGCCAAAATATATTTAAAAAAAATCTAATGTTATGTTTGAAAAATAACGAAAATGGTGCCGTATTCGATGAAATTTGCAAAAAAAAGCGAAGATTAAAATAAAATTTCAAAAAGTCAAGAATACTTTTTTGGACAGCAAACCCTTTTTGAAAAGACCTCCACTGAAGAAAGTATAATTATATAATTTATTTGTTAGAGACTATAGTTTCAAAGAATTGAAATTCATCATCAGTATTTTTGATTTAAAATTTTTATCTATTATTTATCAAGGGTTCAAATAGTCGATTGGATAGAGAAACAGTGGAATTAGAATTAACTAGTTGGTTGATATATTAACCAAAAGATTTGCCTTTTATATTTAATTTAACTATTTTCGATAAAAGATAAAGTTTTCATGCTGAGAGTTGGCTGTTTTGAGTATAATATGATGTCTTAATATTAATATAACTTATACTAATTAATATATTAATGATGTATTAACATTAGTTTAGTCGATTTGCTCTTACCTGGGAAGAATGGTTGCCTCTTGTCTGCTCTGGTCGATTTCCGCCTCTCAAATGAATAAAATCCCGTTTTGAATTCCTATTATCTTGAATGCATTTCTCTAGGTGGGCTCGATTCACTAAAACAGAAAATATAAAAGATTATTTTTATTTTTTTTTTTTTTTTTTTTTTTTTATTTAAAATTGACCTTGTCCGTTAGAACATTTGGTCAGTGATACATAAAATACATATTTTTACAAAATTTTATATAATTGTAATGTTAATTAGGTACATAAGATTTACAAGCTAAAAGTAAGAAACATACATTATTTTAAGTATTTTTTTTTTTCAAATTACATTTCTACTGTTTATGCAATTAATTAATTTTTCCTAAAGAAATTATGTATCTAACAATATATCTACTTAAGTCATCGTTGCGGTTTAAATAAGAAAGAAGTATTGTCATATTTGTTGGAAGTTCTATTTTTCTTTGGATTGTTGTATAGAAGCGTTCAATTTTGTTGATATTGTTTGCGCATCCCAAGTAAAAGTGATTGATATCCCCAATCGTGGATCCATCACAAGAACAAAAAGGATTCTCTCGAAGACCTATTCTGTACATATGAGCTGGGGTAGTAGCATGGCCTATTCTCAGCCTAATTAGTTGTACAGTTATTTTTCTAAACAGCTTGATATCATCAAACCATGGTCTTTTTGGTATATTAGGCTGTATGTTGTATAGATGCTTCCCTTTATTTAGAGCTGTTTTCTTCCAGAAGGATTGCCATTCTGTATTTGTTTCATTTTTTATTATGACTTTTATGTCTTTTATTGGCAATTCTATTTCAAGTAATTGGCCTTGGAGTGAGGCTAAATAGGCCAGCTTATCCACTCTTTCATTATTCCTAATACCTGAGTGACTTGGGATCCAGAGTAGCGCTATCTCCTTATTCATATAATGGCACTCCAATATATCATTGACTATATTTAGTATAAGGTATGATGGATTTTTGTTTTTTGGAAAACCATTTATCGAATGTATGATGCTGAGGGAATCTGTACAAATGAGGCATTTATTTTCAAAGTTTTCTTGTTTAAAGAATTTTATAGATTCCCATACTGCGAGACATTCAGCCGTAAATATTGAAGCATCTTTCGGGATTTTAAAAGTTTTACTGGTATTCCTTTGCGGGCACATAAAAGCAGATTCAACCAAACTCGTGTCAGAGCTTTTAGATCCGTCAGTGTAAATTATACAATAATCAACAAAATGAGTTCGGACATGACTAAGAAATAAAGTATTAAGATCAGGTGTATTAGCAGAATAAGGAAGAGTATACGTTTTAATTTTAAAATTTTGTATAGAATAATTAAATGTATATAAACCAAATTTTGGAAAAATTTTAAAATTAGGCATAGTATCTTGGACATGAAGAATACTATTTACATATGAAAATTTAATGTTTTGAATTCTACGAGTAGTAAATAAATTTTGAATTCTTGATATTGACTCTAACACTAAACAGTCATTTATAGCAATTTTTTTAATAATATAATTTTTACATATAGAATTTCTTCTTAGATATAGGGGCATTTCTTTTGCCTCTGTAATTAATGCATTTGTAGGTGAAGATTTGAGGGCTCCTGTGCATTGTCTTATACATCTGTATTGGATTATATCTAATTTGTTAGTAATTGTTTTGGCGGCATTGTGAAATAATGGACAACCGTAATCCAAATGGGGTCTGATAAAACTTCTATATATTAGTAAACATGTTGCAGGATCTGCTCCCCATGTTGTATTGGATACTGTTTTGAGAAGGTTAATTTTTCTTTCACATTTTTCAATAATGTAACTTATATGAGTTTTCCAATTAAGCTTGCTATCCAAGTACAGACCCAAAAATTTTACCGAAGGCTTGACACATATGTTTAAATTATTGATACTTAAGGATGATGGAATATCAACTCTATATTTTCTGGTGAAAATTACAGAAGTCGTTTTATCTGGCTCTAAGTCAAGTCCTAATTCGTTTAGCTTTGCACTTAGATTAGAAATGGTTTCTGATAGACGGTCTGTGTTTATTCCAAGTGAATGTGAAGTTGTATATAGGCAAACATCATCCGCATATTGTAGTATTTTAACTTCTGGGGTTGTACATTCTTCTAATTCTCTTGTGTAGCACATATAGAGTAATGGCGCCAAAATCGTTCCCTGACCGATTCCCTTTGATATTCTTCGAGGGCCTATTTGCAGATTTTTATTGTGGATAAAAATTGTCCGAGAATGGGTAATATTTGTAATGATATTGACTATATTACTTGGCATTTTCATTTTAATCAATTTACATGCTAAAATATCTACATTGATATTATCAAATGCCCCCTTAATATCAATGAATATTGCAGTAGTAATTGCACGATTTAAAAAACCAAAATGAATATCATTATTTAAAATTGTAAGATTGTCTAGAGTGGTTTTACCTTTTCTAAAACCATTTTGACTGTTGCCCAGTAAATTATTATTTTCCAACCACCACTCAATTCTATTTTTTAAAATTATTTCAAATATCTTTCCCACACATGAAGATAGAGTAATAGGCCTATATGATGAGGCTTTTTTAAGATCTTTACCCGGTTTCGGAACCATTATAATCTTATGAGTGGTCTATGAACTAGGTAAATTATTATTTAGAAAAAATTTGTTAAATAGTTCTAGAAATTTTAGTTTAATGGGCTGAGGGAGTTCTTTTAACATTGTATATGAAATATTATCAAGCCCAGGAGAGGAATCTTTTTTTGAATTCAAGGCGTTTGTAAATTCATTATAATTAAAGGCACTAGAAAGAAAATCAGATGAAAATTCATTTTCATGGAAATAATTTATTTTTGATTCCACAGAAGGTGTTGATATTATATCTGCAAATTCCTCAATCAGATGATCTGTACTTGAGTTGTAAGTTATTGGTATATTTTTCAACAATTTTATTTGCTTCCATATTTTATTGTTTGGTGTATCCTTATTGATATTTGTACAAAATTCTTTCCATTTTGTTCTCTTTTTGTACTTAAATAGCCTTTTAACTGAACAGTCAGATTTTTTATAATTTAAATAATTTTCATAATTTATACATTTTGTGTAATTTTTAAATTTTAACTTCCTTTCCTTGTTGGCAATCGTACATTCATTATCCCACCATATTGGAGAGGATTTGTCAATATATTTATTTGATTTAGGAATTGGCGTTGATAAAATGGCAGCTTGTTGAATACTTGAACATAACTGATTATATATTTCTTCATCTGAATCTGTGGCCTTTGTTTGTAAATGAATATTATTATTTAAAATAGATTTGTATTTCTCCCAATTTATTTTCTTAAAATTGATTTTTTCTTTAAAATTTCTTGGGGTTTTGTTGCAAGAGTAGTTGTATTTAGTTAATATACCAAAATGGTCGCTGCCTAATGGTTCTCTATATATCTCCCAAGAAAGGGAGGGTACAAGTAAAGGGCTGGAAATGGTTAGATCTAAGGGTGAAGAATTTCGAAACGGAAGTGGTAACATAGTGTTGCTACCGTCATTTAATATAACAAAAGAGTAGTAATCGATGTTATCTATCATATTTTTACCCGCTTGGTCTTCAAAAGTGCAACCCCAAGCCGGTGAATGAGAGTTAAAATCACCACAAATAATACAATCTCCAGTTAATTGATTAATTAATGCTTGCCAATTATGTAGCTTAATAATAGTCTGTGGTGGTGAATAAATGGAAATTATATTAATATTTTTTGTATCTGGTAATGAAATTTCAATTGCTACAACTTCAAAATTAATATTATTCATATTGATATTTGTTTTTTTATGCGGTATAGAGTTTTTTACTAGAATGGCGACTCCGCCATAAGTTATTTTTATTTAAAAAAAAGGAAAATTATTTATCAGTATAAGATAAATGAAAATAAATTTAACATGAACTCTTAGATATCAATTTTTTTATTTAAATATTATTAGATAGCTTTGGACCAAAAAATCAATTTTAATTAATAGAATAATTAATCCACTCTTGTGTCTTGGAATTCATATTTTTCTTTACCTTTTGGCATTATTATTACTATGTTTAATCTCAAGAACGAAATGGACCATTCAAATTAGTTCAAACCAGTTAACCTTCATTTTGTAATAAATACAGGGTATTCTAATTGAGTATTTAAGATTTTAAGGGGTGATTAAATAGTTTATTGTAAAACAAAATGCGATTTGATCATAAGTTCAAAAAATTCCTTTCTGAGAGAATAACACGTTATAAAAATAATTCAAAAATAAAATAATTCCCCCCCTCCCTTATATCTAATAAAATAATTTTTAATTATTTACGAAAGAACTCCCTCCTCTTAATTTTGGGCCCATTAGGAAATAATAATATATCCTTTTAAGAATGTGAATATTCTATTAGAAATATCAGCTTTCTTGGATTTTTGTTTGAAAATTTTATTATTTTCAATTATTTTTCAATCCCCTCCCCCTCATTTCGGTCCCTATCATTTCCACATAGTGGGTCATTTTCATAAGGGTGTTTAGGTGTATGCGAAATTTCGTATAAATCGATTAAAGGAACTTATTACAGATAATTCTATTTTTTTGAATCCTCCTAATTTCGGCCCCCGAAAAAATAATCACTCTTTTTTTACTATACGTTCATTTTATACTATATTTCATTTTTATTTCTTTTTTTAGTTTGAAAATCTTATAATTTTAATTTCAATTTCAACCAAAATCTAATCAGCTCTTAATCCCAATGCATCGAAACTAAATTTTTTCGATGTGCACTCATTATAGTTTTTTTTTAGACCAAAACGCCATCGTTTCGCTCTATTTATTTGATCAAAATAATTTCTACTGTTTTTGAGATATTGGAAAAAACGAAGAAAAAAAACACTTTTTTCATGCACGATTCCAATACTTCACCTGGCCTAAATTGTTATATACTTATATACTTATTCATAAAGTGGAAAGTGGTTAAAAAATATAATAACATTCAAACAATAAAGACAAAAGACTAAAATTCAAATTTATGAATTACCTTTTCTCATTTCTAAGTTATTTATTTATTTATTTTTTACATTATCCATTCTAAGAAGATTAAGTATTTTAATCGTTCTTCAAAGGATCCTCAGGTAAATACTACAGAATCCATGGTCTCAACCAAAGTCAAAATTGTAGTATTCATTCAGATTGAATTTGAGGACCAAACGGTTTTCCCAAAAATTATATGGGACCTTGTCCAGAGCCCAAAGTGCGATTTTTTTCATTTAGTCCGTACCGGGGAAAGGATTCCTTATTTTCGTCGACTATTTTTTCCACAACGTTCAACCGGTTGCAATGAAATTGAAAATTGAAAACAATTACTTTAACAAAATGAAGGGCTTATTAGTTTATATATCGGCTGTGAAACATTAGTACTTAGTTCTAGTACTTTTTTAGTTTTTTCTAAATATTTTGAAAATAGCTATTCCAATTTTGATCAAATGTAATGTTCTATTTATGTATTATATCTTGAGCACCTCAAAAAAGGTTATATAAAGGTTTTAGGTAAATTACCTTTTAGAGTACTTTATTCTACAGAAAGACAGTACTTTTTTTTAATTTTTTTTAATTTATTTATTTAGTCGGTATATCTGATTAATAATCAAGGAATAAACATGATAGGACGTGATAAGATCACCCGTGTTAATTCTACATATCTAGAAATTATTTTATTATTTTTTGAAGGAAAAAATGAAATTGATCACCCGACAGGATTCGAACCTGTGTTTCTCTTCTATAGCGGAAGTATGCTGTTAGCTAGCTAAGGGCAATCTTCGGCTATAGAAGAAAAACACAGGTTCGAATCCTGTCGGGTGATCAATTTCATTTTTCCCTTTCAAAAAATAATAAAATAATTTCTAGATACATGTAGAACTAACGTCAGAAATTATTGAATATGTTTAAAAAAAATTACTAGTCCGTCTCTCCAAAGAGAAAATTTCTTCAAATATATTGAATATATTAATTCACTTTCGCAGTTCAATTACTTTAAGAAAATACTAAAACTAATGTTTAAAAAATTTAAACTTTTCTTTAAAAAAAAAAAAGGAATAAACATATTAATATTTCAAATGACTTGATTAAAGTCTAGCAACTTTCCTTTAAAGTTTATTAATTAAGCCACTAAATGATAAATGATAAGAAAAAACTAATGATTCCAATAATAATGGCTCGCATCTGCCGATACGGACTTGCTCATATTCTACGATGAATAGTCTTTGCAACTTCAGTGGGAATAAAGAGTTGCATTCGCCATTATTCTCTTTTGAGGTCTCATCAATCATTTCCATTGGGATCAGTTCATGTGTTTTAAATATTCCGATAGGCCTAATTTCTGTAAGCCCATTTTTCTTTCCTTAATTCCTCAGATTACAATGATCTACTTATTTCTTTTCTTTTCCTTTTACGTTCGCATTCCAGGGAGATATTTAAAGGGGCCGATACTACTTGCTTGTAGGCTGTCCTAATTCCAGTAGGTCATCTTTGACCAGAAATACACCGTCTTTGAATTTTTTGAAAAAATTTTTAGCATTCTTATCGTTCGAAATTATTACTGAAATTACACATAATAAGTTTTAATTAAATATTAGTTTATTGTTCTTTAACCATCACAAACATAAGGATGTTTTTTTTTTTTAATGCAATCGAATGCAAGAAGGGGTGCGCCAGTAAAGATGCAGCTCCTATGGATCTCGAAAGACCCTTGCATTACCGAAGAGAAGGGAAAGTTGATTAAGTGAGAGGGTGTAGACGTAGGTGTCTATGCACCCCGGTTTTGAAGGTTTGAAGATTATAGGTGCTGGGAAAGATGGAGGCTGGGAGAGAGTTCCAGTTCCTTGGATATATGTATTGGCGAATGAAGTGGTCCGGCACTTTTCCAATTTGACCGCGAAAGAGTGTTGGGAGTCTGCAAAACGCGTGCTACGTGCAAAGCATGCTTTGGGGGGAATTATTGATTTTATCTCATCAGAGCACCTGCCGTGATAGTATCTATAGAAAAGGGAAAGGGCAGAGACATTTCTTCGATGAGCCAGCGAATCGAGGGAGTCGGTGAGGGTAGAATCGTTAATTAGCCTGACGGCTCTTTTGCATAAACACTTAATTTTTCAAAAATTAATATTAATCGATAGTTTAATTAAAAATGTTGTTTATGTGTTATTTTGTGTTTAAAAAAATTGAAAAATAAAAAAGGCCATAGGACGATAAGCATAGTGAATCGACCCAGGAAGGATATCTGGATCATCATTTGAGAGTGTGTGGTGCTAATAAGATACGTTGATCCTGCAAGATTCAGATCTTTATCTACTTTGGTTTTTGAATAAATCGAAAAAAAACCAGAAAATCAGAAAAAAAAAATTCCCAAAAACGGCTTGACCGATTTATATGAAATTTGGTCACATTATAGAGCTATATAAAGGCTATAATTTGGAAAAATAACAGCTCATGATCTTCATAATAACCGTTTGAAACGGGCAATTATTTTTGAAATTATTTTTTTTTTCTCTATTATAATTTCGTACAATTTTGAAACTTATTTTTTTAATAACTTTTTCTATCTAGAAATGTAACCTCTCAAATCCACAAATTGAACGAAAAGGTACGCCATATGGAAAATAATAAAAAAAAAAAACTTATTTTTTAATGTAGAACCTGATTTATTTCAATGTTTTTACTCTTGAAAGAACAATAACGAAGCTTATTCGATTACTTTATAACTACAGATAACATAAAATATTCATAACAATAATATAGAAACAATTTTTTTTTTTATTTAAATACTTTAATATTCAAAAATTAATTATAAACTCTAATGAAATGTTAAAAATTTTAAATTATATTATGTTGGAGTTGGTGGTGTTTCACAAAGAGGAAAATAGAAAAGTTTTTTTTTAATTACTCAATATATTTCCAGTTGTTAGCTCATGTGAAACACCACCAACTCCAACCTAATATAATTTAAAATTATTAACATTTCAATATAGTTTATAATTAATTTTTGAATATTAAAGTATTTTAATAAGAACAAATTGTTTCCATATTATTGTTTTGAATATTTTATCTTATCTGCACTTATAAAGTAAAAAATAAGCTTCATTTCTGTTAAATATAAAGTTTTTGTGCCGAGAGTAGCAGAATTTTTATATATTGAAGGAGACAATAAAAGAGTGTGTCTTCTGCTGGAATTTCAGAAGACACACTCTTTTATTGTCTTATTATTATTATTATTATTATTGAGACAATTCAATTCATTTCTGTTGTTTCAAGGGTAAAAACATTGAAATGAATCGGGTTCTACATCAAAAAATAAGTTTTTTATTATTTTGAAAATGGTGTACCTTTTCGATTAATTTGTGGATTTGAGAGGTTATTCTATATAGAAAAAGTTTCAAAATTGTACGAAAACATTATCATAGAGAAAAAAAATAATTTCGAAAATAATTGCCTGTTTCAAACGGTTATTATGAAGATCATGAGTTGTTATTTGTCCGAATTATAGCCTTAATATAGCTCTAAGATGGGACCAAATTTCATTCGAATAGATCAAGCCGTTTTTGAGAAAAAATTATTTTTTGATTTTCAATTTTTTTAGATTTATTCAAAAACCAAAGTAGATAATGATATGAAACTTGCAGGATCAACGTATCTTATTAGTACCAATATACCCTCAAATGATGATCCAGATAACCTTCTGGGGCCGATTCACTTTATTTGGCCTTTATACTTAACCAAAATAAGAAATAAAAGACATTACTCATCCATCGGTTTAAACACTTTCTCCCCTTTGACAAAATAATCTCTAAGTTCCTCTATTTTTGAATTGTATTTATTATAAATGGCGTTTCCTTCCCCGAATACCTCTTTAAAAACTACATAAGATTAAATTAAGAACCAAAAGACTTTATAATCCATTTCATTTTTTTTTCATTAGAAAATGTCTCTGTATATTTTCAAATGGGAGTGTCCAAACTGTCAGGTCACTTATCTTGTATCATATTTTTTTATATTTTAAAACGAAAAACATGCATATTTAATTGTATTAATTAAACTATCGATTAATATTAAAAAGTTTAATTTACATGTTTATGTAAATGTTGCAGTAAAAACCTGTTTTGAGTAATAACGGGTTCTTACTAGTTAAAACGCGTTTCACTGAATACCTTTGTGGCAAAATTTACTGATGTTAGTTGAGTTTGTTTCAAAGGTCTAAATTCTTCATTTTTGACCTTGCGCCTCAATTTGGGTGTTTATTTTCAAAAATTTTTAAACGAAAATGTCAAAAATTACATTCTCTACAACTTTGCTTCTAATTTTTGACATTTTCGTTTAAAATTTTTTGAAAATAAACACCTAAAATAAGGCGGAAGGTCAAAAATGAAGATTCTACACCTTTGAACCAAACTCAACCAACATCAGTAAACTCTAGTTGCCTGTTGCCTCAAAGGTATTCAGTGAAAGGCCATTTAAGCAGTAAGTACCCGTTCTTACTAAAAACGGGGTTTACTGCCTTATATACACCCTATAATAAGAATATGAGTTTAAGTATAAAAAAATATCTAAATAAATGGATTATTAGATATTTTTTGTTGAGGGAGAATGGTGTGGGTTCTTGGTGAAACATTTTAAATAAAGTAAAGAAAATTTTTGAAAATTTTTTTAGAAACTTTTGAAAATTTAAAATATAAAATACTAGGTAATTATCAGAAAAATGAAAGAACAGATGCTTGTTTAGAACGACTCTATATATATTTCGGGGTATAATCCCATCTTCAGTATCCTTTGTGAACCCCTGAAGATGGGCTTATACCCCGAAATACTATATATAATAGCCTAGATTAATTTGCAGCAACACTCAGGGAATGCTGCCGACAGGGAGCGCTGATGCCTTCGGTATATTTGCGGTATATTTACAACAAATTTGAAATATAATTGTGATTTGAACTCGAATTTCGAAATGAAAGACTCCAATTGATTTTAAATTAAGAAACATTAAATATATTGATAATTATTCCCCCCCCCTAACCACTCAAAAATTAAATATTCAATTCGCTTTTCTTTGCGCACAGAAGAAGAAATTAATCACATCTTATTTGATTTATATTTTTTATATTATTTGTTTATTTTTTAATAATTTGCCACTTTTTTATAATTTTTTAAAAATCTAAATTTTGTTATTCTTATCTTTTGATTTTTACAAAATTGAACGACTTAAGACACGCATGCCCGAGTTTCTCATGGCAATGCTGGAGCAGCCTGTCATACAAACAACACCTGATCTCTTTTAAATATTTGTAGCTTTATATCGATTATCGATCCCAAATTTAGAATAGAATAGATTTAAAATAGAGTCGTGCTAAACAAGCATCTGATCTTTTATTTATCTGAAACCTACCTAGTATTTTATATTTTAAATTTTCAAAAATTTTCTTAACTTGATTATTATATATTTTATCACGTATGTATTATCTTGAAGCGATTTTCGCCTAGTGTGCTTTAATCGCCGAAAGACAAGAAGAAAACAAAAAAAAAATACAATTAGTTAGCTTTACAATTGTTTAAAAAAAATTCAAGTTAATAAGTTTCATGCTCTTATTCCAATTTATAATATAGAGCAATTAAATGTTGCGGCTGAAGTTTCCTTCTGAAAGCGTATTTCCTTTCTTAAGATTGACAAAGAATGAGTTGTCTAGTTACCTGTCTATCAATTTCACGATATGAATATAAACCAGGACAAACAATCACAATCGTGATTGAATGTTTCTCTTTTTAGAATGAAAAAATAAAAGATTTTTTTTCAATAATATATTCACGTAAGCACTGCGCAACTTGTGATCACATAGGTATATAAATATATATCAACTGAAGGTTTTCTACATTTTATTCGATTGCGACTCTAATGTAGGGATTGTTGTCAAATATTGAGTGAAAATAATATTTGAACTTATATATTTCTAACTTGAAATAATGATATTAAATAAATTTTAATTTTCTCATTAATATATCAAAGAATAATTGATACGTCAACAAGAATTATTTTGACCGCGCTGATTTGAAAAAAGATATTTTTGTCTCGCGAGACTACTGCGGATTACGCTATTGGAGTCTGCGGAGTATCAAGTCTGGACCAAGAGAGAAAAAGATGTAATCCACTTAGCTACAATCCAACGTCATTTCGCGTTTAGCCCGCTAGACATTCGGATGGATCACCGAGTGAATTGGAAGTCTCGAGATGTTTTATACTCGATCTCCCAGTCCAGAGCGCTAGATCTATTAGCATGTATGTTAGATGCCTGCCATTAATTAACTGAAGGTTTTCTACATTTTATTCGATTGCGACTCTAATGTAGGGAATTTTTGTCAAATATTGAGTGAAAATAATATTTGAACTTATATATTTCTAACTTGAAATAATGATATTAAATAAAGAGGGAGATCGAGTATATAACATCTGAGATTTCCAATTCACTCGGTGATCCATCCGAATGTCATTACATCTTTTTCTCTCTTGGTCCAGACTTGATGCTCCGCAGACTCCAATAGCGTGATCCGCAGTAGTCTCGCGAGATAAAAATATTTTTTTTTCAAATCAGCGCGGTCAAAATAATTCTTGTTGACGTATCAATTATTCTTTGATATATTAATGAGAAAATTAAAATTTATTAAATATATATCCATGATCTCCCAAAGTTATAAAAGAGTTGAAAAATAACTATCGAAAAACAGACAATTACTAATTAGTGATTATATCTGCCTAAGTACTTTATTCAGCTTACAATATTTTCTACTTTACTCATACAATACCTTACAAATATTATCTTATCAGACTGGTACATTCCTGCATATATAATAAATACAAACACATTTATTTCCTTAGCTTATAGCCCAGTATATAGGGGGGTTTCAGCTTACATTAATTTCGGAAAAATATTTTTTTTCTAGGATCGTTTGGTATGGTGTGGGTATGCCAAATCTAAGTTTGCGATCTCGAAAGCGTGGGGGACAACTTTTGATGACCGAAAAACCTCGAAATTTTGGGACTTTTTCCAGTTTTTCGCTTATAACTCGAAAATGTTCCATATTTATAAATAACTGTTCTATAGTAAATTAAAGAGGACACAATTTCGCGTCGATTAAAAAAAATATGAAATTAGTTCAGTAGTTGGATTTTTAATTGGGATCCAAAAAGCAGCCCCCGGGATCACCTTTGCATAAATTAATAAAGTAAAGGGAGTGTAGTTTCACAATGAATGAAATAAAGCTCAAAGATGTTTATACAGACTCAATATATTTCGGGTTATTACCCCATTTTCAGGAGTTTACAAATTTTTCATCTGTAAACTTCTGAAGATGGGCTAATAACTCGAAATATATTGAGTCTGTATAAAACTCTTTGAGTTTTATTTCATTCATTGTGAAACTACACACCCTTTACTTTATTAATTAATATCAAGTTTCACCTAAAACCCACACAACTTTAGGGAAAACAAAAAAAACCTTTGAATATCCCGAAAACTCGATTCTTTCCCATTTTGACCATGAAAGAGCACGTTTTCGAATAAGACGACTCTATACATTTTTAAACTAGATTAAATTTGCTACAATTCAAACAAAGTTTCATCTTAAAAGCTGGAAAAAGTCCGAAAATTTCGAGATTTTTCGGACACCAAAAGTTGTCCCCCACACTTTCGAGGTCGCAAACTTAGATTTGGCACGCTGAACCACTTTTTGGATCCTCTATTTAATGGACTATAAATGTAATACTACTATATTTACAGTTTGTTGACTGACTCTGTAGATCTACCCCATATACCTAACTTAATTAAGTTGAATGACCTATTATAGAAATGAATTCTTGTATCCATTATATTTGAAAAATAACCAAACCGGTAGCGGAAGTTTATTCCGCTTTATTGAGAAGAAAGAAGAGAGGGGAATTTTGTTATAATAAAATATACAAAAATATAATATTTTTATTAGATTGATTGATGATGAATTGATTTCTTCCCTTACATCTTCACATACTGATTTTAGGTTCTCAGCATTTATTCTATTGGCTTATTTTCATACCATCTGATTCTTTATACCATTATTTAAAGGTACCAGATGAAACTGTTTTTTTGTGTGTCCGGCTCGGAATTTTTTTAAATTTTGGCGATAGCATATTTCTAAAAAGTAAGAGTTTACATTTTTCCCTTTTGTAGAAGAGATTGTCTTTCCGAGGAGTCCACTAAAGTCAGTACCCTCTTTCAGGATGACTTGGACACTAACAGTAAGTTTCTTAAAATATCAAAGAGAAATACCGATAGTAGTAATTAGTGAAGAGTAAGGTCAACTACTAAATACGAGGTATTATGGATTATTTTTATTATGTCAGAAGGGTTGTTTCACCCCTTAGAGAATTAAACCCGAATGCCAAAAAAATGAAATGGGGCATGTACATTCTTGCTTAGCAGTAGCGGGCTGTGACATTTCAACCAGAGGATGCTGTCCAAAATATAACCCTCCAATTTTTAAAATTTTATTTTATTTTTCGCTTACGCATGGGGAATTTAAAAACGAACTAAGTGAGGAGTGTTTTGAATTGATTGAATTAAATAAAATTACGATTGGACACCGATTATTTACAATATAGTATACCTAGTCTTTTGAAATACATCGTAAGTTTCAAGGTTCACAGTATGTCTGCTGAAAAAAAGAAACCCTATCGACAATACATAAGCGAACCCTACCATGCAGCCTTCCATGATTCTCACCCTTGCCATATCACTTGACTAGGGTCATATGACTTGACTATCTGTTTCCAAATTAAAAACTTTTATAATTGTCTTTCGACAAATATAGAAATCACACACACATACACACGCTTTTTTGTATAATTCATCGATAAACTCAGAATTTTGTGTTATTTTTCAAATTTAACATTACATTTTTTATTTATATATATATATCTAAATTTTTGAAGATACAAATTTTAAATAGGTGTTAGTCACAAATAGAATTTGAATCGGACTCACGGTTAGTGATTTATGAATGAGTCATTGAATTTTAATGTTTATGCAAAAATAATTGGTGGGCAGAAGGATAATGTTACATATTGTGATAATTTCGATGTGAGGGAATTTTTCCCATCTTAAGGTTGTTCCAATGCTGATGATGACATATTTGTAAATGTCGAAACGTTCCTGGGTGACAATAAAATAATGAAAAATAAAAGATGAAAATGTGTTTTTTGTCAAAAAATAATAAAAGAGAATTTGTATCCTCAAAAAATTTAGATATATATATATATAAATAAAAAATTCTCAGAATTAATCAAGAAATTAAATTTTTTGTAACACGGTATGAAAATACTCTTGGCGATTTGAAATTTTAGGGATGCTCAGCATCCATAGCATCCATGGTCGCACGCTTACCCAGTTGTATTAAATTGGACATCATTTGTATGGCCGAATCAAATTAATAAATTATATTATTATTTAAAATAAAAAACTCCAAATGGTTTATTTTATTCTTTTGGATTTCGTAAAAAATAATTAATATATTAGTATTTCATTTCAACCTAAACTATCCAATTTTAAAAAAATTTTGTAAAATAATCTTTTTATTCTTATTTATTTATTTATTTTTATAATAAAGTCATGTTGATGAACATTAACATTTCGACAAATTGGAATCAAGTTAGTGGTATGGTCTGCACGTATAAATCAAATTATTGGATAAGGGCTCAGGAAATAATTCCCCGAGGTGAAAAATAATTTAATTTCCCTAAACACATTGCGTGGTATGTAAAAAATCTTTCAAAATCTTTCGACATTCACTTTCAAGGAATATTTTATCACCACATCCTAAATTAAACATTTTTTTCCTTACAGTACAAAAGTAAAGCTGGTCACCGCAGAATACTTTTTGCAAGAGCTTTCTTAACCAAATGAGAATTCGATCAAAGGTGAAATTTCCATAAAATGACCCACTATGTCAGATAGTTAATGAGGTTTCCTGATCACTTGTAAACCTACTCTCAATAAGGAAAAGTAAAATAAATTATCTAGGATATTAAAAAAGTATATACATATATATATATATATATATATATAGTAAATTATACTTAATAGATTTTAAATATAATAATATTTCCTGAATAAAATTTTAGAATAATCCAAATATGTATTAATAAAGATAAGAGTAAATAAATATTATCTTTAATTTTCATTTACTATGAGTTAAGGATTCTTGGTCACTTGTTTCACATTAAAATTAAAAAAATAAAAGATGTAAAAATTTTTTTAAATATATATATATTTCGGGCTATCAACCCAATTGATATCTGATTAATAATAAAGGAATAAATAAAAATTTCAAATGAATTTGGATAAAGTTTAGCAACGATCCGTTGCAGTTTATTTTTTTTTTAAATTGGACTTGCACCACTTTCAAAATAAACGGTGCATATGTGTATTTATGCCAATATCATAACAATGCCTTAGAATTAAAAAACAAAAGATATTCAATTTTGTGAGGGGTCGGGTTGGGCTAGGGGTTAGCGTACCAGTCTGCTAACCAAGTAGACCTCGGTCGGGTTCAAATCCGACTCAAGGCATTCGGCTAAAATCTGATCCCTGGGTAGAGGCAGATTTAAAAAAATAATAGTTAATAAGTATCGTAAATTGGCTTATGGCTAGAAAGGATCAAAACGATGGCAAAAATAAAATTAACTTGGATTTAAATTTTATTTAATCCTGGATGCAAATAGAAATCAAGTTTTTTCCTGAATTTAAAATTAAAAAATATACCAATTTTATCTAAACCAAAAAATTACTATGCGGCGCTCGGTCTGCCAGATACTGGAATATATAGATAAAAATAATATAAAATATAAATCGTGTTTAGGTAATTAAATAGTACAATTATTATCAGAAATATGTGATTTAATTAACAATTATGAAAGTAAATAAGTTGCACTAGAAAGTGTGCTGTGACTTCCGGTACGAATATATAAATTTATTATATAGTAATGTCCTAAACTTGCAATAAGTATTGAAAAAGAAAATATTTCCCCCCATTTTGGATATTTGGTTTTGACGTTTCTAATTCTGTAGGTGCCCACAGATTACAAAAGCAAAATTTGATTGAGTTTCATTTTTTTTATTAATTAACTAATTATAAGTTAAGCTAGTATTCTTACATTTAAATTATTTAACAATATCAAAAATCAGATTGATTTGAGAATTGTAAAAATCGTTTCTTTTAATTTAATAGACGTATATGTTTTTTTAAGGTGGTCCTTTCGCCGTCAATGTTAAATAAATAAACTGCAACGGATCGTTGCTAAACTTTATCCAAATTCATTTGAAATATTAATATGTTTATTCCTTTATTATTAATCAGATATCACTTACAATTTGCAGTTCATGTTGACTTTAATTCAAAAATAATCGATTCTCATTTAATAGTCGAGGAAAAACCATTCTACATTGGATTTTTGACGTTTCGGTTATTATTAGTAACCATTGCTGAAGACATGGAGGAATCGACTTAAAATCAAAAATAGCAATCGATTATTATCTAATACTCGAGGAATAACAATTCTACATTAGATTTTTGACGCTTCGATTATTATTGGTAATCATTGCTGAAGACATGGAGGAATCGGCTTAAAATCAAAAATAACGATTGATTCTTATCTAATACTAGAGGAATAACCTTATTGCATTCCATTTTTGATGTTTTGACTATTAATGGCAACCTCTACTCAAAACGTGGAAGAATCGACTTAAAATCAAAAAGAATAAATTCTTTTATGGCAAACAACTCAAGCTCCAAAAAGGTGCAATCTCTAGTCTGCGGTAGAACCATGTATCATGAATTGAAGAATAGATTTTAAGGAATAGGTGGATCGGGTCTTGAATGAAAGACTGAAGGTTATATATAGCTGGGAAGACTGACTTAAAATGTCATTATTTTAAAAAAAAAATACAACTATATACATTATTTATTTTAGAGAATGAAGCTTTACATAAAATTATTTATTGAAACTCCAAATGCCTCTCCAGTCTATCTTGTTCAAATAAGTAGACAAATAATTGTTTCAAAATAATTTTTACTTTGGTTTATAAGAATTTATAACGAGATTATTGAAAAAACAATCCGAAATATAATTAATATGGCTGTATATCATTTGCACACGAACTCTGTAATGGTCAAGTAAAAATTATCAAATTTTCAAGGCTAGAAAAAAATAAAAAAAAATTATTCAATTTTTGGGAATCTCTGTTAATTGCCACAACACCCCTTTTTTTATTATTTTTTTTTTTTAATATAATTTATTTTTACAAAAATGTTCAGGAAATTTCAGGTCTTGGGTCAAAAATATACTCTTTAATATGTTTTTATTTCCGAGCTTTCGATCTTTAATTTTATCATCTTCATGACAATAATTACATAAAGATCGAAAGCATGGAAATAAACAATTAAGTTGAATTTTTGGCCGGAAAAACTTGTTCAACATCTTCAGAACTTTGTCGATCCACAAATTCAAACATCTATTATTACGATTATTTATTAAAATACTATTATTGGTATAAAATATAGTATCTGGAAATCTAATTCAGTAAAAATTCAATTGGTATAGCTTTTTCTCTTATTGAAAATCGATTGATAAAATATGAAAGTAAAAGTTTATAATATAGCCATAAGATTGGAAAAAAATAACATTTTTTTCAAACTTTTTTTCTCTATTGATATGACATTAACTTTTAAAAAGTTTCTATTTACTTAAGAATATCTCATAGGCAAAAAGTTGAAAACTTTATCGAAAATAATATTTATAAGCAAATTTGGATAAAAACATATTTTAGAATAATCGTAGCATTATAATTTATAATTACTGATGTAAGACTAGGTTTATTATCATAAAAAATTAAGTATTTGCTTAAATCAGAGGCACTAGTTAAAGGAGAAGTAAATTCTTATAGGGAAATAGATTTTGTTTCTCCAATAACTTTCTTCGTGATTTTCTCCAATATTACTTATATTTTAAGAGGAGAGAGGGAGTTCTCGTCAGAAGTCATAGTGATAAACCGATTGTCAAATGAGTTGGTTCGATATTTTTCGAATTTCACCCCGAAGGGGTGCTAAGAGTTTCCGAATTGCGTTATATACGCAAAGATCGCTCTTGGGAAAATTATTAACTTTATTTCTTCAGACTAAATTCCGTAATTATAAATCTACTCTTATTAAACGAGCAAAAATTGTATATTTATTTGTTTGTATATATATTTGTTTGTTTATATATTTGTATCTTAGTTCTATTTTGAAAACGGCTTTACCGATTTTGATGAAATTCACGGGTTAGGGGGTTTTTGGGGTGACAATTCGATCTGTCACGGTCTCATCTTCGACAAAATTGTTTTTGATGGGTTTTTTCGTAATCAAATTAATTATTCTCAGGTAGACAAATCCCATTCTTAGGGTTTTAAAAAAGGTTTCCCTTTTCCTTTTATATCCAGGCAGTAAGGTCGAGCGGGGTGGATGTAGGGGGGGAGCTACATTGGGCGACTATTATATATTTTTGTATTTTTTTTTAATTTGAAAGCGGCTCTCAAATAAAAATCGACCTTTTTATCAGAATTTTAAATTAAAAATAATATTAAAATAAAGCTTTTAACTGAAGGAAGAAGTTACCGAACATCGCCCGGTGCCTCCAGGTACTAAAATCTTATTATATTAAACAAGCAATTCTTGAATATATATAGAATCGGGTCTCAAAAAGGGCTCGAACGATTTGGATTAAATTCAAGGGTTATGGTGTTTTTGGGTTGACAATTCGATCTGTCACGGTCTCATTTTCGGCTAATTTGATGAGTTTTTTGTTAATTGAAATAATTATTCACAGGTGCTTGTCTCGATAAAAATGTATAATTACATTTTTATTCAATTTCCTTTTAATAATTAATTGGGTTTTTAATTTTAAATCTCACAAACCGATCATTACGAATACTATTATATATTAGAATTTGCCAATTTAGTTGATTAAAAATATTTTTCTATTTTCTATAAAATAATTTATTAGAATATCAATTTCATTCTCTTAAAAATTCCGACAATTCGAAGGTGTCAAAGAAAGAACCTGTATATTAATATATTATTTTTAATTCTAGTTACATTCAAAACGTTGTGGCCAGTGTTGCGTCTTAATTATGGCCAGAGCGAGTGTAAACGATGGTAAAAATATAAATTAAATTTTATTTTATTTTGGCTTCGAATAAAAATCGACTTTTTTACCTGAATTTAAAATGAAAAATAATATTAATATATCGCTTTTAACCGAAGAAAAAATTACCGAGCATCGCTCGGTGTTCTAGGTACTTATAATTATAATTAGAAACTTTTTAAGATGGGCCAGCTTGTGAAAGCAGAATCTTGTATAAATTTGATTGCTTGTTGCTGAATTGCATTCGATGTGGCGAAATCCTCTATCTTTCATTTGATATTACAAGTTAAGTAACATATACAGATAAACTTGTTCTTGGATTGGTAGTTCCTTAAGAAAACTCACCATGTTCTTTTATCCACTTCTTTCAGTCAAATCAAATTATAATCAAATTGTTTGCACGACAGAAATTTATTTAGTAGATTCAAATGTTATTATGCAGAGATTTGCTACTTGATTTTATAGATCATAAAGAATTTCCACTTGAGAGATGGCCAATAATTTTCACAGAAACATGTATATTTTGATAGGTTAACTTTTATTTTATCATCCCTCCTTGATATTAAACAATTGTAGATATTTAAATATATAATGAATATTGATTAGATAGGTCATTTCTAAAACAGAACGAGAATATTGATTTTTGTTTATATTATTTGAGTCTTTATTTAATATTTGATTATTCCAATTGATTTTATTATTTTTCTCAATCTATAATACTAATACAATATTGAATCACTATTATAATATAAACATTTGTATTTATTTTCGAACATTTGGTAAATTTAATTATAGATTAGACTCCGCAGACTCCAATAGCGTCATCCGTAGTAGTCTCGCGATAAATATCTTTTTCAAATAAGCGCGGTCAAAAACAATTCTTATTGATATATCAATTATTCTTTGATATATTAATGAGAAAAATTATAAAATTTATAGATTAAACGTCAAACATATATTATCTATAAAGATGTACATATGCATATAAAATACATTCATTAGAAATTGCAAAATGAATTTAGGTTCATTAGAAATTACAAAATTAACTCAATTTCATTGCAAAATGAATTCAATTTAGTCACTTTTTGATTATTTTATCTTGTTTTTATTGTACTAATACTCGTACTTCTAAGTGAAGTTTTGCAGATGACATATTTTTTCAATTATACTTATATATGTGGTTATATAATGTTAGATAGTTTAAGGAGTGTTACGCTAAATATCTATTTCGTAAATGCGGGTTCAATCCCGCATTTAAAAGAATTGAAAAGTGAAATATTGAATGTGAAAACACTTAATGTCACTATAAAAAGATTTATTGTTAATGAATAACTTATAAAGACAAAAATATTAACAAATGAAAAAAATTCAGTAAATGTAAACTAGAAATTATATTTTAAAACTAAAAAACACGCTTCTAAAAAGTACAAAATATTGTAATACTTAATCAAAAAGTGTGGGGCGCAGAAACATGTACTTTTAATTAATTTCGACAAAGTGCCCAACGCTTTTTGACTAAGTATTACATTATTTTGTACTTTTTAAAAGCGTGTTTTTTAGTTCATCATCATCATTGAGTATACAGTCCTAAGACTGGTTTGATGCAAAATCCGTCTCCACTCGACTCTGTCCCCCGCCAGCTGTTTGACCTCTCTAAATGTCTGGCATCCCATATCCCCAATTATTTGGTTGAAATATTCTAATCTGGGTCTTCCCCTTCCCCTTTTCTTTCCCACCTCCCCCTCCAAGATAACCCTAAGCAGTCCCAAATGTCTTAGTGTGTGCCCCATCATCTGACCTCTTCTCTTCTTCAGACTCTTCCACAAGGTTCTTCTTTCTCCGATTCTTCCAAGAACTTCTTCATTTGTAATTTTATCCATCCATTTGATATTCATCATTCTTCTGTAGCACCACATTTCGAAAGCCTCTAATCTCTTTCTCTCCGCTTCTCTAATTGTCCAGGTTTCACACCCGTACATGGCTATGCTCCATATATATGTCTTCAATAGCAACTTCCTGTTTTCTAAGCTGATTGAGGAGGAGCATAGTAGTTTTTAGTTAATTAAATGTATTTATTACACGCTTTGTAGTATTAACTTCACCTGTATGTATGTATGTATTTATCTATGTATCAATGTGACTTTTGTTCTGTTAAATTCCGCAAACATTTCTCTATATAAATAATTGTTTACCTACTCAATTTAAAAGAAATTATATAAAAATAATAAAAATAAATACATTTCATTCTGTTAAATTCCGCAAACTTTTCTTTATAAAAATAATTAAGACTAAAAAGTAAAAAAATAAATTATATTTGAAAAAATTAAAAAACACGCTTCTAAAAAGTACAAAATAATGTAATACTTTTAATCAAAAAGCGTGGGGCACTTTTTCGAAATTAATTAAAAGTACATGTTTCTGTACACTTTTTTATAAAAGTATTACATTATTTTTTACTTTTTAGAAGTGTGTTTTTTAGTTTTTTTAAAATATATTTTTATATAACTTCATTTAAATTGAGTAGGTAAACAATTATTTTTATAGAGAAATGTTTCGGGAGGATTTAACAGAACAAAAGTCACATTTGATACATAGATAAATACATAGATAGATACATACATACAGGTGATGCTAATATAAAGCGTGTAAAAATGGATGTTCCATCATTTTAGTGTATGGAAGCGAGTTTTTTTATATTCTATTTTCAAAATACATTCTTAAAAAAGAAAAAGAAATATTATGTTAATCATATAATTTTAGTAAAATTAAAAAATATACACCTATTTTTAAGAGTAAAAACATTATCAGCTCTAGAGATATAACTAAATATCTTTTAAGGGAGGATGAGAAATTTGCTTTCTACCCGGACATTGCGATTCTAATCGGAGAGTAATTTCCGCAAAATCCTCTCCTCTCTTAGTAATATTCCTTCAAGATCTCATCATCCCATTTTAATATATATATCTATATGACTTAAAAAATTAATAAAAGTTATTAAAATGTTGTTAAAATAGCGTTTCTTATTTAAATAAACTGCAATGGATCGTTGGTAGGTCCATAGTCATTTTAAATATTAATATGTTTATTCCTTTATTATTAATCAGATATGACTGGTTATTTGAAGTTAATGTTGACTTAAAATAAAAAAGCAGTCGATACTCGTCTAATACCTGAGGAATAACCATTTTGCATTGCATTATTGACGTTTTGATTATTATAAGTAACAATTGCTGAAGATATGGAGGAGTCGACTTAGTATCAAAGAGAGCAATCAATTCTCATCTAATAATTGAGGAATAACCATCCTATATTGGATTTTTGACGTTTCGATTATTTTGGTAACCAGTGCCAGTGGCGTATACAGAAATTGTTCATGGGGGGGGGGGGGGTCATTCCACAAAGCAAAATATTTAGTGGGAATTTTTTTTATTAAAACAAATAGTCCAGTTAAATTGTGTTTTTACCCGGAAAGTTTTGGGGTAGTTTAATTTCTTCGAACCTTAATGTTTTTGGTTGTGCTGAATCCGAATCTGAGGTTTGCTAACAAAATTTCGTTGTCAAAAATGCAAAAAAATGTAAAAGAAATCTCATTTTTTGGCGGTTTTTTGATTATAACTTGAAAACTATTTACTTTTCGTAAATAACTTTCCTATTCAAAATGAAAGTTCATAAAAATTCATACAAATTGAATCATTTAGGTTTTTTCTCTGACCAACCGTTGAAAATTGGCGTATTTTTTCTGTTTCCGCAAATCCCAAAAACTCAAATAAACACTCATTTTCTTGTATATTATTTATATTTATTTATTTATTGGTCTTTGAAAGCCCATTTAGCCATTAGTCTTATGAATGTGTTTGTGTGTGTGTGTGTGTGTGTGTGTGTGTGTGTGTGTATAAATTGGTGTAGAAATCAGATTTTGACTGGTCAAATATTTACAGCGATCCAGGCTTGAATCCCGCTAGCTTGATTCAAAGGCAAGTTTCCTAACCAGCCGACCCTCTATTTATAAATTTATTTCTATTAAAATTAAAGCTAAATATACAATTATTTGAAAAATTTAACGAAATCTTCTTATGGTAATTGATACTATTAAAAACATAGGTACCACTCTAGTGTGGTAAAATAACTCAGTACATACACCCTCTTACCGCTATAAAGTTTTAAGTAAAAGCCTTACGGTGAATCTACAAAAAAAAGGTACTTCAATAATGACGGAAAACGACTGAGACGCATTTTAGATGAATATCAATGGAGTTATATTTTCATTTGTTGAATTTCTCCAATTTAAATTTAAATTAGTTAGTGAATTTTGCAAATACATTTAAAGAAATTTCTTATAAAATTTTATAATAGAATATCGGCTTGAAGAATCTTAAATTATTTGATAACTGTGCTTAAGAAATATAAATTATTTGGTTTCAAATGGAATGTTGAGGAAATAATTTCCTGTGGCCCAAGATACGATCTTTACAATATTAAGAGCAAACAATTGGTTTTAAATAGGCTGAACGTCAAAATATATATACTTTTACTGAAACTAATATTTGTTATTTTATTTATTTTTGACTGAAAATCAAGTATTACATTTCATTTCATTAATTTATAATAATTAGTTTCTGTTTGACGAAATTCTTTTTACGATTAATAGAACTGTAGTAAGACTATTTCAAAAGGGCTAAGTACTGATGACTAAGAAATTCTGCTTTTGGGTCTATTTATACTGGTCCATCTCGTCTCAGTTCAGTGCTTCCATATCAGTGAAAAATAATATTCTTCTGTGGAATCTAATGGAGGGAATCCCCACTCGTCCGGCGCAGTTCAGTGTCAGTTCCATCATCTTTCACTGATACGGAAGCACTGAACTGAGACTGAACTGACACGCGACGGACGTGTATAGATAGACCTTTTAGGGTCGAAACAATTTTAAAGAAATATTTTTATGTAAATAGCTTTGCTGAATAGCTTAAAGAATAATTTAGCTATAATTCAGATTAGCAAAGTTAAAACAGTTGTCACTTGTCAGATTGTGGTCATTTTGGGCTCTAGCTTCTTTAGAAACTCCTCACATTTCTTTTTTTTTTTAATGCAATCGAATGCAAGAAGGGGCGCACCAGTAAAGATGCAGCCCCTATGGTTCTCGAAAGACCCTTGTATTACCGAAGAGGAGGAAAAGTTGATTAAGTGAGAGGGTGGAGACGTAAGGTGTTTATGCATTCGGGTTTTGAAGGTTTGAAGATAAAGATATAAGTGCTGGGGAAGATGGAGGCTGAGAGAAAGTTCCAGTTCCTTGAAGTCATGGAGATATACTTGTTGTCGAATGAAGTGGTCCGGCACTTTTCTAATTTGACCGCGAAAGAGTGTTGGGAGTCGGCAAAATGCGTGCTACGCGCAAAGCATGCTTTGGGGGGGATTACTGATTTTATCTCATCAGAGCACCTGCCGTGATAGTATCTATAGAAAAGGGAAAGGGCAGAGACATTTCTTCGATGAGTCGAAGGAGTCGGTGAGGGTAGAATCGTCAATTAGCCTGACGGCTCGTTTCTGAATTGCATCCAGGGTAGCAAGAGAATATTTAGAGGCTGCTCTCCATAGATGAGAGCCGTATTAGAGACAGGGGCGGATTTAGGCCTTGTAGTTGGTGAGAAGATGTAGGGGCATGAAAAATCGCTTGGACCTGAATAAGTGGCCAATCTTCCTTGCTGCAGATTTCGCCACAGAGGAGATGTGTTCATTCCAAGACAGTTCATATGCATGAAAAGCTGATTTAACTGGTAATTAGAAATCCTAAATTTGTCGGGATGTTTAATCATCTTTTTGATTTAATTGAAAAAATAATATACTTAAGAACAAACTCAGTTGTATATATGACTAACCCCAAAAAGAAATGTACACTATAAATTACAGAAAAATAAATCACTAGTTTGAATTGATTACTTATAGTATTATTCCCTTAAATTCATACTCCGTGTTTTATTCGTTGCTCCATTGTAAATTCTTATATATTCGAGGTCAATAAAAATAGAAATAATTATACCTTTTGTGATTGATTTTTTTTAATGGAATGAATCACCGATCATCATTTTATAATCACCTGAATGAAATAAAAAATAACTATTAGTTTGAAATGATTTAAAAAAAAAAAACTAAATACCTAATGATTGATAATTTATAATAATACTATACAAAACTAAAGGGAAAAAATCCTATTTATTTAGTTGTTTTTACTTTACCATACAGGGGTATGGTCAAGTATTATAATAGTGCATGAAAAAAGTGTTTTTTTCTTTTTTTTTTTTTTAATATCTCAAAAACGGCTTAAACTGTTTTGATTAAAAAAACTGAGCGAAACCATGGATATTTCGCTCTACAAAAAAGCTCTAATAAGTGAACATCGAAAAAATTATATTTTTCGAGATAATAATTGTTTTGTCAAAATGTCTGTCTGGTTGTCCGTTAGTCTGTGCGTTACCAAATTTTTGTAGACAAGCTAGCTCAAAAACTAGTTTGAATATCGAAACCAAATTTCACACATAGTTTTGGTCCATTGAGATTATTAAAAATTAAAAATCTGGGCCATTTGAGCAAACTCAACCAAATTTTGTATACATAATCAGTGGACCCCCAGAAGTCTAAAAATGCAAAAACTAACCCCCCAAAATGGGGGGCGGGGTAAAAAAATGAAAATCTAGGCTCTTGAACCAAACTCAACCAAATTTTGTATACATAATCAGCGAGCCCTCAGGAGTCTAAAAATGCAAAAACTAACCCCCCCCCCCCTTAGATGAATATAAATAATTTTATTAAATATAAGTGAGGGGCAGGTTGTATGGTAAAGTCAAGTGGATGGCCACATCAGAACACTTCAGCTTATTTAGATGGTTGGGAATAAAAATTTGGTAATTTTTTCTAGCTTATCTTATTACTTGATTATGTATCTAACTTTTTTTCCATTTTAAATGAAAAAGGTCTGAAAAATTAACATCTTATATAATATGAAAATTAAATTAATATTTCAGTTATTATACCTGGTGCTGGCAAATAGACCTCGCGAAATATTCATTTTCAAAATTACCGCCGTGTCAAATGGGAAAATAGATAAGGCTGTATGCATCGATATTTTGAGGCACTAATTGCTATCTCCTACCTATGTCCTTGCTTTATTTTCTAACCTTAACACGAACTTTATCTTAAACTCATTCTTTATCCTGATGTCGTTAAGAATGGTCTTAACTCATTTGATAGCTCCTCGATTACCGGAAAATTGATGAATTTTAGAATGTAATCGCATCTTGTTCTTTCTCTCCCAATCAGCACTCCCAATCAGACTACCGAAAAGATAACCAACCTACGCAGAGAGCGTTAATTATGAATTGTTGAGTGCCCAAAATTCATGATAATAGCAGATAGATCGCAGGCATATTTTTATTTGTTTTTCATCAATTTAGATTGATCTTGAGTTTCTTTCTATTTGTTTATTTGATTTACAACCAAATAGAGAATAGATTGAATTGTGTTGCCCACTGCGATCATCTGGCTATATATTATATGTTTGGCAATTGTGCAATTTAGATTTTGCAATTGGCGTTTATTGATTAACTAAACTTTAACTTTACTAAAATTTAAACGCAATTATACGAACATTTTCTTCATCTTAAATTGAATTAATTTATATTATTACTTTAATTATATTATTTGCAATTGGCTTAACTTTTAATCACTTTAACTTATATATGTATAATTTATTTATATATATATAATTTACTTATATTTTGTGCAATTTAATTTGTATTGCAATTAGCTAAACTTCTTTATTTTTATATATATAGTTTTAATTTAATCCTAATATAAAATCACTTGTATTCAATTTTAAAAATTAATATTTTATAAACCAAAAATTTATATTAAATTCCATTAAAAAACTACATACAGTCCACTTTCTTATCGAGAATTAATTTTTTATTTTTCTTAATATTAAATTAATATTCCCAGCTGCAGTGAGCGGCACCATTTGGTCCGAGTTACGAGCCAGATTGGTTTTAAAATCAATCATTTGTTACTTAGCGCGCGACGGATTCTAAAAAGAATTCGTGAACCCTTTAATTTTAATATAAATTCACTTGATTTTTTGATAATTTTTTAATTTTTTATAAAATATGGTTTGTGAAAGTGAATACAAGTTGTTAGTTGATGAGATTGAGGATATCAAAGCCACTCTAATTGATCTTGCCGAGGAGGCTAATGATATCAAAGACAAAATATGTGCTAATCTTTATTTTAAACTGTTCAAAGGTGAAAAAGATGATATTCGTATAAAACTCAATGCAATTGAGGAGCAAATTTGGAGGCATGGTTTTGGAGATGATCAGGTTCAAACCCTTATGAAGAGCATGCGAATGATTGGGAGAGAAATGAGAAGGATTCATATGCAGATATGTCTGAAGCGCGATTCGGTATCAGGTATTTCAGATGCTGATGCATCAAAAGTTTTAAAATCTAATGTTGTGAGAAATATTTCTGTATTGTCCACAGAAAGTAAAAATGATAATGGGATAAATAAAAATAATGATTCTTCAATCGTTTCTGATACACATTTACAAAGTTGCCGTCTTATACAGCCTTTGGTGAACTGATGTAAAAGAAACGATTTCTGAAATTGAATCAGATTCAAAGATTGTTGTTTCGAACTTGAAAAATAATGATGATTATTTTTCAATCGTTTCTGATACACATTTACAAAGTTGCCGCAGCTTGAGTCAGCCTTTGGTGAATGAGGTAAAAGAATCGATTTCTGAAATTGAATCAGATTCAAAGATTGTTGTTTCGAACTTGAAAAATAATGATGATTATTTTTCAATCGTTTCTGATACACATTTACAAAGTTGCCGCAGCTTGAGTCAGCCTTTGGTGAATGAGGTAAAAGAATCGATTTCTGAAATTGAATCAGATTCAAAGGTTTTTGTTTCGAACTTGAAAAATAATGACGATTATTTTTCAATCGTTTCTTATACACATTTACAAAGTTGCCGCAGCTTGAACCAGCCTTTGGTGAATGAGGTAAAAGAATCGATTTCTGAACTTGAATCAGATTCAAAAGTTGATGTTTCAATATTGGAAAAACCATGTGGATATGAGTTTTCTGAATTGGAAAAACCAATTTTTCCCGGAAGATTTTCTGTAAATCTATTTCCACTACACTTAGACAATCCCTTTTCTTTTTCTATTGATGAAAAAATATGTTATCCTCGTGATCGTGGATTTTGTGGAGATTTTATTCTCAAATTAAACGGTGCCAGAGCTTTTTGGGAGTGTTTTGGGTCAATGGAGCCAATTCTACGACCAATTTTTGGAATTAACCAATTATATTTATATTCGCGCCCTGTTGTGAAGGAGCGCATTTCTTTGCAGGGATTAAAGATTGTCTTTAATCAGAAATTTGTTTCTTCTAATGAGGTCACGTTGAGAAAGATTGTGCATGCAGGCCAATCTTTGCAACGCGATGTTCATAATACTCCTTTTTTTAAAAATGATTTAGATTCTAATTGTGTGATCACTGCTGCATTGAGGCAGGTAGGTCGCCGATTTTTAATTAATCCTCCTCACCAAGAATTTCTTAGAGTTTTGTGGAGAGATAGCCCTTTTTTGAATTTATTAAAATTTATGCTGCAGGATGCCTGGTTGTTAAAATTATCATGGGATAGAAAACTACCAGAAGCGCATCAAAACATATTGAAAGATTTAGTAACGAATTTTGAGTTACTTGATAAATTTAGTATTCCACGATTAGCTTTACTACCTAACGCGAAATATTATGAGATACACGGATTTGCTGATGCAAGTAGCCGTGGCTATGAAATTTCTGTTTATTTTTTGTCCTTTTGCGATGAAAATAATTTTACTAGTAATCTGTTATTTGCTAGATCAAAATTGTCTTTTGTTTTATATGTTTTGATAACTAGGTCAAAAATTTATGTTTCTTTCTTTTTCCTTTTTAATGAAAATAGTATTCAACGTCCGGCCTTACAAACCAGGCTTGAATATTATCAAATAAACCCATTTGCCGATGCTCACAACTTCGAGATATGTGTTTATTTTTTGTTAGCTTTTGATAAAAATAATATTCAACGATTGGCCTTACAAACCAGGCTTGAATATTATCAAATAAACCCATTTGCCGATGCTCACAACTTCGAGATATGTGTTTATTTTTTGTTAGCTTTTGATAAAAATAATATTCAACGATTGGCCTTACAAACCAGGCTTGAATATTATCAAATAAACCCATTTGCCGATGCTCAAAACTTCGAGATATGTGTTTATTTTTTGTTAGTTTTTGATAAAAATAATATTCAACGATTGGCCTTACAAACCAGGCTTGAATATTATCAAATAAACCCATTTGCCGAGGCTCATAGCTTCGAGATTTGTGTTTATTTTTTGTTCCTAATTGATAAAAATCTTAAAGTAATTCGTGTGCGTGATACGCACACAGTTATCCCGTATACAAAGAAAAAAAAAAAAAAAGGGAAAAAGAGGGAAACGAACATTTAAAGTCATTTTAATTTTGGTAACTCGCGAGATTCTTATAAACCGATTTTCTAATTTAGCTAGAGTCAAGAGTACAATTGCATGGTTGTTGCAATACAGTGATAAGTCTCATCTTTCGCGAATTTCTGAAAACTAAAATTTGATATTTTGTTCGATCCTCGGAACAGGTAAATGATCGCTGGTAACTTTCCAGCGTGAATCCTTTGGTTTTATTTTATTTTATATTCCTATTTTATTTTGTCATATAAACTCATTTTTTTGTTTTTTTTTGGTTTGTACTTACTTTGTTTGTATCTATTTAGTTCATTTGTGCCTTTTTCTTTCATCCATTGAAAAAAGCGACTATTTTAATTGCACCTTAAATTAATTTTTTATGAAGATAAATTGTTAAAATGCTCAATACAAATCCTTTCGTAGGACAATTAAGTCTCTTATGAGATCCACTAACCCTCTTCAATGAATAGACGGTCACATTGTTGAAATCTTTCAAAGAAGTAATCATTTTGTAGTGTTGATAAAATCCATACTCAACTTGCTGAGTATAACAGACCTTTAGTAAGATTAGTCCCACTGTTGCTTTGAAACACTTTTTTCACTAGATAACTCATACGGAGTGAGTCATCTTTTTGCGGGCCCAATATGGTGCTGGCAAATAGACCTCGCGAAATATTCATTTTCAAAATTACCGCCGTGTCAAATGGGAAAATAGATAAGGCTGTATGCATCGATATTTTGAGGCACTAATTGCTATCTCCTACCTATGTCCTTGCTTTATTTTCTAACCTTAACACGAACTTTATCTTAAACTCATTCTTTATCCTGATGTCGTTAAGAATGGTCTTAACTCATTTGATAGCTCCTCGATTACCGGAAAATTGATGAATTTTAGAATGTAATCGCATCTTGTTTTCTCTCCCAATCAGCACTCCCAATCAGACTACCGAAAAGATAACCAACCTACGCAGAGAGCGTTAATTATGAATTGTTGAGTGCCCAAAATTCATGATAATAGCAGATAGATCGCAGGCATATTTTTATTTGTTTTTTCATCAATTTAGATTGATCTTGAGTTTCTTTCTATTTGTTTATTTGATTTACAACCAAATAGAGAATAGATTGAATTGTGTTGCCCACTGCGATCATCTGGCTATATATTATATGTTTGGCAATTGTGCAATTTAGATTTTGCAATTGGCGTTTATTGATTAACTAAACTTTAACTTTACTAAAATTTAAACGCAATTATACGAACATTTTCTTCATCTTAAATTGAATTAATTTATATTATTACTTTAATTATATTATTTGCAATTGGCTTAACTTTTAATCACTTTAACTTATATATGTATAATTTATTTATATATATATAATTTACTTATATTTTGTGCAATTTAATTTGTATTGCAATTAGCTAAACTTCTTTATTTTTATATATATAGTTTTAATTTAATCCTAATATAAAATCACTTGTATTCAATTTTAAAAATTAATATTTTATAAACCAAAAATTTATATTAAATTCCATTAAAAAACTACATACAGTCCACTTTCTTATCGAGAATTAATTTTTTATTTTTCTTAATATTAAATTAATATTCCCAGCTGCAGTGAGCGGCACCAATACCTATTATTATAGTTCATTATAATATGTACATTCTTTCTTTTACCCATATTAAATATCGCTCTGCAAAGAATGCTAGAGTTTATGGTGAGAATCCAAAGAATGAAACCAGAAAGGTGGGTGAAAATTTGTTGGAAGAAAATCAAGAGAGGAGTAGAAAATAATGAGACAGACTATAGACTGGGAAAGAGGAAGACAGTGGCATAACAAAAAAATAAATAAACTGCAACGGATCGTTGCTAAACTTTATCCAAATTCATTTGAAATATTAATATGATTATTCCTTTATTATTAATCAGATATCACTTGCTATTTGCAGTTCATGTTGACTTTAAGTAAAAAATAGTGATTGATTCTGATCTAATACTTGAGGAATAACCATTCTATATTGGATTTTTGACGTTTCGGTTTTTATTGGTAACCATTGCTAAGACATGGAGGAATCGAGTTAAAATCAAAAATAGTGATCGATTCTCATCTAATACTTGAGGATAACAATTCTACATTAGGTTTTTGACGATTCGATTATTATTGGTAACCATTGCTGAAGACATGGAGGAAACGGCTTAAAATCAAAAATAACGATCGATTCTTATCTAATACTAGAGGAATAATCTTATTGCATTCCATTTTTGATGTTTTGACTATTAATGACAACCTCTACTGAAAACGTGGAAGAATCGACTTAAAATCAAAAAGACTAAATTCTTTTTTGGTAAACAACTCAAGCTCCGCCAATTGAGAACCGATTTTTATGATTTTTTTTTTGCATTGGGTTCAGTCTAGCTTCCGATTGGTCCCGTCTTTTTTCCATTGGTATTAGAACTTTTTTGTTAGGTTTGTTCAGGCCTAACTTCTTTGTTTATGAACCGATTTCGATGATTCTTTTTTTATTGAAAAGGGGGTTTCTTTAGGGATTTTGGTCAAGTTCTGATGATATGATCAACTACGAAATAACGTAAATCTCCAATTCTTATGAGCAAATAATCAAAATTATAATAAATAAAATCTTTTATAAAAAAATCTTATAACATTCATTTAAAACCCGCAAACGCTTCGAGAGAATTTCCATATTTATTAATTGAATTTTATTATCATTTTCTGATTCATTCGCCCGACGCTTTCTCTTACGAGATGCATGCAAGGTATTATCTTAAGTCACTATTAATAACATCACTAAAAACAGAAAAATAAAAATAATTTTTATAAAAAAATAAAAATAAAACCGACTTCAAAAAACTTAAATGCAACAAATAAAATAATAAGAACTTAAAAATAAAATAATATACACTAAAAGGTATAAAATAATTATCTTATTTAGTTACAACTAAACGACGAAATATTAACATGAAATTACTTTTTGAAGTCGGTGCCAAACATATACATTTTATGAATCACACTTAACGGACCTTACTTCGTACGGTTGGCGGGTACGCTCGCTTATAGATATAGTTTGTTTGGCACCGACTTCAAAAAGTAATTTCATGTTAATATTTCGTCGTTTAGTTGTAACTAAATAAGATAATTATTTTATACCTTTTAGTGGATTTTATTTGATTTTTAAGTTATTATTATTTTGATTGTTGCATTTAATTTTTTTGATGTCGGTTTTATTTTTTTTATAAAAATTATGTATATCTCATAGTAAAGACAGAAGCGCCTGGAGGGGGCAGGAGGTTTAAAAATAGCATTTTTTTACAATTTAATAAAAATATTTAATAAGTGGGAAGGACCTCCGAAAAACCAAAAAACTTAAATGCAACAAATAAAATAACTTAAAAATCAAATAAAATCCACTAAAAGGTATAAAATAATTATCTTATTTAGTTACAACTAAACGACGAAATATTAACATGAAATTACTTTTTGAAGTCGGTGCCAAACAAACTATCTCTATAAGCGAGCGTACCCGCAAAACGTACCAAGTAAGATCCGTCAAGTGCGATTCATAAAATGTATATGTTTGGCACCGACTTCAAAAAGTGATTTCATGTTAATATTTCGTCGTTTAGTTGTAACTAAATTAGATAATTATTTTATACCTTTTAGTGTATTTTATTTTATTTTTAAGTTATTTTATTTGTTGTATTTAAGTTTTTTGAAGTCGGTTTTATTTTTATATATCAACTTAATGTAAAATAATTTAAAAAAAAGCTCTAATGGAAGATTAAGTATTGATCGCGGTATTGACCGCGGTATTGATTAATAAAATATTATAAAATAAATAAAAAATAAATATTCTTTCTTTGACATTATTCTATAATATTTATATTTTAATTTTATTTTACTATAATCTCGTTATTCACAAATTTGTTTGCCATGTGTCATGTCTTCTATTTTAATAAAATTGACACCAAACATTACAAAGATTATCTCGTCTTTTCAATATTAAATTTTTGAACGCTTTTTTTGATATCAATCGTAATATATGAATATTGAGATTGAGCCTGTATATAATTTAATAAAGAGAACCAAAATTATAATAAAACCTTTTACAATTTTTTTCGAAATTTATATTTATTGATTTTTTTTTCTATCTTGAATAAAATTAAGGAAAATAACCAGAATTTAAAATTCATGAAGTAATAACGTTTGTTATACATATAATGAATAAAAATTGAATATAAATATCTCCATAAGAATAGGTAATTAAAGCCGTTCTTGAGATCCGCAAGTAGAGCTCTTACCCCCCGGCCCCGAATTCCGTGACCTCCTTACGAGTCCGTTGGTCGGCCACTGGGTCATCTACGTGGGATTGAATTTCACTTATAAACATACAAAGCCATATTAGTAGGAAAAATATTATAATTTAAAACATTTCCTTAGTTCTCACAAGTCTAATTAACAATTTTATTTTATTTAAAAATTTAGATATTTATCCCAAGGGTGCCCACAGGGGGGGGGTTAAGAAGCAAAGTCTAATATTTAATTTTCTGGGGAGGGGGTTGAAAATTGTTGCATTTTAGTATTATATGCTAAAAATAAAAGATAATAAAAATCTTTTCTAATTCTTTAGAACTGAATAAAATGGGGAGGGGGGAGACTTTTAATGAAATTTTAGGGGGGTCATGAAGCTAAGGGGGAACCCCTGTTTATCTAAAAATCTCAAACATTGTTGAATTGTTGCTTATTGCATATAGACAGACTAATTATTATTATTTGTACAATGTTTGTTTGTGTTTCCTTCAAAATATAATTAAATACTTATGGGGGGGAAGGGTCATGAAGCTAGGGGGCACCCCTGTTTATCCAATAATCTCAAACATTGTTTAATTGTTGTTTATTACATATAGACAGACTAATTATTATTATTTGTACAATGTTTGTTTGTGTTTGTCTTTCAAAATATAATTAAATAATTATGGGAGGGTCATGAACCCCTGTTTATCCAATAATTTCAAACATTGTTTAATTGTTGTTTATTACATATAGACAGACTAATTATTATTATTATTTGTACAATGTTTGTTTGTGTTTGTCTTTCAAAATATAATTAAATAATTATGGGAGGGTCATGAACCCCTGTTTATCCAATAATCTCAAACATTGTTGAATTGTTGTTTATAAGCAGACTAATTATTATTATTTGTACAATGTTTGTTTGTGTTTGTCTTTCAAAATATAATTAAATAATTATGGGAGGGTCATGAACCCCTGTTTATCCAATAATCTCAAACATTGTTTAATTGTTGTTTATTACATATAGACAGACTAATTATTATTATTATTTGTACAATGTTTGTTTGTGTTTGTCTTTCAAAATATAATTAAATAATTATGGGAGGGTCATGAACCCCTGTTTATCCAATAATCTCAAACATTGTTGAATTGTTGTTTATAGGCAGACTAATTATTATTATTTGTACAATGTTTGTTTGTGTTTCCTTCAAAATATAATTAAAAATACTTAAATGACATTTGCATTAAATTACTCCATTTCTATTTTTTATGTTAATAAAAATATTGGGTGCTTTATAGCCCGTTATAGGAATAAAGATTCTATCTTTTAACGAGATTTTATTTTCAATTAAATGATATTATAACAAAGGTGAGATATTTTGTGCGATAAAAAGAAAAGTAGGCAGCTACATACCATATTGTAGGAAGTTAAAATTAAAAGAAGTTGCAAACACATACAGTATATTGAAACAGGGTTAGTCTTTAAAAAGACTATTGATGAAAATGCTTTTTAAAATAATAAGTTTAGTTCTGACAAGAACAATTGATGAAAATGCTTTTTAAAATAATAAGTTTAGTTCTGACAAGAACAATTGATGAAAATGCTTTTTAAAAATAAGAATGATGTCTCAATATATATGTGTTCGCCAATGAAATAATGAAAAATCCACTTACTTTAGAATAGGACCGCCTTGCTAGTGATTTCAAGGCTGATGTCTGTGCCAAGGCTTTTGCAGGCGCTGGGTCGCCTGGGAGAGCGGTTTCCCATAGTGAGGTTCTTTGTTCAGATGCCGGAGCAAGAGTGACAGATGTTACACGTTCACGAAATATTTACACGAAAAGAGACAGACGCTCGAGCTCTGTGAGCCAATGAGAGCCCGCCTAATATCGCCTTGATTTAGATATAAGTTAAGTGAAGTTTGTCGATATGTTTAGTTTTATAGTTTGAAGTTGAAGACGAGCGATAGTTAAGAGGATACGATGTATTGATTAACGAGGTGTATTACGATGTTTTAAACGACGACCCCTAGACACGAATCTGTATATAACTCCTTTTTGTAAATAAATATATATAAAGAAGTGAATGTGTGTTATTGTTTATTTCACCCCTATGAGCGAAGAGGGTGAAACCCGCGCCTTCTACAAGTGGAGGCCTGTCCTAGGATAAATCGTAGGGGGTGAAACCCCCCCGCCCCCTACAAATGGGTGCTCGCGCCGGGATGAATCATAAAAAGTTCATCTTACCGGGAACGAATTGATGACGAAATGACGGAACGCGACGTGGAATCTTGTTGATATTCTGGTGAAAAAATTGTGCCCTAGAAAAATGAAGAATCTTGGCCAGCATGTCAATATCGAGAGAAACTTGACAGACTTCGATTTTGAGGACGTCAAAAAGCTTTTTAAACTTATTTTTGACGAAGAAGGCAATCGACACACGAGGCGAAAATTGAAGCTTTTCGAAGGCTTTAATTTTGGCTCCGCTAGTCGAGAGCGCAAAGCAAAAGCCGTTTGCAGTGACTTCTCTCAATCGGACCTGGTAATTATCTCTTCGATATTAGGCTTGCCCACAGACTCTGACAAGAAGTGTCTTGCCAGAAATCTCGTGGTAAGCTTGTCCGATTTTGGCCATCTGAAAAGGGTGCACGGGACTTCATCAAAAGACACGCGCGTGGACGACGGACAACCAGCTAAACAGCTGGGGGGAGATGAATTCTCTCGGAGCTTCTGCGAAGCCAGGAATTCGATTGAAAAGTTCGACGGAACGGGGAGCATTTCAATCGAACAGTGGATCAAAGAGATTCAGGATTTAGTTGAAGAATCCGGATGGGGTTCGACGGAACTATTTTTTCTGGTGAAGATGTCGCTAGCAGGCTATGCGAAAGATTATATTCAAAGCGAAAGAGGTTTGACTTCTTGGAGTTTGCTCGAAACAGCTCTGAAAGAGGAATTCTCGCAAAAAGATGAAAAAGACGACGAGGACGACGACGAAGATGTTGAACAAAGCAAAGAGGATTGCTTTGTCCATAGCGAGGTTTACGAAGAAGATGTTTCATTTTGCGAGAAAGTTCCCTTTCACCGGCTGCAGCAGGACGCCAACGAGGACGACGCCGATGACGACGGCAACGAGGAGAGGTTCAAGGAAGAAATCGCCGATGTCGATTTGGATGAAGACGAGGATGCTGGCGAGGAGGACGTAGTTGATTTGGGTGAAAGTGGTGTGAAAGAAATTGCCTACTTGCCGGATGAGCTGAAAGAAGAATTTGAAGAATTAACGCCGAGGAAAATACTTGGAAAAGGTGAATTGCTTGAGGATGAGAGCCAAGACAGAGAAATAGGAAAAAACAATTCAATTATGGATTTGCGAGAAGAAAGAAGAGTCAACAAAGAGATGAAAGAGTGCTCTTTGTTAGAAACAAGAGATAAAGAAAAAGATACGCAACGAAGGATGAATAATAACCGCCCAGGTATAGCAACAAAAGGTGTGACGCATACTAGTGTAAGTGATATTTCAAAAATCATTTATAATAAACGCTATTTTGTGAAAAATATTGGTGAATATATACGTTTGAGGTGTTCTGAAAATAATTTTATTTTTGATCGAGGAAAGATGTCACGCGATTTTTGCGCCAGGTGCGCGGTTCGTGGGTTTGCGAGTGTGGGTGTTTGTCCGTGTGTGTAAACAAGTGTTTTTGCAGTGCAGTGACCATCCCCAAAAATTCCCACCCATAGTGAAGTGTGAGTGTATATGTGTGAAAACGTGCAGCTCGCCACCCAAGAGGAAGCAAAGGAAACCCGTTGTTTGAACAATACGAGACGTAGCACAATGGATAAAGGTTTTTCTTGAACAATTATTTAGAATTTAGCTAAAATATATGGTCACATATTTTGCATGAAAGTTAGAAATGTTTCTATCATAAAATTAAGCTGATATATAAGAAATTTCGAAATTTAAATTATGAAGACGAAATTTTTGATTAAGATTGAAGTTTGAGCAATTCATTGTTCTTAAATTTTTTTTGGTTTTTGTTTAAAAAATTAGTTTGTTTTTATGAAGTATAATTTTGTTTTGAACGTTGAATGATTAATTTTAGATTTCAAATTTTGAAAGAGAGAAATTAAGTTCAGAGTTAAATAGGTAGATTTTAATAAAAGAATTTAATTTGAAGACGAGATATTCAATTCAATTCAAAATTTAAATTCGAAGAAATTTTAAAATTAAAGATGGGAATCTTGAGAAATTTTATATTTGATTCGGGTTAAATTTTAATGAGATCATTTGAAAAGAGAATTTAAATTTAAATTTTTATGATTATTAATTAAATTTAAATTAAACGTGGAAGAATTTGATTTTTGAATTGAAGGAAGGAAACAATTTTAGATATAAGAGGAAGTCTAATACTTTATTATTCTTATAGATGTGGAGATCATCATTTTGTTAAAATGATCTTCTTTTAAAATTAAGTTACATATTATTTCTATATAATTATTATGTTTAAGACGTTGAAAATTGCTTTATGTGTTAAGAGTGATTTGATTTAAATTGTATCGAGGGATTTTTCATACGATTTTTGTGGACTTTAGTATAATTTGATTTTCTATACAGGATTGGGATTGTTTTGTTTTAATGGGGCTTTAAAACTATTAGGATGGCCGAATTTGTAGGAAGTTAAAATTAAAAGAAGTTGCAAACACATACAGTATATTGAAACAGGGTTAGTCTTTAAAAAGACTATTGATGAAAATGCTTTTTAAAATAATAAGTTTAGTTCTGACAAGAACAATTGATGAAAATGCTTTTTAAAATAATAAGTTTAGTTCTGACAAGAACAATTGATGAAAATGCTTTTTAAAAATAAGAATGATGTCTCAATATATATGTGTTCGCCAATGAAATAATGAAAAATCCACTTACTTTAGAATAGGACCGCCTTGCTAGTGATTTCAAGGCTGATGTCTGTGCCAAGGCTTTTGTAGGCGCTGGGTCGCCTGGGAGAGCGGTTTCCCATAGGGATGTTCTTTGTTCAGATGCCGGAGCAAGAGTGACAGATGTTACACGTTCACGAAATATTTACACGAAAAGAGACAGACGCTCGAGCTCTGTGAGCCAATGAGAGCCCGCCTAATATCGCCTTGATTTAGATATAAGTTAAGTGAAGTTTGTCGATATGTTTAGTTTTATAGTTTGAAGTTGAAGACGAGCGATAGTTAAGAGGATACGATGTATTGATTAACGAGGTGTATTACGATGTTTTAAACGACGACCCCTAGACACGAATCTGTATATAACTCCTTTTTGTAAATAAATATATATAAAAGAAGTGAATGTGTGTTATTGTTTATTTCACCCCTATGAGCGAAGAGGGTGAAACCCGCGCCTTCTACAAGTGGAGGCCTGCCTTGGATAAATCGTAGGGGGTGAAACCCCCCGCCCCCTACCATATCTACATGTTAGAGTTTTCGCCTTTAAGCACGTCTTTAATTATTCGTTTGTAAATAACTGAAATAAATCCAAGAATATTTTATCTTTGCGGTGCGTTCCAAGACTGGCGTCCTGGTCATCGATACCCATTGCCCCCCTTACTAGGCCACTGCACCGAATCTTCATGATATTTAATCACCTAATATCAATGGCTTAGATATAGAAAGGTCTCAGAAGTCCGGACCCCTAGATCCCAGGTTTTCAAGGGAAACTTTTTATACTCAACACACTTGATTAAAATTCTGGACTATATTTTGTATTTGATTTTTGATTTTTTTTATATCTATATATATAAAATTCTTTGCCCGATACACTCACTCACTCATTCATCATCAAAACAGCCATAACCACTGAACTTAGAAACATGAAATTTGGAGAGGATATTACATCTATGACATAGGGGCTCACTAAGAAAGGATTTTTCGAAATTCGACCCCTAAGGAGGGCAAAATGTGTTTTCACTGATTATGAATTAAGGACGATAATATATCTACTTACTTGCTTTTTTTACTTAAAAATACTAAATAAAAATATCAAAAACTAATTTCAGGATTTTTTGAAATTCAACCCCTAAAGGGGTCAAAAGAGGCAAAATATCTTTGCAATGTGTTTACACTAATTATGCATTTTCAATTAAGAACGATAAGATATTTACTTGATTTTTACTTAATAAAATTCTAAATACAAATATCTAAAAAGTAATTTCAGGATTTTTTGAAATTCGACTCCGAAGGGAGGCAAAAATTAAAACTCTCTCCTATCTTGATCAAATTTTGTAGAGTTATTCTTTATTACTTTAAGAAACTATTCCTGTAAAATTCAACTATCAAAATTGACTGTATGGGGGCGAAGGGGGGGGAAATTATAGAAATTTTTAGCTCTTTAGAAAACTGTGGATTATTTATTTGCAAATATCTAAAAAATAATTTTAAGATTTTTTGTAATCCGACCCCCACCCTCCTTAATTATCTAAAATGTGAATAGGGGCAAAAATTAAAACTCTCTCCGATCTTGATCAACTTTTATAGAGTTATTCTTTATTACTTTAAGAAACTATTCCTGTAAAAATCAACTATCAAAATTGACTGTATGGGGGCGAAGGGGGGGCAAAATATAGAAATTTTTAGCTTTTTTGTACATTTACTCTTTAGAAAACTGAGAGTTATTTATTTGCAAATATCTAAAAAATAATTTCAACCTCCCAAAATGTGAGTGGGGGCAAAAAATTAATACTCTCTCCGATATAGATCAAATTTTGTAATGTTAGTTTTTAAGACTACAGTGGAATCCGTTTATTATGACTCCGCCTATATTGACCAACCGGTTATTATGACGTAATTACACTACGAAGTTTGGTTTTCATATAAAATTCTTTATAAAAAAGTCGGATATAATGACTTCGCTTACAGTGACATGTCGCTTATTATGACCCATTTTTGATAAATTATGTCCGGTTATAATGTCCGACATGATTCTTTACACCTTCGGTAATGTTCGTTGATTCCCGACGATGTTCGGCACGTGGCTCGTTTTCGTTTTGAATCTCAGTGGTTAATTGACACTTGAAGTTCACGCATTGTTTTTCGTTTGTCGTTTGTGTTTTTCATTGTACATACTGTGAAAAAAATGTCATCTCAACGCCGTAAAGCATTTACGATGGAGGAGAAAGGTGCAATAATATGCAGATTAGAAAATGGAGAATCAAACTCATCTCTGGCAAAAGAATTTGGCGTGGGTCATTCGACAATCTCAATGATTTTCAAAAACAAGAACCGCATTAAGCAATCGTTCAATTCAAATGTTTTGACTCCGAAGAGGCTTCGAAAATCGAGGCAAGAAAATGTTGATCAAGCATTAATTCAGTGGTTTAAAATCATGAGAAACAAAGGAATACCTGTCAGCGGCCCTATGCTACAGGAAAAGGCAAATGTTTTTGCTGCGCGTTTTGGTATTCTCGACTTCAATTGTTCTGCAAGCTGGATCAGTCGTTTTAAAGTTCGACATAACATTGTGGCGGGAAAAATTGTCGGTGAATCTTCGTCTGTTGATCAAAATTCAACAACAAACTGGTTGACATCTGTGTGGCCGAATCTACGAAGACAATTTTCTGATGATGAGATATTTAATGCTGATGAAACTGGACTGTTTTACAAATTAATGCCGGACAAAACTTTAAAATTTAAAGGTGAGAATTGTAGTGGAGGCAAGTTGTCGAAAGATAGAATAACTGTCATAGTAGCAGCTAATATGAGTGGCACAGAGAAAAAGAAATTGCTCATTATTGGAAAGTCACAAAAACCAAGATGTTTTAGAAGTGTCAAATCATTACCTGTCGATTATGTTAACAATCGTAGAGCTTGGATGACGTCAGAACTTTTTGAAAAATGGCTTCGAGATTGGGATCGTGATTTGGTGAAGAAGAAGAAAAAGATTTTATTGCTGGTTGATAATTGCCCGGCGCATCCAAATGTTACTGATTTAAAGTCTATAACACTTGCTTTCCTTCCACCGAATACAACATCAGTACTACAGCCGATGGATCAGGGAATAATACGATCACTCAAAACGAATTTTAGAAAGAACCTTGTACTCAAAATGATTAATTGTCTTGATGCTAATGAAAACAACTCTTCTACAAAAATAACGGTGCTAGATGCAATTCTGATGGTTAATGATGTCTGGAATAAAATGTCACAAAGTACCATTCACAACTGTTTCAAACATGCAGGATTCATTGAAAACCACGACGGTTTACCTATTCAAATATCAGAACATGAATTTGATGAAGAAGATGACTTCCCTTTATCTTTGTGGTCACGAAACCTAAATTCAGATTCTTTAGCAGCACCGGAAATGTGGGAAGTTTATGTTGACATCGATAGCGCTCTCCTCACATCCGAAGAACCTACCGATGAAACTACCGTACAGAACATTAATGTTAAGGAACAGCTCGAAAGTGATGGGGAAGAGGAAGTCGAGGAAGAACCATTACCTACCGCAGAAGAGGCATTAGAGGCTGCAGAATTACTATCACGATTTGTTCATAGCAATATTGAAAATGATAATTTGACCATGGCGATGTCTTCTATACACAATAGTATTAGAGACTGTTTTTACAATAAAATGAAAAAACAAAAGCAGACAAAAATTACAGATTACTTACATTAAAAAATGAAAAATATTTAATATCTATGTATACTATGTTACTCTATTAAAATACTTAAGAACATATTTACATAAAAAAAGTTTTTTTTTCACAAAACGCTTTGTATGACGTCCGCTTATTATGACGTGTTTGTCAATTCCTTTCGATGTCATTATAAACGGATTCTACTGTATATAAAATGTATGCTGTAAAAATCAATATCCAAAATTAGTGCGTGGGGGCGAAAGAGGGGGCAAAATAGTACAATATATATTACAGACCTAATAATCACATGCCGAGACGCTGCCCGCCAGGGCCACCTGCCCGGAGGGTCGAGCTGTAGAGGGCGTGCCGAAGGCACGTCTAGAGCAGCTCGTTTTTCATATAATTGAAATGAAATAATATTTTGAGAAAAAAAAATATATTTAAAAATCATTAATATTTAGCAGTAGGGGCTTATTTAAATTTAATATTACTGCTCGGCTCTGTTTTAATAAATAAATATTTTGCCTAGAAATGATATAGAATATAATGTGAAGTATTGCGATCTCCTGCCTGGTTTTTAGAGTGAAAATTTCAAAAACAAACATAGATACGAAATTTTCCTCTTTATAAAATTAAAATAGAAATCGCATTTGTTCAGTCACTCGCAAATCTTATTTATTTTAAGTACATATTACAAGATTGTTAGTGATATAAGAACTTTGTAAAACTACTTTTACCATTAATAGTATGAGATATTTTTAAAGATAAACAACATTAAAATTTGCCTCTCATTGGGGGAAAGTTGGATATAGCATAATATTTATATGTTCAATTGGAAAAATTTGCCTTAAAAACATCACGTGACTTTATTAAACCCTGTCCCTTTCGGGGGTAGTAGTTAAGTCCCTTAATGTGAAAACAAGCCAAATTTTTTCTACTATTCCCAAAAATGTTTTTTAAAAATAAGAGTACCGTCAATAATTACATCTTTCGCTGATTTTTATGTAATTTTTCCAATTAGGTCCTATATCTAGCCCCCTCATTTCTGGTAAATTACCCCCCCCTCCCGCAGAATTCTAGTGTAATTGTGAAAAATATTGTGAGAATCAGCTACAGATTTAATTATTTTGATTATTCACCTCCTTCCCCAACATACTTAGAACAATTTTTATTCCATTTAGTTCCAATTGTCCTAAAGAATAACTCTAAAAAATTTGGCTCAAATTGGTTAAAAATTTAATTTTTGACCCCCCACCCCCTCCCCCAATATTTTGTATAAGATTTTTGTCCAATTTATTTTTAAGCTTCATAAAGAGTTAGTTTATAAAAAGCATAATAGTGTGCGTGATCCAATTTCAATCAAAATCAACTGGGCTCTTGATCTCATTACTATATTACAATGACTAAAAATAAAATTCCTATTACCTTTTTGAGGTAGAGTGCACACAGGATTTTGACCTCAGACTCCCTATTCACTCACTCACCTACCCTCTAACAGACATTTTCAAATAATAATTAATATCTCGAACATTTACCTAATTTACTATAAAATGCTTTTTAGTAGATATCTTTTACTTCTCATGGGTTCAAATACCTGATTAGATGTAGGTAAATTCGTTTTGTTGTAATAGCAAGCTACTCACGTAACATACGAATATACTATAGTGTCTAAAAAATAAATTGAATATATACTTTTATATTTTCGTTATATATGTGTATATGTTTGTTTATTTGCATTAAGCAGATGGCAACCTCATTAATTTCTCTTTAAAAATAATAAAATTAATAATTTTATGTGTGATCTAACAAATACACTATTTTTCTTTCATTTCGATATATGAGAATTTTATATAATAATATTTTAGTAAAACCACAAGGATAATAAATAATATGTTATTTTTTACTGATCCTCTCTATGACCTTTACGTAATTTTGCAGGGATGCTGTTGTTAAGTATAGCTATTCATTGCACATTATGTTAATGAAGGAAAATATTTATTGTATTAAATCTATATAGAGTGTATAGACAATTAGACATATTTATAAGCTTACGACCTTCTCGTTCATCATCGACGTAAAACTAGTTAATTTCCTTATTTCAACCAAATTTTAGCTAAAAAATAATCTTGTGAATCATGATCTCATCTCTCATCTAAACATCTAATAATTATTCATACATTATATTAATACATATGAGACTATTAATAATTTTGAGAATTGCCATTCAGCAATTGTATCTTAAAAATTGGAATAAAAACGAAAAAGTAAACACGGTAGGGGTAATCAAAATTTTGAAGATTTATCTAAGTTTCGTTTTTTTTTAATCTGTAAGTCTAAACCATAGATCTGAAGATTGCAATATCTAATTAAAGCCAAAACTGTTTCTATAAATGGGAGTTTTTTATTCGACAGAGGCTTTCTTTACTGGCTGAATTCCTCTCTTTTTACTTTATCCAATGCGAAGCATGGGTAAAGTATTGTAATCGGTCTCACGGCAAATGAGACTTCAAAGGGTCCTCAGGTAAAGACTAAGGAACCCATGGACTCAATTAAAGTCACAAATTGTAGTTGAATACTACTTTTTTTTAGTTTTAGGTTTAATTTTAACACGTGACGGTTTTGCCAAAAATTACATGGGGTCTCGTCAAGAGGCCAAAAAGTGCGGTTTTTCATTTAGTGCGCGCGGATGTATGTATGGATCAATTTTGAGTTGTTGACCAAAAAATAATTTAGTCTTTTTGATTTTAAGTCGATTCTTCCACGTTTTCAGTAGTGGTTGCCATTAATAGTCAAAACTACAAAAATGGAATGCAATAATGTTATTTCTCTAGTAATAGATAAGAATCGATCGTTATTTTTGATTTTAAGACAATTCCTCCATGTCTTGAGCGATGGTTACCAATAATAATCGAAACATCAAAAATCCAATGTAGAATTGTTATTCCTCAAGTATTAATTGAGAATTGATCACTATTTTTAAATTTAAGTCAACATGGCCTGCAAATAGCAAGTGATATTTAAATATTAATAATAAAGGAATAAACATATTAATATTTCAAATGAATTTGGATAAAGTTTAGCAACGATCCGTTGCAGTTTATTTAATTTAAAATTATAAACGAGAAGATAGAAATCGATCATATTTTATCGATTTCATCTATCTGGTGACTCACAGTACATTTTTAATATAACAAAATAGGATTTTGATTAACAATTTTCTAGCTTAAATGAAATTCTATGAAATATTCAATTTCTTCACTCCGAGAGCATATCAATTAGAAATACCATTATATTATTTTTTTTCTCATTAGATATTAATTCAAATCTATTGAAATTTAATATCTGTCTGTTATTTACTTTTATCTTTCATATGAAATTATTTTTATTAGGATATTTGGATTTTAAATGGTAGTTTATTTAAAGCCTAATTTGAAGAAATCCTAATAACTTTTTTGAAGTAATTTTTAAAAATATGAAATTAATAGATATTATAAAACAATTAATTATTAATATTTGAATTCAATTTTGAACGAAATCGATTCAGTACTTTTTGAGAAAATCGTCAAAAACCCCGAAAACCGTCTATGAAAGGCCGTTTTAGAAACACTTTAAAATTCACCTCCATGTCACACGTCAATGTTTCGTTTCATATGACTCTTTTAACTTTTTTTCAAATGTCTTTGAAATCTCGTGCTTTCAAAAAGCATCGTTTTTTTGACGGTTCAGATGGTTTTTGACTATTTTTTCAAAAAGCACTTAATCGATTTCATTGAAAATTGAATTAAATTATTAATAATTAATTGTTTTATAATATCTATTAATTTCATATTTTTAAAAAAAAATTTCAACTGAGTTATTAGCTTTTTTTCAAATTGGACTTCAAATAAACTACCCTTTAAAATACAAATTTTCTAATAATAGTTATTTGATATAAAAGATAAATAAAAATAACACACAGATATGAAATTTGAATAGATTTAATTGAATAGGTAATGAGAAAAAAAATAAAACTTTTTGGCATTTCTAGTTGATTCGTTCCAGGAGAGAAGAAATTGAATCTTTTCATACAATTTCATTTAAACAACATAATTCTTAATCAACATGCTATTTTCTTATATTATAGACATACTGTGAACCTTCAGATAGATGAAATCGATAAAATAAGATCGTTTTCTTTCTTATTTATAATTCTTTTGGTCTATTTTATCAAGAGACTGGGTCGCAAGTCGCCCGGCATCAGCTAGTTATTTGTTACTGTTTTCTAGCTTTTTACCATTTTTTAAAAAACTAATCAATCAATTTCGTTCAAAATTGAATATAATTATTAATAATTGATTTTTTTATAATATTTATTGTGCTCTTTACAAAATTCATTCCCCATGGTATTTCTCATTAAATTATTTCGTTACTTCCAAAATTTGTCAATTTTACTAAAAAGTTAGTTGATCTTTAATCGGATCACCAAAATTGAAACCTTGTGATGGCTAATCAGCTGGCCGGTTACCCCTCCCCCATAGGAAAAATCTCTAACTACGCCAATGACAATTCTTTGAATTATTCAACTTGTAATGTATATATTGAATGGCACTATAAAATAGTTAACCAAAAATGAATCAGATAGTGGAAAATTATCACGAATGATGGAGTTCTTGATATATTTAGGGAAAAGATAACTTTGTGGAATAAGTTTGGAGAACGAGAGACAAGAGGTTGTCAGACACATGACGAATATTTTGAAGATTGAGGTCGGAAAGATTATTATTATTATAAGATAATATGTTTCTCATAACGCAAATGAGACCTGCAACTTCTTTTAAAGATATACAAGAATTAGCTACTTCTTACAGTCCCTAAAAAGTTTCTCATGAACTTTTTCATTATATTGAATACCCTACTCAATATTATATATTTCTAAATTAAGTAAGAATGCTTTTAAAGTCTTAATTTTGACTTGATGTTTCACTTTCTCTAAGATTTTAATTTTATTAATGAAAATTGTTTTTACGAAAAAATATAAAACGCTGGGAAACGAGAGGCCTTGAGCACTGACTGCGCTCAAGGAATTTTTAATATTGTACTTATGTAAGAGTTACATGTTAAATTAATAATTAATTAAAAAATTAATATAGAATTTATTCTATCATTGACATAATTAAATTTTAATATTTTATGTTTTGTCATAATTTTTCAAACATTATTCGATATTTATTCCCCAGTTTAAAATTCTAATGCTATTTCACCGAAAGTCGCAGTTTTAATTGTTTAATTTAAGATTCTTGGTTTATTATTTCAGATATATATTATAATAATTCAAAATTAATTATATTCTTCCCTTCATTTACTAAAAATTTTCGATGATTCTATTTTTAGGAATTCCAAAATCATTTATCAAAACATTCAGTACAACAGTACATAAAATATTCCATCTTCATTCATTAATAAAGGCAATCTTTTCTAAAGATAAAAAGTGTTTTTTTCTCATCATTTTTTTGAAATATAACACTTTTAAAAAAAGGAGGGAAATCGCTACGTTTTGGTCTACAAGAAAGTCTTATGTTGTGAACAACGAAAAAATTAAGAATCAAAGAAGGCCAATTTAAATTTTAGATCTTCGTAGCTATTTATGTTTGTATTATTTGTCAGAGGGGTCCTCCCCCCTCAGGACTAGAACGTCAAGCCTGATATCTGGCCAATTGGTCTCACCCTTAAACGTTTTTAAATACAAATAATTAGGTGGTGAGTTGTTTTACACTTTTTTGAAAGAAATTCCAAATTTTTTAAAGTACTCAAGCCATAGAATTGAAAAAATTATATTTTAAGGGATATTAATTATTTTAAATATTAAATGAAAGGCTTATTTTTCAGCAGTTTTTTTTTTAATGGTGGGTTTTTTTTTATTTATTTATCCAAATAAAATTTATCGCAATATTCCTTCTTCAGTGGTCCTGTTTCTTGTGCAAATACAATAATAGATTTTTAGGTATGGTTTGATTGAGCTTCGAGAATGGAGGAAAATTTTCCTTTAATTTAAAAATAAAAGATTTAATTTTAAATATAATTTTCCTTATTCCATCAGTGTATTGATTGACTTGCTTTTTAAAGCATCAAAAAGAAATTTATATAAAGGAAAAAAAATTGTTATTGTTTCAAGGGCAGAATAAGAACAACAAATTGAAATGTCTCTATGGCCCTGTGTTCTAATTTTTGTGAAGACTGAACAAGTACGGTGATTTTTTGGGGGTTAAAACAAACATCACACATGTATATTTAAAAAAGTTCTTTAACTTAAGTTAATATCTAATCATACCTAAAAATCTATTATTGTATTTGCACAAGAAACAAGTCCACTCAAGAAGGAATATTGCACAAAATTTCCGAAATATTTGGATAAATAAATGAAAAAAAAACACCATTTAAAATGTAAAAAACTGCAGAAAAATAAGTCTTTCATTTAAAACTTATAAGAATCATCAGCACCACCGTGAATCGAGATATTAATTATTTTATAAAAATATGTGTGGGTGAGTGAGTGAGTTAGCTATAATTATAGGTGGAAGGGGTATCGTAAAAAAATAAAATGATAAAATTTTCAAACAAAGAAAGCTGAGTTTACTAGGAAATACCTATCTAACAAGTGATGTGAATACTTTTTTCGGGATACAAAAATATGTGAGGGACCGGGGTGTTACAAAAAACCAAAGAGGGGAAGGATATAAACCACCGGCGTGCGGTCCATGGATGCTGTGGATGTGGCGCATTCCTAAAATTTCAAACATTTAGAGAATTTTCATAAATGTCTTCATAATTTCAGGAGGATCTTTAAATATTCAAACTATTATCCGTTATTTCAAATATTTCTATAAAAATAATTTTTTGTTTTGAAAAGTATATTAGTTCTCGAATTGAAATAAAATTGTTGCATAGTTTCAAGGGGCAATTAAAATGAATGATTTTTCAGAAAATGGTGCGGATAGAAGATTTCAAGTCCCTACTTGGAATATCTTCCAGTTCAAGCTTGTCAAAGACAAGTCCAGACGAGTTTTTGTCGAATAATAATTGTTCTAGCTGAGGACCTATAAAAATAATAATATACAAAAAAGGAATAAATAAAGATGATTCGGGAATCTTTGGACTAATTCATTTTTAATAACTCTCAATATATAAGATCGGAAATAACTAAGAGTGTTGAAGACAAGTAATAGCTTGCTTATAACAATAGAATTAGGAGAAATTTAAGATTTTCTTATAGGACAGGCTGATTCGTTGTAGAAGATGGTCGATGTGGTCTTTAAGTCCCAAGATTTAATTTCTGACCTCTACCCTCACTCACAGAAAGCAGTATCCATTTGAGGAGAAGGTCCCAAAATATATTTTTAAAAAATCAAATCTTAAATTTGAAAAATAACGAAAATGATGCCGTCGTATTCGATGAAATTTGCAAAAAAAAGTCGAAGATTAAAATAAAATTTCAAAAAATCAAGAATATTTTTTTGAACACCATCCCCTTTTTGAAAATCACCAACCGCCACTGAAGAAAGTATATATAATTTATTTGTTCGAGACTATAGAAGGATTGAAATTCATCATCAGTCTTTTTAATTTTAAATATTTTATCTATTATTTATCAAGGGTTCAAATAGCCGATCTGATAGAGAAACAGTGAAATTAAGAACTAGAATTAACTAGTTGGTTGATAAATTAACCAAAAGATTTGCCTTTTATATTTAATTTAACTATTTTCGATAAAAGATAAAGTTTTCATGCTGAGAGTTGGCTGTTTTGAGTATAATATGATGTCTTAATATTAAAATAACTTATACTAATTAATATATTAATGATGTATCAATATTAATTAGAGTTTAGTTGATTTGCTCTTACCTTAGAAGAAAGGCTGCCGTGTCCGCGCTGGTCGATTTCCGTCTCACAAATGAATAAAATGCCGTTTTGAATTCCTATTATCTTGAATGCATTTCTCTAGGTGGGCTCGATTCATTAAAACAGAAAATATAAAAGATTATTTTTATTTAAATTATTTATCAGTAAAAGATTAGTGAAAATAAATTTAACATGAACTCTTAGATATCAAATAATATTTAAATATTATTAGATAGCTTTGGACCAATTTAAATCAATTTTAATTAATAGAATAATTAATCCACGCTTTAGTGTCTTGCAATTCATATTTTACTTTGTCTTTTGGGTTATTATTATTAATATATTTTTCATGTTTAATCTCAAGAATCGAAATGGACTATTCAAATTAGTTCAACCCAGTGAACCTTCATCTTGTAATAAATACAGGGTATTCTAATTGAGTGTTTAAGATTTTAAGGGGTGATTAGATAGTTTATTGTAAAACAAAATGCGATTTGATCATAAGTTCAAAAAATTCATTTCTGAGAGAATAACATGTTATAAAAATAATTCAAAAATATAATAATTCCCCCGTCTCTTATATTTAATATTTAATAAAATAATTTATAATTATTACGAAAGAACTCACTTCTCTTAATTTTGGCCCCATTAGCAATTAATAATATATCATTTTAATTATGTGACTATTCTACTAGAAATATCCGCTTTCTTTGATTTTTATTTGAAAATTTCCATCTCAGAGTCTGTGGCGTTTAAAAGATTTAATTTCTGACTCCTACTCTCACTCACACAACGCAGTATTCATTTGGGGCGAAGGTCCAAAAATATATTTTTTTTAAATCTAATGTTAAATTTGAAAAATAACGAAAACTATGGCGTATTTGATGAAATTTGAAGATTAAAATAAAATTCAAAAAAACAAGGGTACCTTTTTGGACAGCATCCCCTGGTTGAAAAGTCTCCAACCACCACTGGAATATACATATATATAATTATTATAGACCTAGATTGGAGTATTTCCTCAAATAATTACAGATATAATTTAATGCGGGACTTTTAGAGAAGTGAAATAGTTGTTTTAACATGGGATAGAGTGGAGTGGAAAATAATTGTGTTATCGTCAAACCAGACTTATGAGAGCTTACTCGATGCTGATAATAATGAAAAGTTTTTATTTAAGGTAGTTGTATCGCGACAATAGTAGCAAAAAGTTAATGCTAGAGTATATAGATACACAAGTATTTAAATAATAATTTGTCTAAATTTCAGAAAAATACTAAGAAAACCTATTTGGTGAAACGACTACCTTAATAACGGCTAAACTTTTGATTAAAATAAATAAATAAATAAAAAATACTGTGTTTTTTCAGTCTACAATAAAATCTTATATAATGAACATCTATATTTTAAAATTAAATTGGGTTGGAGTTGGTGGTGTTTCACAAGGAACTCCTTGTGAAACACCACCAACTCCAACCTAATTTAATTTTAACAATGTTTCACTATAAACCAACACCGCGTTCCCTAAATTTTATATTTTAAAAGATATTAAATATTTTGTCAAAATGTATTATATGTTAGTGTGTATGTGTGTGTTGTCAAATTTTATATAAGGCCTAGCTCAAAAACTAATAGGTATAAAAGCAGTAAAATCAAGATTTTGCCCTCAAAAAAATTCAAATTCCAGCGCCTATATTCAGGCTTCAAGCAATATGGCCGAATCAGAAGACGCCATTAAAGTCTAGTAATAGTTAAGTTAATCAATATGGCAGAAGAAATTGAGGTTGCTTTTAGAGGTTAGTTTAGGTTAGTTTTAGACAGCCAACACTAAAAATCACCAGGCTGCCCAGCCAATCAGAATAAAGTTGGCCTGGCACAAGTGCCGCTTATTTCAAACCATTTGAATCAAATTTTATTTCTATTTTAACTTGAAATTTTCTAGTAAAAGCAGTAAAATCAAGATTTATTCTAGCATATAATAGTTGGTCCGGTTGCTTATTAATTTATTATACATATAACATAATCTTTCTTTCTATTTTATTTTAAACAATTTTCGATGCTCTTTCTATTATTATATTTTATTCAATTTAAAACTAAATCAAATTATAAAAAAAATAAAACCGACTTCAAAAAAATTAAATGCAACAAATAAAATGATAATAACTTAAAAATAAAATAAAATACACTAAAAGGTAAAAAATAATTATCTTATTTAGTTACAACTAAATGACGAAATATTAACATGAAATCACTTTTTGAAGTCGGTGCCAAACAAACTATAAGCGAGAGTACCGCCAAACGTACTAAGTAAGATCCGTCAAGAGCGATTCATAAAATGTATATGTTTGGCACCGACTTCAAAAAGTGATTTCATGTTAATATTTCGTCGTTTAGTTGTAACTAAATAAGATAATTATTTTATACCTTTTAGTGTATTTTATTTTATTTTTAAGTTATTATTATTTTATTTGTTGCATTTAATTTTTTTAAGTCGGTTTTATTTTTTTATAAAAATTATTTTTATTTTTCTGTTTTTAGTGATGTTATTAAAAGTGACTTAATATAATACCTTGCATGCATCTCGTAAGAGAAAGCGTCAGGCGAATGAATCAGAAAATGATAATAAAATAAAATTCATAAATATAGAAATTCTCTCGAAACGTTTGCGGGTTTTAAATGAATGTTTTAAGATTTTTTTATAAAAGATTTTATTTATTATAATAATTTTCGATTATTTGGTCATAAGAATTGGAGATTTACGTTATTTCGTCATTGATCATATCTTCAGAACTTGACCAAATTAATATGGTATCACCCCTAAGGTACCCTCTTTTCAATAAAAAAAGAATCATTAAAATCGGTTCATAAACAAAGAAGTTATGCCTGAACAAACAGATCAAAAAAGGTCCAATACCAATGAAAAAAAACGGGACCAATCGGAAGCTAGACTGAACCTAATGCAAAAAAATCATCAAAATCGGTTCATAATTGGCCGAGATATGAGGTAACATAGACACACAAAAAAAAAATTCAGTCTAATAGAGAACCTCCTCCTTTTTTGAAGTCGGTTAATAATAGACAAATATAATATCTAACATTCTTTCCTTTTTCTCATATGAAATTACCTGATATTGGTATATAGTTCCTAAACTAACGAATCATTACCGATATATCTTATTGTAAAATACTTTATACTATAATATAAATATAATCCCATTAGTGCGGGTTTCCGCCCAGGCGTTCGTCTGGGGTCTCTTAAATCGAAGGGGTCTCAAATTTCAGGTATCAAAATAAATAAATAAATAAATATAAAACATTAGTAAATATAGGTATGTATGAAAGAATTTCAAAAAAAATCCTAAGAAAACGCATATGATGATACAACTACCTTAAGAAAGTTCAAATTACTTTTTCTCAATAATTTTTATATTTTACAAGGAGTAATAGATATACTTATTGATCAATACATACTTTAAATATAAAAGATTTCGTAAATCAAGAAATAATAAATGAAAGAAGCACAAAGAGAACCAAACAGTTGTAATGTTCAGCTCTTACAAGATATTTACAGATCGACATAAATGTTAAATTAAAACAAAAAGTTAAAAGATGTTATTGGAAAAAGAAAAGAAGAATGTTCAAATGAATTAATGCATCTTTTATAATCCTGTTTCTTAAATTATTCGTTCTCTAAAGGTAGTGACAGATGTATGAATGTCCGATGATATCTCACTTCCTTTTCTAGCGAATCCAGTCTAGGAATGTAATCCTTACGATTTATTTTATGAGACTATATCGGTTGTTTACCTATGGAAAATTCAAAAGCAGGTTATGCGAAGGTAAAATCATTTTAAATCGAAATCCTCTGAAGAAAAGTTTACTCGTGTCATCAAATGACTGTTGTTTTGAAAAAGAAGCAGAAGAAGAAAAGAAGAAGCACACTCATTAAATTTAACTATTTGTTATTAAGATAACCCAAGGTTGACTTTATCATAAGAAAGTAATTTGTTTGTTTCAGCTGGAGATCCTGCGAAGCTGAATCTCATCATCGGCCATGACGACCGACACAATCATTAAGTAAGTCATCAAATTTATGGGTGTTTACTTTTTAAACGATTTATTGTAACCAAATGTGATATAATTATATTAAATGAAATAAGTAGGTAATTGAAATTAATACAATGTTTTATTAATAAAGCATCATCTTTATTGTAGATCAATTAATTTATTTTATTTATTCAATCACTGACAGGAAAACTTAATAATTCTTTGAGCACAAAAGACGTGATTTTTTTAATTTCAATAATTTTTACTTTACAAGTACAAGGTCAAGTATTATAAACGTCCATGAAAATGAGTGTTTTTTTTTTTTGCTTCTTTTTTTCGAAATATCTCAAAAACGGCTGAAACTATTTTGATTAAAAAAAATTGGGCGAAACCATGGCATTTCGGTCTACAAAAAATCCCTAATAAGTGAACATCGAAAAAATTATATTTTTCGAGATAATAACTGTTTTGTCAAAATGTCTGTTATTCTGTTAGTCTGTACGTTACCAAATTTTTGTGGACGAGCTTGTTCAAAAACTAGTGGCAATATCAAAACAAAATTTTGGTGCATTGAGATTATGAGCTGATTAGATTTTGGTGCATATCGACCCAAAATTAAGGGGGAGAAGGGGGTGGGTCAAAAAATGAAAATCTAGGCCCTTATACCAAACTCAACCAAATTTTGTATGCATAATCAGTGGACCCCCAGAAGACTAAAAATTCAAAAACTAACAATCTAAAATGGGGGGGGGGGAATGAAAATCTATGGCCATGAACCAAAATCAACCAAATTTTGTATACATAATCAGTAAGCCCTAGTAATCTAAAAATGCAAACACTAACCCCCCCCCTATATATTATAAATAATTTTATTAAAAATTTAATATAAGAGAGGGGTCAGGTTGTATGGTGAAGTCAAGTGGATGCCCACATCAGAACGTGAGAATTTAATTAAAATATATTTTTTTTCTCAATAATATTTCTTCAAAATTTTTGAGTTTGGAAGCGCATCCAGGATTTATTTTCGAGAAGAAGGTTTTTTGTGCATTTCATTAACACTTTAACTGCGGGTGTGGTTTATAAACAGCATGCTAAAATTATAGCCAGGCGTGGGTGAGGCTTACAAAAGCAATGTTGATTTTTGCTAATATCAAATAGCGGCTGTGGCTTATATACCACTAAATTTTACCCGCAGTTAAAGGGTTAAACAATAATTGACATTCTCTACAACTTTGATTCTAACAGAATTTGCAGTAGAGTTAATAGTTTAGGAGTTATTTGATAATTTCTATTAGTGCCCCCCCTTTCAAAAAAAACCTCTTAAGGTCTTAATATCAAAATGTTCTATAGCAATTATTTTAGGTTAGGAAACAATTGATCCACGAAATTTCCTAGAAATAGCTCCAGCCGTTTTTATACCAATTGCGAGCAAAGTTCGCCCGGACTGACAGAAAACAGACAGACAGGAATTTTGTTCAAGGTGTTTTCTTTCATAACTTTACCGGAAACGTGTACATCCAATATTTTGGGGTGATTTTATATATATATATATATATATATATATATATAGAATAAATAGATAGACATTTATATTTATATTATAATTAGAGTAAACTCCCGATTATCCGGTTTGCAGATTATCCGTGCATGAATTTAATTTTAACAATATAATTATATGTATATGTATTTTTTAAATATCATTAAATTCTCAATCGCATTAGTCACAACATGGCCCTGAATGCTGTTGACACTTTGTTTGAGTACATCGACTAATGGAAATTCGAGTATAACGACATAATAGCTCTTAAAAAAAATTCGGACTGATATTAAAAAATCATTAAAAAGTTTCTGAAAACAAACCAAAATCACAGATTTTCTTAATAATAATGAGAATTAAACTAGTTAAAATAATTGTCTGCTTTATAGAAATATATAATCATATGTTGTATTTTAGAAATAAATAATTATAGTTTGGATTATCCGTGTTTTTCGATTATCCGTCTCCCCACCATTAGCCCGGATATTCAGGAGTTTACTGTATATTATAATCTATACTTATTATAACCGACGTGATTTTTTTTAATTTTAAAACCGACTAATAGTTCATGACAAATAAAATGTATTAAAATTAGGAAATTTAAATTATTATTTTATAAGCCATTACGGAGTCCAAGGGTCGTAGCCCCCCGGACAGAAAGATACCCGCCGAAAGTTGATATATTTATATTATAATTTATATTTATATAGTTTACATACAATAAATACTTACAGTTGCACTTTAGCTCGACGAATTTCTTCCGCACTAAAGCAATCATTATTCTTCATGAATTCCATTACCATAAATATATCTATATTTGGCAAATTATCGCTATGTGCCTTCACAAAACCCATCTCTTCTATTATAAATATAAATAAATAGTAGAGATGGTATTCTTGTTAGAGGTGTTGCGGAAAATGATCATTTTCCGCAACACCTCTAACAAGAATACCATCTCTGCCGTGAGTTAATACGGAAACACTGGCAACGGGTGCACGAAGGCCGTCATCGAGCCCCAAACACTTTATTATTAATATAAATAAATATTATTTAAGAGAAGTAATTTAAAAGTTAAACTATCTCGGCAAATACGTGTACGCCACGAGATGTTTAGGGTGAACTGACGTCATATGATGCTCGGGATGTACAAATTTCATGCCTGTCCTCTATTGAAACACTTTTTAATTTCATAACATTAGCTAAACGTTCAAGAGGATAAGATATTTATTTTATTATACTATAGTATTTTTTTTTTATTGTGTCCAAATCGATCCTCCGTGGTTCGGTAAGTCTATGACCGAACGATTAATCTCACTTTGTCGCCCGTTGTCCTTCCATTACAACAAAAAATGAATGAAAAAGTTCAGACGTTTTCAAGACTCGGTAGCTGACCTAATAATAAACTTAGAGTTAATAAACTACACTGATCAACAAAAATCTCCCCCGTAAACCTAACAATGGATTCCAGTAGATTTTTCTATCCTGATTATCATGCAATTTCCCGATTTTTTTCAGAGTTTTCAGATATTATCGGTCAAAAAGACGAAAAAGGCCATTTTGACCTATTTTCGAGTCTCATTAGATATTAAACAGCAATATTTGAAATCAAAATATTCAACTCAAGTTATAACTAAAAAACTAAAACTACGTGATTATAAAGAATAAAAAACATAGATAAAAACATATGGTCTTTGTCTTTTAATTATAACTCGAGTTCTAAATGAGCTACAAACAAGTGGTAATTTGAAAATCAAAGAGGAAGTTGTTTTCTATTACGCCAACAAAATATTTTGATTTCAAATATTGCTGTTTAATATTTAATGGACTCGAAAATAAGTCAAAATGGCCTTTTTCGTCATTTTGACCGATAATATCTCAAAACTCTGACGTGTTGTAAAAAATCGGGAAATCGCAGGATAATCAGCGTAGAAAACTCTACTGGAATTCATTGTTAGGTTTACGGGGAGAAATTTTTGTTTAATTTTTGTCGAGCAGTGTTATTAAGTATTCGTAATAATTTTACCTAGATATTGCGGTTTCTACAGAGCTACTGAGACTAGAAACTTGAAATTTTAAATGAATGTTAATTTTTAGATCGAAAATCGTAATGAAGCTGGATGAAGATGTAAATTCAGAAGTTTTTCTTTGTTTCATCCCTATAAAATTTGAATTATTTATAATGCTTTTTTAGCAAGCATTTATGTCTTAAAACTAACCTTCATATCAAATACTAAGTTATTATAGCTCAGTAGTTGCTGTAAAATCATGATCTAATGGGACTCGAAAATAAGTTAAAATGGTCTTTTTCGTCATTTTGACCGATAATATCTCAAAACTCTGACGTGTTGTAAAAAATCGGGAAATTACATGATAATCAGCGTAGAAAATTATACAGGAATCCATTGTTAGGTTTACTGGGAAAATTTTTGTTTAATTTTTATTGAGCAGTGTTAGAAATTTATTTTCTATTTTTTTGCAACGGAATTTTCTCTGGAGAGAGACGGACTGGTAGAAATTTTAATTGAAAGTAATGGAAGGCAGCCCAGAGGTAGTGAGGAAAGAAAAATTAACACATATAAAATAAGGTGTAATTTATTGGAATCCTTCCTCCTTTCCTTTCAAACCGACGTTTCGGAGGATTTTTCCCTCCTTCTTCAGGGAACCCGAAACGTCCGGTTTGAAAGGAAAGGAGGAAGGATTCAATAAATTACACCTTATTTTATATGTGTTAATTTTTCTTTCCTCACTACCTCTGGGCTGCCTTCCATTACTTTAAATTAAAATTTATTTTCTATTTTAAATATCTTGTGAAAAAATGATATTTTCTTTATTTTTCAATCAAAAGTTCTAAAGCTAGAGCACAAATTTTTCCGTATAAGAAACACAAACATTTTGGCAACAAGACGAACTTTTTACGATTTGCCGTTCTTGAGTTATCGTGAGTATCGGAATCTAGACACACAGACAGATAGAACAAGAAACAATAGTGGTGGCTATTATGTTTTACAAAAAAGGCCGTGACGATTCAGTAAAGAGATATAAAAATGAGTGAGGATAAGGATAATTAATATTTAAGTGAGATTATTTGAATGCTTTCAATTAAACCTAATCAAAACACATAATAAATAGTCATTTATTTGAAAGAGGAAAAACGAAATAGGATATTTCTACTTTATAATGCATTTTGTAAGAAAATTAATTATCTTACATCTCGAAAGTTAATGTACTTGTAAGATTTCCCACGTTATAAAATTCAAGGCCAAATATCTATTAATTTTATGGTTTATCTCTGAATTGCATCCAGGGTAGTAAGTAAGAGGAGGGATTTAAAATTCTAAACGCTTTGTTTGATCACAACCAAATTTAGCACAATTATTCTTTGGGGCTCTGCAAAACTATGGATCCAAAAATCAACTCCAAAAATAGGTAGTGCCAGAGGAAGGAGAAGAGGGAGAATTATAATGCTTTGTCCGATATGAAACAAATTTTTTACAGTTACTCTCAAGCTATGGTCCTCAAGTGGTCCTCGAGGTCTCATTTGTAGCCCTTCAAAAAAGACAGAAGAAAAGATAAAATTCAAATAAATTGCATATCACACTATAGCTGAATATCTCAAAGCTTGGGAATAACACATGGCAATCGTCTTTTACTTTTTCTCCTAGTACTAACATTTAATTAAATTTATTACCTTACCTGTCTACCGACTACTTCCAATTCTACTCTCAGCAACAAAGAGTGATTTAAAGCACAATTAACATGGTAACTGTTGTAGATCGTTTAGATCAGGGCTGTCCAACCCGAGGCCCGCGGGCCGCATGTGGCCCAGCACTGTTTTTTTTTTTTTAATGCAATCGAATGCAAGAAGGGGTGTACCAGTAAAGATGCAGCCCCTATGGATCTCGAAAGACCCTTGCATTACCGAAGAGAAGGGAAAGTTGATTAAGTGAGAGGGTTTAGACGTAGGTGTCTATGCACCCCGGTTTTGAAGGTTTGAAGATTATAGGTGCTGGGAAAGATGGAGGCTGGGAGAGAGTTCCAGCTCCTTGAAGTCATGGGGATATAGGTAATTCTTGATAAAAATTCTAAACAAGTTTATATAATCATGGTATAATACTGAACATCGGGGTTCGAAAAAAATATATAAAATAATCATTCTCCTATTCTAAAAAAGAAAAATTAAGTACTGTTTTCGGGGTAGCGGATTTTTAATTTTAGTAAATTAATCTCTAGAGTAGGGCTCGGAAAATGTCTTTTAGAAAAGGGCCAAATTATACAATAAAATTTTCATTACCAATATTATAGCCTTTGTAACGTACCTTTGTTTAGTCGACAGTAGATAAAACACAAAATAATACTCTTGAGTTAAAATAAAATTTAAAATGAAATTTTCTACCATTTTCTAAATGGTGTTTTATTGTGAAAATTTGTATTAAATATAGCCATGTAGATTATTAAACGATTACTGAGCAGACCGGATAAAATCCCTCGGGCCACAGGTTGCCGGCTCCTGCTCTAGAGTCTTAAGCGTGGCAACTTTTTAATCTTATTTAATATTATTTTTGTAAATATAAGACAGTGTTAATTTAATTTAATTAAAATTATTTTAAATTAATTAAGAATGTTAGCAGGTATTTGAACGAGAAAGTCGAAAATCAAACAGTTCTCATCCATTTACACGTTTCGCCAATTAAATTTATTTCGGCTTCATCAGGCATCTAAATGTTTATATTTAAATTATAAGATATAAATAGATATGTACACATTTTCAAATTAAATCAATTGTCCCTGATTTTTTTTTACAGTATTTTTTGATTAATTTTTAATATACTTTAAAAAGAATCAGGGACAATTGATTTAATTTGGAAATGTGTGCATATCTATTTATATCTTATAATTAAATTATTGAGACGCCTGATGAAGCCGAAATAAAATTTCTTAAATCGGTGAGAATTGTTTGATTTTCGACTTTCCCGTCCAAATACCTGCTAACAAACTTAATGCACTAAATAATATGGATGCGAGGGAGTTAAATAATTATTTTAAATTTTAAATTTCATTAGTCAATTGACTATTTAAGTTCTAAGATAAAAAAATGTTTGTTTAAAGTTCATTTTGTCGATAATGTCGATAGTAGTGTAGAATTAGATTTCATTCAAATTTTATACCACCAGGTAGTTCTTTAACAAATGCAAAAATTCAATAAGTCTTCGAAACTTGGAATATAAGTCATTAAAAGCATAATAAACACACTGTTAAAATTTGAAGACCACACCAAACATGAAATAATTGCAATTAAAAATGAAATTTTTTACATATGGTAGATTGGAAAAGGGTGAGAAAATGATTATTATTATTTTTTTTCATTGAAGGACTTTCACCATCTTGATGAAAAACTAATATTTGTTAGAATAATATATTCGGAATAACTTAAAAAAAAAATTGAAATTATTTACCACTTAGTTTTGATGAAAAAATAACATATTTGGGCGATTATTTTTAGTAGAGGAGATATAAGATCAATGGCTTGGAAACGATCCATTCATCGTAAAGAGGATATAGTAGTGTGAGAAGTACAGTCACGATAAAAAAACATAACCTAAAATTTTAACACCGTTCATATGTATAGAGTGGTTACGAGGCTAAAACTTTTTGTGTGGATTGTCGCGAAAGAACTACCTTAAGTCCTAAGATCAATAAATGTTTGTTTAAAGTTCATTTTGTCGATAACGTCGATGTAGTAGTAAAATTAGATTTCATTCAAATTTTATACCATTAACATAATGACCTAAAATAGACATTTAAAAATTAATATATTTACAAATAGCATCTTTTTTCTATTTGAATAATTATAATAATATGATAATTGTCATTTGTCATTTTAATCAATGTATAACGGGAAATATTTTTGCCAATTCATATCTTCGTGATTTCCAATACAATACAATAAATAAATCATAATATATCTGCGATTTCTTTTCCTTCATTTTTGACCCCAATTGCTAGTAGGTCTTGTTGAAAATCTATTTAGATTTTAATTTAATAAGAAGTAAATATTCATCTCATGGAGATAAAAATCTGTTTGAATGTTGAATGGAAATCATTTAATGCATCTTTAGTTGTTAGTGACCGAGATCGGGACCCACCAACCAACCAGTCTGTCCCATTTCCATTTGGAAACGACCCACGGCCCCCCGGGGCCTTGACTTGTTGGCGATCGTGGGGGCGATCTCCTCGCCAGAGTGCCGTTCAACGCCTCGACTTTCAACGTGTGGTCGTGACGGGAATGCACTTGTGCGCGCTCCAAGTCTTCTCAGGGTGACTAGGGGACAATTGCCCTTGGGCCGTACCGTCCCTAATATTCTAAAGTACCTAGCAAATCTATCATTCTTTAGTGAAAATTTACGTTTGTCCTCTAGTTATAGATCTTATCCATGTTTAAAACAGCGTAAACTGTTTTCATTCGCAATCCTATATTATATAGATAGTACCTGGAACACAGAGCAATGCTTTTGATTCAGTTAAAAGCGACATATGAATATTATTTTTAATTTTAAATTCAGGTAAAAAGGTCGATTTTTAATCGCAGCCAAAATAAAATAAAATTGAAATAAAACTTAATTTATATTTTTACCAACGTTTTGACCGGCTATGACCTTAATCAAGACGTATCACTGGGCACAAAGTTTTGAATGTAATTGCAATTAAAAATAATATTAATATACACCGAGGTTCTTTCGTTGACCCTTTTAATCCTGAAGAAGGAGGTAAGATCTTACGAATTCTCGGATTATCTACGAGAATGAAATTGATATACTAATTAATTATTTTATAGAAAAATTTTATTAAACCAATTATTTTACATTAATGTATACATTGTATTTGAGCTTCGACTCCGGAGATTATTTCTCCACCATCGACTGTCCTTGATCATCTTTTTAGTCCTTGTTTTTAATAAGAGGAAAAAACTAATTAAATAAAAAAAAACTCTTTTCCGATAATTATTCCAATTCCGTCATTCGGAAAATCATCTATCTCCATTTTATAGAAAAATTCCATTAATTAATTAAATTGTCTAACTTTTAATATATAATAATATTTGTAATGATCTTTTTGTGGGAATTAAAATTAAAAATTAAATTATTTATTAAAAGGAAATTGAATAAAAAATGTAAATATACATTTTTATCGAGACAACCACCTGTGAATAATTATTTCAATTAACAAAAACCCATCAAAAACAACTTAGCCGAAGATGAGACCGTGACAGATCGAATTGTCAACACAAAGACCCCCTAAACCGTGAATTTCATCCAAATCATTAGAGCCGTTTTAGAGAAACCGATTCTATATACATATATATACAAGAATTGCTCGTTTAATATAATAAGATAAGATATAAAATTTACACGTTTGTCCTCTAGTTTTAGTATCGATGTCTAAAACAGCGCTTCTTGAACTTTTTTCATTCGCGATCCCATATTATATAGATATTTGGTATAAGCCATGAGCCAATAAATTTATATAATGAACCAAATCTTTATAAACACACCTATTATAATAATTTTATTTGATGATTGACCCCAAATAACTTTTTTCACTTCTCAAAGATGAAAAAAAAACAATGAAAGGAAAACTTTTTAGGACCATTGAAGAAATAAAAACAAAATCGCTGGAGGAGCAACATCTGCGTTTCAGAAGTGTTTTGGAGGCTGGAATAAACGGTTACATAATTGTATATCCAATAGGGACTATTTTGAAGAGGACATTATAAAAATTGTTGAATAAATTAATATTGTTTTGTAAAGTATTGTATGAATTATTTGATCACTTGATGATTTTTTTTTGGATGGGGGGGAATCTTCAAAAGACATAGTGAGGGATTTTTACCCCCTAAACCTTGATGATTACATTATACTATACGTATCTATGTATTAGGGCGCTCCTTTTATTTTGGATATTTTCGAATATTTACGCTGACAGGGGCTCATATGGTTAGAAATAAATAAAAAAAATATCCCCCAAGTTTCAAGTCTCTATCTCAATTTTAACCTAGTGCTACACAGCGATTAAGTTTCCCATCTAAATAACATGGGGTTTTTGGCATGAAAGATCAATATTTTATTCCGGCCAAAGTAATGGTTCAAAAAATTTGAAACTCTGTAGACTTTATCATTATAATAGTAGCTATCCTTCAGAATTTTTACAGATTATTAGCTATTACAATTTTGATAAATCTAGATAAAATAATGCTACTTATATCTTAGTATTAGTAAGTTATAGACTCTAGTTCTTATAGTAGAGTTTTTGAAATGAATGATATCCTTTCACTTTCTTATTTTCCTCTTTTTAAAGTAAATTGAAATGCATTAAGCATACAAATTATTTATATGAGTGATTAGATGGATTATTTGTCAAAAATAATTAGTATCTACTTGATAAATGTTTGAAATTTTTATTCATAAATTCTAGTTGAAAAATAAATTAAATCTCAATAAAACTTTCATAGGAAAATATAGGAAAACACTATTTTATATTTAGATGTGTGTAATAATAAGAAATTAGCATATCATTGTGTTATTGACCTCCTCTTCCAATAAAAACAAGGTGATTGAAAATCACTGTACCCAATCATGAAGGATAAAAGTATTGAGCAAAATTAAAGAAATAGCAATAAAATTTTTGATGAAATACACTCTATTTATTGAAAAAAAAAAATTGACAAGATTAAATTAATCAGTTGACATTATTTGGAATAGTTATAAAGTTATAATACTATAAGCTACTATTGGGAATGAGTTCTTTTACAGGCACTTTGCCATTGGAGGGTTCAAGGGGTACTGACTATCTTCCAAGAAAATTGAACTTGTTATGTGATTTTTTTAAAAAATCGTCTGGTGTGGACACCACACGACTATCAAATTAGTTCCTCACATATTTGAAATCATCATGTCAATTTTTTTCTTTCAAATTACTTCAATTTGGGTTTCCCCCAAGACGTTTTAAGAAAATAGGAAAAAAGACGAAATTGCAAAATAGCAGAAATATTCAAGTAAACATCAACTTCTGGTTCTTCGATTTTAGCCAAAATCTCGAGATACTTCTTCCAGTGGCGTACCTAGGGGGGTGCGGTGGGTGCGGTCCGCACCGGGCGGCACATATTTTGGGGCGGCATTTTTTATATTTAGTTATAGTTGTAAAAAACAATTTGTTCACTTCATAAGTTTACTATTTGATTTCCACGAATTATGAATTACTACTATATGATTTCGAATATTTTTTAATATTTTAAAATTTATTCAACAGTATAGAATGGAAAATTCTGTACCAAATATTATAATTTTACTAAGAATTTTTTAACAATTTCTATCAGTGTCGATAGTTGCGAAAGGAGCTTCTCCAAATTGAAGTTGATAAAAAATTATCTTCGTTCCACAATGAGTGATTTAATACTTCAAAAATTTGCAATAATGTCCATAGAACAAGAAATTTCAAATAATATAAATTTTGAAAGCATTATACAGGATTTTTCTGCTATGAAAGTTAGAAGAGTAAATAATTAAATATCTTTACATACACACATGTGTACAATTTGTTTGATTATCCAAAAGAAATGAAATTATTTATTTATAAATATAAAATAAAAAATATTTAATGGTAATTTTCTTGTAGATTAGGTATATGTTTTGTCTCATAGATGGGGAACCTGCGGCCTACGTAAGTTTCTTGTAGCCTTTAAAAAAGTATCGTGTATTTTTATAAAAGTTGCATTTATCAACTTATGCGGCCTCCTTTATTACTACCTAATTTAAATATGGCATCCAATGGTAAAAAAGTTCCCCACCTATAGTTTGTCTCAATTATAATTATTTATTTATGTTTATTAATTTATAAAAACCACCATTTGAAAGGGAGGTAAATTGGAGACCGCCCCGGGCGGCAAAATTTCTAGGTACGCCACTGACTTCTTCTATCCTTTAGATAGCTTAAGTTTCAAATCTCTAAGCTTTGCGACTTACCGTATACGAGATATGAAAGATTAAACTATTTATTTTGCGACACTCCTAATAGGGTGGTTGTGGTATCATTATTGTGCTATTTTTAGCCAGAAATTTCCAATAATTGTCTTTCCATAAATCTGGCCATTTTCAACTTAATGCTTTATGCAGTCGAAGCAACATGCTCAAATACTATTCTTTATTAACTGTAGCACCTTGTGGTAAAAATTCATGGTACGAAATACCACGATAATCGAGAAAAACGGTGACGAATTTTTTGATCATACCTCATATTCTCCACCCTTTCGCTTTATCAATTTCTCGTTCTCTTCGATAATGTAAGGGACTTTCGAGATCCATAGGGGAAGCATTTTCTCGCATTCTATCCCATTAAAGAATAAAAGAAAAATAAGACCGATTATCCATCATGGAAAACCCCAAAATTTACCTCTTTAATTGGTCAACATATTTCATATTATAAATATAATCCACTTTAGAGCAATTGAAACCATACAATATAAATGAATTTAATTGCTTGCAAATTATATATTCCATCAGATAAAGTGAACACTGAAGAACTTATATGCCTATTAGGTAATTAAACATTCGAACTTGGAAGAAATTATCCGAATTCATTTTTGTGATCAAAATGTTAAACTTTGTCAACTGCCTTGAATTGATCTCGATTATACACGGTGGGGCATAAAGATCTACCACATTTTGAAGAGGTATAAAAAATGAAAAAATTTAACTAGAAAAAAACAGAATATATTTTTGAAAAGAACATAAAATATTTTTTTTAATGTGTTTCAAACATTATTAGACAAAAAAGGGGGAGTGGGGTCAAAAATGAAAATTTTATCCCTTTGGACCAAACTCAACCAAATTTTGAATACATATTCTGTGGGCCCCAAAAAGGCTAGAAATGCAAAAACTAACCACCCAAAATGGGGGCGAGGGTCAATAATGAAAATTCTGGCCCTTTTGACCAAACTCAACTAAATTTTGTATGCATATTCTAAAGACTCAGAAGGCTAGAAATGCAAAAATTAACTAAATTTGGTAGTTTGGTAGAAAGGGCTAGAATTTTCATTTTTGACCCTCCTCTATTTTGGGTGGTTAGTTTTTGCATTTCTAGCCTTTTTGGAGCCCACAGAATATGTCGCACATCCTCTAAAAAACTGTCAGAACACAAAAAAGTCAATTTTACGAAACCAATAAGAAAATGATCAATTTTTTTTCTCTGGATTCTACAAAAACCCCATAATCTTAACTCAAAAATGTGTCAGTTTCATCCGGAGCTACATTGACGAGGAACAAATCCACAACAGTGTTTTCAGCAGGTGCACGTCTGTAGGCGCGGGTGAAAACCGACATAAGCTGTAATGCGACTGTATTGCAGAAAATTTTACATATTTATTAGTTTGATTATTTATAAGTAGAAAACAGTTGTAAGATGTAATAGGACGGTTTTTTTATAATAATTTGTTTAAAGTTTACTGTACACTCAATATTAAAAAGAGTCATATCACAGGTTATTTGATTCATTTTCTAAATACCTTCTTTTCAGAATGTAGAAAACTGTCATAACATTTGACTTTTTTCAGTTTTTTCTAAAATAATATGAATTATTATAGTAGGACATCTATTTTTTACCTTACTGACATAAAGTTAAATAAATTGTACAACAATATAAAAGATAAAAACGAAACTAATCATTATTATAAATTTGGGGGGTCAGATAGGCTAGGCGGTAGCGTGACAGCGAGCTAACCAGGGGACCCGGGTTCGAATCCGACTCGAGGCATCCAGCTAAAATCTGACCCCCGGGGGTAGAGACAAATTAAAAAAAAAAATATATAACTAGTATCGTAATTAGGCTTATGGCTAGAAAGGCCGAAAAGCCAAAAAAAAATTATTATAAATTCACAATAAAACGGAGAAGGGAAAAAATCTTTAAAGCCAATTTTCTCAAAATCACTTTTTTTGTGTTAGAGAGAATGTGCATGTATACAAAATTTGGTTGAGTTTGATCGAAAGGGTTAGAATTTTCATTTTTGACCCCCCCCCCTTTTTTTCATATGATATAATGTTTAAGACACATTAAAAAAAAATTAATTTATGTTCTTTTCAAAATTATTTTCAATTTTTTTCTAGTTAAATTTTTTCATTTTTTATACCTCTTCAAAATGTGGAGATCTTTATGCCCCACCCTGTATTTAAGGGAGCTTTACACTATACTGGCTAGAATATATATCTAATTAGATGCTTAATTGTTTCAGACGTCCAGGATGGTGGAACAGAAGAACTCACTTGGAAAAGACGCTGTTCGTCTTTGCTCTTATGGCAGCTCTGGTCATTGTAGGCTTAAGTATTGGCCTCATTGGAATAATGAGCAATTCTCTGGAAGGAGGTACTTATTATATATAGTCCTTAATGGTTTTAATATTAATCCTTTTGTTTTTTAAAAGAAAATTTAAAATAACTGAAACTATTCTAACAAATTATTAACAGAAAATAATAATAATAATTGGAAAGATTTTGTTTTTCCGAGAGGCAGAGTTGTTGTTTAATAAAGAGAAATCAATAAGGTTGTCCTCTGCTTGATGTAAATAAAATATCAGCGGCCGGTGGTGACTATTCAACCAGGGGATGCTGTCCAAAAATTTTATTTTATTCATTTTGCGAATTTCGTTGATCATAATCAGACCCTTTGGCTACTTCTATTGATTGTTTTAATTTTTAAAATAAACGTTCAAAAGATCTGCGTATACGTATCATAATCATATAACCAAAAATAAAGAAATTAAGCAATGTAAACGATGACATGGTATAAAAATACCCTAAAAGTTTTGAAATTTTAGGGATGCGTCGCATCCACAGCATCCATGGACCGCTCGCCACTGATATATATATAATATATATAAATGAAAAAATTATTTATTGATTGTATTATATAAAATATTAAGAAATACAAATCTTTAACAAAACAATCAATTATTCTGAACCAAACGTTTAGGGAGAATTTCTCCCTTTTTCAATCGTAAATTTTCAGAAAAAATAAAAAAAGTTGCTTCCTCTCAAATTTAGAAACCAACACTAAGATATTAAATATTTTTAATTATTATTATTATATTTACAATTGTCTTTATCTTAGTGTTGCTTTCTAAATTTGAGAGGAAGCAACTTTTTTTCTTTTTTCTGAAAATTTATCATTGAAAAAGGGAGAAATTCTACCGAAACGTTTGGTTCAGAATAAACGTTTTCTTGATTGTTTTGTTAAAGATTTGCATTTTTTAATATAAAATATAATTTTTTATAATTTTTCTAAGGTTTGACCATCATCAACAGTATTTTTATTTAGAAATATGTTATCTGTTATTTCTCATGGGGTCAATTACCCGATTGGATATAGAAAATTCGTTTTGTTGTTATAGCCACACAAAGGATTTATTTGAATCAAGCAGAGGACAAACTCATTTCAAACTAATTTGTGTGTTTCATCTTTGAATACAAACAAATCCAAACAAAGTTTACAAACAATTTGTGTTATCGATTTCTAAACTTTTAAAACCGAATCACTTTTCATTCTTTTTTTTTATATAAAGTTTTCAAGGTGTTTTATTGATGTGTAATTCCAATTTCGAAAAAATTACACATTTTTTACTTTGATTTAATCCTTGGGAATAGATTAATAATATATCAAAAACTTTCACGTGTTTTTTTTTAAATTTATTATTTGTTTTTATATATATATATTTATATCCTACAATCGAAAATACTTTCTCTCTTCTTGCGGCCATTGGCCGCATTGGTTCGTTCACCCACCTCTCAAATTCTGTCTCACCTCAGTAGATGCACTCACTTTATTACTCTTACCCAACTCTATAATGAATATAGGTATATAACATTTTAAATTATATTTTCTGTTATAACAAATTAAAATAATTATGGTTGCTTAAAATATTTGATAGATGAGAGGGTTACTTAAATATATAAATATTTTTCTTCTTAACTAAAACTAAAAATTATATTTAAAAAAAAACTAAAAAACACGCTTCTAAAATACAAAATAATGTAATAATTAATCAAAAAGTGTGGGGCGCAGTAAAATGTACTTTTAATTAATTTCGACAAATTGCCCCACCCTTTTTGATTAAGTATTACATTATTTTGTACTTTTTAGAAGCGTGTTTTTTAGTTTTTTTTAAATATAATTCATTTTTTTACTTTTTAGTCCTAATTATTTTTATAGAGAAAAGTTTGCGGAAATTAACAGAATTAAATGTATTTTTTTTTAATTAGAACAGGAACGAGGCTTGATGAATCCGGTGGAAGATGGAATCCTTTGATTGATGGTTATTTTTTAAAAATAAAAAATTTTCATCATGGTTGTTGATTTTTTTATTTGTTCATGAAACGTTTCGGCTTCAACTTGATGCCATCTTCAGTCTGTAATTACATTAACATTACATAACATTGATTGATGTTAATGTAATTACAGACTGAAGATGGCATCAAGTTAAGCCGAAACATTTCATGAACAAATAAAAAATCAACAACCATGATGAAAATTTTTTATTTTTAAAAAATAACCATCAATCAAAGGATTCCATCTTCCACTGGATTCATCAAGCCTCGTTCCTGTTCTAATTAAATAATATTGAATCATAAGTACTTTTTAAGTATTTATTTTTATTATTTTTATATAATTTCATTTAAATTGAGTAGGTAAACAACTATTTTTATAAAGAAATATTTGCGGAATTTAACAGATCGAAAGTCACGTTGATACTTAGATAAATAGGTACATACATACATACATACAGGTGAAGCTAATATAAAGCGTGTAAAAAGTAAGGTATTTTTATGAAAGAAAATCATCTTGTTAACTATTTGCAACTAATAATAAATTGTAGGTATTTCTTTTAAGCCAGTGTTTTTCAACAACCAGTTATCGTGAAAAATTCAACAGTCTACAGAAAAATATCTACTTTTAAAGGAGGGGGGGGCCAAAAAAAGAATGACAGTCCAATAAAAACATCTTATTTGTAAATGTAATAATTTTTTTCTTCACTATCATTGGACTGCCTTCCATTACTTTGCAATTAAATATCTACTGAAATTATACATATCGTCGCCTTAGAATCTAAACCTGCTAACTCATAACAAAGAAATTTTACAGGGCAGAGAAAAAATAAACAAAATTTAATATTGTTGTTATGGAAAGAAACTTTTTTTCACATTATTTTTCTACAACTTACGATCGTAATTTTAAGTAAAAGTTTTACTTGGACGATGCTTCATCTCTTCTTCTTTCGAACGGTATTAATATGTCATATATGATAAAAAATGGAGTACCAGCTTTACACTCTAAGGCGACGATATTATAATGATAATACCATAAATACTTGAAGGAGACAATAAAAGAGTGTCTTTTGCTGGAAAAAGACACACTCTTTTATTGTCCTCTCCAATTTATAAAAATTTTGCTACAAAAAGAAACTTTCAATTTAACCATAAATACTAGCAGCAAATTAACATTAGCCAAAAAATTAAAATACCTTCTACAGATCTGTTAATTACACTCTGCCAAGACTGTAGAAAGAAAAAATTTTCAGGCTGGTCTCAGCTAATTTTCGGGGAGGGGTTAGGGAAGTATTGATAATGGATATACTACTAGGAGTTGGAGACTTGACCTCCCTGATCCCCCAGAGATTGCTATTTTTATCAGAGTATTTTTTTATTTTTTATTTAATGTTTTTGAACGTTTATTTTATATTCTGTAAAAATGTCGATGTTTACCTCAACATTTCGGGTGTGGGGGGGGGGGGGGGGTTCCCTAATCTCCCCGCTTTCTACGGCCTTGCACACTGCATAAGGCATTTAATTTTTCTATATTATGCTATGGAGCTTGAATCTTGAAATAAAATTCCTTATATTATTAGTTAATTACATTTTAAATTTTCTAATTTATAAATTAGTAAAAACAAAAATATTTATTATTAGTTACTACTGATTCACTCTGCTTTATTAAACTGAATATGAGCCAACTATCAGCAACATGTTTGTTTCGATTCTCAAATGGGATGAATTAGGGGGAGTGCTTTAGAGCTTATTCTCGCTAACTAATATAATATACCGTAGTGTGGAAATTGTAGTCTCATTTATTTTTTATTATTTTTTTTTTTTTTTTTTAGTTAATTTTTTTTAACGCAGTCGTAATTCAAGTAGAATATAAAGGAAATTTCAGAGAGAAAGAGATAGAAAGCGTAGTAAAGAGAGAGAGAGAGAAAGTGAACCATCTCATGCGCGTAAAGTGTTAAATAGTACTCGTATATTCTCTTCCAAGACGTGAAATGAGTAGTTTTGAAAAGCCTAGCGAATTTTTTTCTTTGAGTATGATTCATCTTAATTTCAAGTAGGTATTATTTGAAGATGCGGAAAACAATATAAAACTAAAAAATAGATGCGAAATGAAATTAAAAATTAAAAAAATAAATTAAATAAATTATATTAAAAAAAAAAAACTAAAAAACATCCTTCTAAAAAGTACAAAATAATGTAATACTTAATCAAAAAGTGTGGGGGGCAGAAACTTTTAATTAATTTCGATAAAGTGCCCCACGATTTTTGATTAACTATTACATTGTTTTGTACTTTTTAGAAGAATGTTTTTTAGTTTGTTTTTAAATATAATTTATTTTTTTACTTTTTAGTCTTAATTATTTTTATAGAGAAAATTTTGCGGAATTTAAAAGAATGAAATGTGTTTATTTTTACACGCTTTCTATTAGCTTCACCTGTATGTATGTATGTATGTATTTAGATAATATGTATCAATGTGACTATTGTTCTGTTAAATTCCGCAAACATTTCTCTATAAAAATAATTGTTTACCAAATCAATTTAAATTTCTAAGCCCTTGGCCTCGAGAACTAATGCCCATTTAGCCAATGAATTATTTTTAAATAATAAAAATAAATACATTTCATTTTGTTAAATTCCGTAAACTTTTCTCTATAAAAAGAATCAAGTCTAAAAAGTAAAAAAATTAATTATATTTTAAAATAAAGTAAAAACTAAAAGCACGCTTCTAAAAAGTACAAAATAATGTAATACTTAATCAAAAAGTGTAGGGGGCAGAAACTTTTAATTAATTTTGAGAAAGTGCCCCACGATTTTTGATTAATTATTACATTATTTTGTACTTTTTAGAAGCATGTTTTTTAGTTTTTTTTAAATATAATTTATTTTTTTACTTTTTAGTCTTAATTATTTTTATAGAGAAAATTTTGCGGAATTTAACAGAATGAAATGCATTTATTTTTACACGCTTTATATTAGCTTCACCTGTATGTATGTATGTATGTATTTATCTATGTATCAATGTGACTATTGTTCTGTTAAATTCCGCAAACATTTCTCTATAGAAATAATTGTTTACCAAATCAATTTAAATGAAATTATTTAAAAATAATATAAATAAATACATTTCATTTTGTTAAATTCCGCAAACTTTTCTCTATAAAAAGAATCAAGACTAAAAAGTAAAAAAATAAATGATATTTTAAAAAAAACTAAAAACACGCTTCTAAAAAGTACAAAATAATGTAATACTTAATCAAAAAGCGTGGGGCACTTTGTCGAAATTAATTAAAAGTACATGTTTCTGCGCACCACGCTTTATGATTATTACATTATTTTGTACTTTTTAGAAGAGTGTTTTTAGTTTTTTTAAATATAATTATTATTTTTATATAATTTCATTTAAATTGAGTAGGTAAACAATTATTTTTATAGAGAAATGTTTGCAGAATTTAACAGACTGACGAAATAAAATCGATAATCCCACCAAAGGCCTCATTTGCCCGAAATACACGATTTTCTAAAATTCAACACCCCTACGCGCTTAAACTAGATACTAATCGAACAAACGCATTCGCCAATTCATTTATCCCTATGACATCTAGAGACTGGAATTCTCTTCCCCCGACCGTCTTTCCAGCTACTTATAACCTTCAAAATTTCAAGACCAGCATCCACAGATACCTTCGACCTCCACCCAATCCCTAAAACTCCCCTTATCTTCACGTTACAAGGGTCCACCACGGACTTCAGAGGTTGTACCTTCTTGGTGCAACTTCTTCTTGTATCAATATCATTATAAAAAAAAGAACAAAAGTCACATTGATAGATAGATGGACAGATACATACAGGTGAAGCTAATATAAAGCATGTAAAAATAGATGCTAAATATTTAAAAAAGTAAAAATTGACTTCTAAGGTGTGCGTTAAAAAGGATAAAATAATTTATTTTTCAAAGTCGTCAGAGGTCTAGTTGGACTTTTTTCTCTTATTTGACAAGCAAGTTGCTTTCTAAAGAATTGGAATTTTAAACATTTTTATCTTTGTTTAATAGATAATTCCTGGGAACTTGTCAAATAAGAGAAAAACTCCAAGTAGATCTCTGACGTCACGCTATTAATTCGACGTCACAAAATAAATTATTTTATCCTCTTTAGCTCACCTTTGAAGTCATTGTTTTAATTGAAAATATATATAATTAATATCACAAAAATATAATAGTTTTTAACTAAACTAAATGAGCTTTCATCAAAGTTTCACTTGTATCGTGTGATAATGCTAGAATAGACACTCAGGCCGTTTTTTTAGTATTTTGAGTTTTTTGTTTAAAGCTTACGGAAATTAAAAAAATAAACATAATAATATACATAAAGAGAAACAAAGAGGTAGTCCTCTGCTTGATGCAAATAAACATACAAACATATATATATATATCGAAATTATATATCTGTATTAACATTATTTATTTGTTTGATCAAATACATGTGAGTATTAAATTGAAAGTTTTTGCCGAGAGTAGCAGAATTTTTATATATTGAAGGAGACAATAAAAGAGTGTGTCTTCTGCTGGAATTATAAATTTTATTTATTTATAACGAGACTATAGTTTTGAGGGCTTTGCCCTCTTCATCAGTCTATTACAATGGATTCACAGGAATTAATTTATGAATGTGAATATGAATGTGAATATGAATTTATTCATAAATTAATTCCTGTGAATCCATTGTAATAGACTGATGAAGAGGGCAAAGCCCTCGAAACTATAGTCTCGTTATAAATAAGTAAAATTTATAATTCCAGCAGAAGACACACTCTTTTATTGTCTCCTTCAATATGTGAGTATGTTTATTTGCATCAAGCAGAGGACAACCTCTTTGTTTCTCTTTATGAATCAACAACTCTGCTTCTCTCGGCAAAATAAAAACTTTTCAAATAATAATATACAGTGGACTCCCATACAACACGGGGGATACGTTCCGCGTAATATGAAATCGCGTTATATGGGGCATACATTATCATACCAATTTATGTAATTTCAAGCACGCCTAGCTTCACAGATTCAAGAAGAGGTTTTCTTTGAGTAATGTAAGAATTGTTGGAGAAAGTGCATCGGCCGAGACAGAAGCTGCTCAAAGATTTGCCGAAATTTTTTCCAAAATTGAAGATGGATTTTCTCTATATTGGAAAAAAATGCCTGGTCTGACATATATTGCGAAAAATGAAATTTCTGCTTCTGGTTTCAAGGCGTCAAAAGACAGAATTTCTTTGGTTTTGTGTTCTTATGCAGCTGGAGAACATGTCACTAAACCAATGTTAACTAATACTATATTAAATCCACGTGTAATAAAAAAAAGTAGAAAAATCAACGTTCCTGTTCACTGGCGTGCTAATAAAAAAGCATGGATAACATGATAAATGTTTCGGAATTGGTTTTATAACTGTTTTGTATCGGAGGTCGGAGATTATTTGCAACCAAAAAATATTAGTTTTAAAGTTTTGTTACTGATGGATAACACGCCAGTCCATCCTATAAATTTAAACCCATCAAAAATAACTTAGCCGAACATATGAGACCGTGGCAGATCGAAATGTCAACACAAATACCCCCTAACCCGTGAATTTCATCCAAATCGTTAGAGCCGTTTTCGAGAAACCGATTCTATATATATATACAAGAATTGCTTGTTTAATATAATAAGATTTTTTTATAAACCATTGCTTCGTCAGCTTCAAAAATCAGAAACTATGTGAAAATGTTAAATTTATCTAACTCGTTATGGGACTGTTTATCGCGCTATATAAGTACTAGTCGCAATTTTTTCGTCGCGTTTTACGGGAGTCCGCTGTATAGAATTAAATTAAACCATTGGCGTGCCCTTCATTGATTCTTGGGGGGGGGGCTCATGGCTCCTACGTAGGGCTATAGTAGTACGATAGTATTATTGTGTGTTCCAATATTTCCCTAATGAAATTGGCAAATTATATTTATACGTATATTGGTATATGGTAATTATAAATCTTTAAAAAACAGTCAAAACACGTTTATCAGAAACCAAACGTATCGGAGAATTTCTCCCTTTTTCAATGGTAATTTACTACTGAAAAAGGGAGAAATTCTCCAGAACCGTTTGGTTTCTGATAAAAGTGTTTTTCATTGTTTTTTAAAGATTTGTATTTTTTAATATTTGTTATACAATCAATAATTAATTTTTTTCTTTAATATATAATTATATCTAATATTTATTATATGATTATTACTATTAAGATTAGTGTCATTCCTTTTTACAGAATCATTGCCAACAGTGTCAGCTGCCCTAGGAAGAAATCAAACTACAATGAGAAATGAGATCGGCTATCCGAATGAGAATAAAGAAAAGCTCTGTCTAACGGAAGGATGCATCCATTCAGGTGAGTCTCTATAAAAGTGTCGAAACATCTTATGGTGGAGACCTAGAAATGACCCCATATAACCTTGAAATAGAAATGAAATGAAGTGATGAGCCAAAGAACCGTTCGAGACGAAATACCTAAATTAACTTTTTCATTTACTGTACTGTTATTTACAAATTTAACGTTCTCTATCGAATGATTTAAAAGTTGATATCTGTAATATTAACTAAATAGACAGGAAAAAAATTATTAAATAATTTCTGAATTTGTCTTTCCTCAAAATAAGAGTTATTATTAAAATAATCCTAAATAATATAATTTGTAATTTTATTCCATAATAATAGTTAATAACTACAATTTTTTTTAAATTTTTTAGCTTCGTTTATCCTGAAATCCTTAGATCAAAAAGTAGATCCATGTGAGGATTTCTATTCCTATGCTTGCGGAGGATATATATCTAATTCTCATATAGCCGATGATAAATCATCTTTGACAAGGTATAGAAAATTTAAATCTCTCTTATTATATAATACATTTTATGGATAATAAAAATTAATAATCTTTTATAATACAGATTTAATGATTTGAGTGACCAACTGAGTAAACAATTGAGAGTAGTTTTGGAGGAGAAAGAAGAACCCAACCAACCCCATCACGTAAAATTAGCCAAGCAGCTCTATAAAGCATGTATGAATACCAGTAAGTACACAGATTTTTATTTCTAAACTACAAAACATGTTAAAGAATAAATTGTTTCAATAGTATTAGTACTAGTACTTAATAATGTTCATTTTAGATCTACTTACTTATAAAATCAAAATACCTAACGTTGAAATTTACCTATACTAAATAATGTTTTAGAAAACTAACATTCTAGTCCAGTCAAATTGTGCTCAAATGGGTCCCTATGGAGAAAGTTTTGGGGTAATGATATTTTGCATATATATGTTTTTTGGGGCGCTGAATCCAAATCTAGGGTTTTGCACAAAATTTCGTGACGCAACATTGTAGAAAATGCAAAAAATGTGAAAATTTTCATTTTTTGGCGCTTTTTTTGTTTATAACTAGAAAACTATCAACTTTTCGTAAATAAAGTTCCTATTCAAAATGAAAGTTTATAAAATTTCCTACAAATTGCATTATTTAGGTTTTCTCCGATAAACCGTTCGGGCTCAAGCGCAAAATCCAAACCGAATGTTTTCTACATTTGATTCAATCACGAATCAACTGTAGGGAATTTTTGTCAAATATTGAGTAAAAATAATATTTGAACTTATATATTTCTAACTTGAAATAATGATCTTAAATAAATTTTTTATAATTTTTCTAACTGATATGACAAAGAATAATTGACCTATCAATGAGAAGTGTTTTGGCCGCGCTTTATTTGAAAAATATATTTTATCACAAGACTATTGCGGATTATGCTATTAAAGTCTGTCGAGTCTTAAATCTGGACCAGGAGAGAAAAAAAGATGTGATCCACTTAGCTACAATCCAACGTCATTTTGCGTATAGCCCGCTAGACATTCGGATGGCTATACGCAAAATGACGTTGGATTGTAGCTAAGTGGATCACATCTTTTCTCTCCTGGTCAGATTTAAGACTCCACAGACTTTAATAGCAAAATCCAAGTTTTCGACTTCGGCAGCCCACCCCCCGGATCACCCAAAAACTCGCATTTTTCCCATTTTTACCATGAGCATTCTATACATTTTTAAACTAGATTAAATTTTCTATAATCCAAACAAAGTTTCAACTTAATTGGATAATGGTATCCGTGCCGCAATGAGGTTGAATTTTTGAAAAACTGCAATTTTTTTCAAAAAATCACAGTTTTTCCTTCATAAAATGAAAACCACTCATCCTAGAAACTTTATTGCTATCTTATTCTCTAGGAAATTTTGTTTACTTGAAGATTTACCTTGAGTACTTTTTTGTTAAACTCTAGATTTATAGATATCTAGCATTTTCCATGGTAGGAAATGATCTATTTTTTCAGAAAATCTCAGTTTTTCCTTTATAAAATGAAAACCACTCATCCTAGAAACCTGATTCCAGTCTCATTTTCTAGAAAATTTCATTGACTTGAACGCTTACTTGGATCACTTTTTTGATAAATTTAAATTTATAGATATCCAGCATTTTCCATGACAGGATATGATCTGAATCCTCAAAAGTGTCATAAATCCTGGATATCTATAAATCTAAGGCTTTTATCATAAAAGTGGTGCAAGTAAATGTTCAAGTCAATGAAACTTTCTAGAGAATGAGATAGGAATTAAGTTGTTAGGATAAATGGTTTTCATTTTAGGAAGGAAAAACTGAGATTTTTTGAAAAAATTGCAGTTTTTCAAAAATTCAATCTCATTTCTCCACGGATTATAGTATTAAGATGAAACTTTGATTTGTAGCAAATTCGATCTAGTTTAAAAATGTAGAGTGATATTTGTCGAAAAAGTGTTCTTTCATGGTCAAAATTGGAAAAAAATCTAAAAAAGTGCGAGTTTTTGGGGATCCGGGAGGCTGCCGAGGTCGAAAACTTGGATTTTGCGTTTGAGCCCGAACGGTTGGTCGGAGAAAAATCTAAATAATGAAATTTGTATGAAATTTTATGAACTTTCATTTTGAATAAGAAGGTTATTTACGAAAACTTGATAGTTTTCTAGTTATAAGCAAAAAACCGCCAAAAAATTATTTCTTCTTTTTTTTGCATTTTCTACAATGTTGTGTCACAAAATGTTGGTGGGAAAACTTAGATTTGGATTCAGCGCCCCAAAAAACATATATATGCAAAAAATCAGAATTATCCCAAAACTTTCCTGATCAAAACACAATTTGACTGGACTATTCACCCATTATTATTATAATTAAGTAATTATTATTATTAAGTAATTATTTTTATGCAATAGGTATTGACTAAAAAAAACTTTTTCTTTAGGCGTGATCCAGAAACGAGGTTTGGAACCTTTATTAGAGATGCTCAAGAAACTAGGAGGCTGGCCTGTACTTGAAGGCGAAAAATGGGACATGGGCTCTTTTGATTGGCGAGAAACTGTTTACAAATTTCGCCGAAATGGATACAGTGTAGATTATATTATTGACTTTAGCGTTTCAACTGATACAAAAAATTCGAAGCAACGTATTATTAGCGTAAGTAGATATTTACCTAGGTATAAAGTCAATATTTATTCGTTCATTACCTATATTTAAATTGTTCATTTAAAAAGCAATATTTAACCATGGTAATGTCAAATGAACAATAGGTACCTACATCTGCTTTTCCGGGATGTACGTACAATATTTTATAGGTTTTTAGATATACTATTCACTCATGTGATAATTTTGTTTGCAATTTATATATAATATTCTCATATAGATGTTGTTCAGTGACCTTGTTCGAACTAATAATATATATTCGCTTTTGTAATAAAACAAAAATTTAAATATTTTAATATAAATACATATTGAAATATATATTATTATATAATGCTAATTTTAAATAATGTATAAAAGAGGTTCTCAAACTGTGCGCCGCGGCCTCTTCACAGGTGCGCCGCGAGGCTTCATAATTAATTCAAGTAAAAAATTTGGCTTAACTAGACAAAAAAAGTGAGAAGATAAAAATTTATTTTTTATTCGTCTTTATCTCTTACTTACAATTATTAGACATACATAAAAAAAATTTAATTTTGACACCCTCGAAAAAATCTGAAATGAATACCAAGAGTCCCCTCTTTGGTCTGAATTTTTGATTTCCATAGAAAAATAAACTATTAATTCCAAAGATATTTTTATCGATTCTAATTCAAGAGTAAGTATTTAGAGAGACCAAATACACAGTATTTGTTTAGATAAATGTACTTTTACATAGGGCAGGGCGCCATGGAAAATTTTTAATTGAAAAAGGGCGCCTCGATTCGGAAAAGTTTGGGAACCCCTGATGTATAAAATAAATTATTATAAAAATTTATTTCAATTAACAGATAATTCTCAAAAATATAGGTAATACTAATGTTGTTAGAGTTCGTGGCTATGATGAAACTGTATTAGATGAAGGAGGAAGTATCAACCAAAGTTGAATGCGCTGGGTTTAATAAAACACCCTGAATAAAACGTTTCAGCCTGAATTTATTTGGCCATCTTCAGATAATTGGAAGTTATACACAAAATGCGATACACATATGTGATCGAACCAAGCCTTGTCAAAAATAAAAATTGTAGCTTCATGTAAATTTATAACGTGCCTGCGCCAAAAGGTTCAGAATGAATCTAATCAAAGATGGCCAAATAAATTCAGGTCGAAACGTTTTATTCAGGGTGTTTTGTTGAACCCAGCGCATTCAACTTTGGCTGATACCTCCTCCTTCATCTAATAAGGTAATACTAATTTTTAGAAATAGAATCTTTTATATCCCATTCACTTTTTATGAGAAAAATAGTTTTACTTTCATATCCATACCAGGATCTGGTGATTTTTCTAGTAGACAGCCAACACGGAAGAGACTTTGGAATTTGGGCTGTCGATATTGTAGATCACTCTAAAATACAGGTTCATTTTTGATGGGAGAATTCAGCTGGATATTGATACGAAATTTACTTTAGATTTTTCACAAGCATCCACATCTTTTTTGCATTCTATAAAATCTGATATTATTGTAACTTGGTAACTACGGTCTTTAGAAGGCCGCGAGGTTAGTGTTAATTCTTGTAGTTTTGTGGATAAAAAACATATCTTAATTTTTTTGAAGTGAACTTAAACTTAATATTTAATCTAAGACGAAAAATTACTTCACTACAATCACCAAAGATCTCAATACTCAATATTTCGGATATGCCCATTTTCTTTTCTGATTCGTTTTTCAAATCAAAAAACTAACAAATTAAATGTTAGAGTGTGGTGTTTCTGAAACTTGTTCCCATATCTTGGTCATTTAATCTTCTAAAATTGGCACTCGAACTAGTAGATGCCTAAATTATTTGTCTCATAAAGAATGAGTTTGAAAAACTCAAAAGTTTATTTCCAGAATATCAAGATTACTTTAAAATAATATTAATAATGCGATAACTGATTGGTTTATAGTTGGATCAAGCTTCTTTGGGCCTCAGTCGCGAATTTCTTATCAAAGGCCTTGATGACCCTTTTGTCAGCGGATACCTCAGCTATATGGTGGATATTGCTGTAATAATGGGAGCAGATAAAAAACGCGCTGAAAAAGAATTACTTCAGGTTCTTGACTTTGAGATGACTCTCGCAAACGTAAGTATTCTATTTGATTAAGTTTAGAATAGTTGAAGGAGACAATAAGAATTATAAATTTTATTTATTTATAACGAGACTATAGTTTCGAGGGCTTCGCCCTCTTATCAATCTATTACAATGGATTCACAGGAATTAATTTATCCATTGTAATAGACTGATGAAGAGGGCAAAGCCCTCGAAACTATAGTCTCGTTATAAATAAATAAAATTTATAATTCCAACTGAAGACAACTAATAAATTAATTCCTGTGAATCCATTGTAATAGACTGATAAGAGGGCAAAGCCCTCGAAACTATAGTCTCATTATAAATAAATAAAATTTATAATTCCAGCAGAAGACACACTCTTTTATTGTCGCCTTCAATATATAAAAATTCTGCTACTCTCGGCAAAAAACTTTCAATTTAATTTAGAATAGTTGTCTACCAAATTTAACAATTAATTTCTTTTCTTTAGATTTCTTTACCAGCAGAAGAACGACGAAATGGTACCAAATTATATAACCCTATGACGGTCAATGAACTCCAAACCAATTACACATCCATTCCCTGGCTAAGTTATTTAAACTCTATCTTGCCTTCCGAATCTAAAGTGAATAATTCAGAGATCATCGTGATTACAGTTCCGGAATATTTGCGTAAATTGGAACCTATATTAGCACAGACAGAAAAAAGGTAAATTAGTTTTAATCTCTTCCTCGAAAAAGCGCGCATGAATTTATTCATTGATATATTACGTGGGAAGGTGAAGGTTTCTCTTTCAGGGCCGTCCATTCTAGATTTTAAAAAATAATATCTGCTTTGAGCTTTGCTAATTTTTAATCACAGTTTTTGATATTTCTTAGAATTGACCATCAACATTTTGGACATTAAAAAATTATAATAAAATATAAAATTTTGCTGCTGCGATTTCCCGTAACCAGAGCCCGTAACCGCCTGTATGCTCGGCCACCCGCTTACCAAGCTTGTTCTACCTTTTACAATTTTAATTTTAGGGGTAAATTAAAACAAAATAGCACATGAGAATAATAAATAAATATAATCATTGAATTATAAAAAATATACTTAATTGCAAATTTTGTGCAAAAATAATTAAGATTTTTATGACATTACATTTTTTGCAGCTAAACAGGCAATTAATTTAACTAAAATGCTCTTTTTTGCCGCCTGCGCTCCCTGCACTACTTTAAGCCCATTATTTAATAAAATTTATCTTTTTATTTTTTAACCGACTTCAAAAAAAGGAGGAGATTATCAATTCATAGGAATCTTTTTTTTTATGTATGTTCCTCGATTACTTTTTACCATGTGGATAGATTTCGATGATTGTTTTTTTATTGGAAAGAGGGTACCTCAGGGGTGGTCCCATATTAATTTGTTCAAGTTCTGATGATATGATCAATGACAAAATAACGAAAATCTTCAATTCTTATGAGCAAATAGTTAAAAATCTTTTATAAAAAAAAACCGACTCCAAAAAAATTAAATACAACAAATAAAATAATAAGTACTGAAAATAAAATAAAATGCACTACAAAGTATAAAATAATTATCTAATTTAGTTACAACATTAAATCACTATTTGAAGTCGGTTCCAAACATATACATTTTATGAATCACACTCGACGGATCGTAATTACTACATCGTCGTGAACACAACATCGCGTAAGCTCGCTTGTATAGTTTGTTGGGAACCGACTTCAAATAGTGATTTCATGTTGTAACTAAATTAGATAATTATTTTATACTTTGTAGTGCATTTTATTTTATTTTCAGTACTTATTATTTTATTTGTTGCATTTAATTTTTTTGGAGTCGGTTTTTTTTATAAAAGATTTTTAACTATTTGCTCATAAGAATTGAAGATTTTCGTTATTTTGTCATTGATCATATCATCAGAGCTTGAACGGATTAATATGGGACCACTCCTGAGGTGCCCTCTTTCCAATAAAAAAACAATCATCGAAATCTGTCCACATGGTAAAAAGTAAACGAGGAACATACATAAAAAAAGATTCCTATGAATTGATAATCTCCTCCTTTTTTGAACACAACATCGCGTAAGCTCGCTTGTATAGTTTGTTGGGAACCGACTTCAAATAGTGATTTCATGTTGTAACTAAATTAGATAATTATTTTATACTTTGAAGTGCATTTTATTTTATTTTCAGTTCTTATTATTTATTTATTTTATTTTAGGGCCTCGTATACTAGTGTCCATTTAGCCAGGTCCTATTTAGTCTATTACTTGTTTATTTTGTGTTAGTGTTAATGTAGAGCCTGTCAAATCTTAGTAGTATGCGAAGCTTAAACTCGAGTTTCCACTTCACAAATGCAAAAGCGCTCGGTCAACTCGGCTCCTAAAATTATCTTAATATGCATTATTAATACCTGGAAGTTGCAATATGGTTTCAAAGATTTCATTTTATATTTAAAAAATAATATATTATATATAAATAGCATGTGTATGACAAATGATTCAAAACTTCCGAAAAATAAGAAAAAATTTAATTCTCAAATGGAGAGCTATCGAACGATGGGAAATTAGTTAAAATTGAGTGCACAATTTTGTATTAATAAAGTGCAACCTATGCGGCCAGTTTCAGATTACTAACTAACTACCCCGCCAGCCCCCCCCCCCCCTCTCGTCGGGCCTGAATCTGGGTAAAGAATACAGTCTTAAAAAAATTGTGACTTTTTCCCCAATTTAATTTACTTGATTTATGCCAAAAATTAATAATTATTTTGAATTCTGAACTTAATTGATTTTTCTATTGTCTATTAATTTTCTAGAGTTTTAGCTAATTATTTATTATGGAGAGCAGCAGCTGTAACTGTCCCCTATCTGACTGAAGATGTACGAAAACGTCAATTACAATTTGCAACAGTGCTAAGTGGTAAAACAGAGAGGGAGCCTCGCTGGCATGTAAGTGATATCAGATTTCTTATAAATGTATAATTTAAAGAATAGTTAAATAATTGCAATTCATTTGTGAATTCGCATGAGTGTGTCGATGTGGTCTCTGGAGGCGTTAGTCTGTCGGTGGGCTCGCTTTACGTCACCCGCTACTTCGATGATGCTGCCAAACAAGCCGCTCTGGAAATTGTCTCTGATATCCGAACTGAAATGGTTGAAACATTAAATGAAATAGATTGGATGGATGATATTACCAGGTATAAAAATTACATAATGTTAATATAATATTGTTAGAGTTCGTGGCTGTGATTAAACTGTATTAGATGAAGGAGGAGGTATTAGCCAATGTTGGATTCGCTGGGTTCAATAAACTGAAGATGGCCAAATAAATTCAGGCCGAAACGTTTTATTCATGGTGTTTTATTGAACCCAGCGCATCCAACTTTGGCTGATACATCCTCCTTCATCTAATACATATTAATATAATAGTAATTATTTTTATTTAGTAGATGGACATATTCTTTATGGATAGATATAAATGTATTTTATATTTTACAAAATTATCTATTCATTATGGTCTTCCTTACCTATATTACTGGCCTTTTAAATTTCCCCTCCAATCCAATACATTACTACGCATATGGTAGTACTCTCCATCAGGGCCGCTGCGTGCGGATGTGCACTGTACAGATTGTGCCCCACACACGGGCGCTTCATCTAAGAGGAGCCATGTTGTGATTTAATTTACAAATTTTGTATCGTGGAAAAGGGCAAGGGCGGATCTATATATGGGCTTTTTGGGCTGCAGTCCAGGGCCCCCAGCCCCCATTGAAGACAATGGACAATATTGCGAATAACAAAAAATAATCTAAAATTTTAAAAATTCCATTCATCCATGTGTGTATCTAATTCATATTATTGAAGGAGACAATAAAAGAGTGTGTTTTCTGCTGATAATGGAATTCTAATAAAAATTCTGCTACCCTCGGCAAAAAAATCTTTCAATTTAAGTCATATTAAATAAATAAAATATTTTATTGTCCTAATTTTTTTACTATACCGCATACATCATTACAGAAAACAATTTTTAGCCAAAATGGCAATTAGTTTGATTAATCAGTTAGGCCCCCAAGTAGTGTTAGCCCAGGGCCCCACAAATTCACGGTCCTCCCCTGGAAGAGGGCGCTAAATTTATTTTGTTGTATTGTACATAGGCGCCTCTTACCCAGGCGGCGGCCCTGCTCCATAACGCCCAATCATTGCAAAACAATCTCCTAGACAGTACTTCTTCCTTCAATCTACATAGATTTACCCGCTTTTAAAAATTATCATAACTTAGTTAAATTTAATGCAGGCAAGACATATATGATGCCTAATATCTAGGGGCGTCGAAAGCAATCTTGCAGATATTTCCTTGGATTTGAAATCTTTGGAAATTATAAAATAAAATATTAAGTTGCGTGTCACTTTGAGGTTGGGTCCTGAAATGATCCGAATACTTCAATACTTCATTAACAAAATCTGCTGCCTTTAAGCTCAGCTTTCTATTCATGTTAAATTTTACACAATTTCAATATCATACCTATACAAAAACGTCGCTGTCTTAAAAATGAATGGCATGTGTCGACAGTTGCATTCTCTTGCCACCTTGGATGCAATTCAGAGGCAAGAAATAAGAGTAAAAAATTTCTTATTTATCTTAATCACTTTCCTGGTCCATTGTCCGATGTATAATAGGCTTTAAAGAAAACAAGATTTCCAATAATTCATTTAGAAATCGCGTTTATATTAATTGTACCCAAATCTAATGGAAATAAAATTAAAAATTGTCAAAAAATGTTGATAGGAATCCAGAATTAATAACCATATTTATTTTCCTAATTAATTCCTGTAGATACACTATAATAAAAAGTCATTTGTTTCAACATATTTTTATTATTGACATTTCATAGCTCTCGGTTTTTGGATAAAAAAAATATAATTCACTTTTGTTACGAGTAGAATCTTTTTTTTTTAAATAATGTGCATGGCCATCCACATGAATTTCATTAGACTTCCCCCCCCCTTCTCGTAAAATAAAATAAAATAAAATATAAAGTGATTTTTCTGTCGTTGGGGAATTTATATTTTTTTTTTTTTAATCTCCTCTTTTTGGGCCACAATCACTTTCAGAGGGATAGTCATTCTCGTAAGGTCCTAGCACTCATGCAAAATATGCCACAGCTCGATCAAATGGTCTTGGATTAGAGAAAAGTGGGGGAATATCGACTACTTAAACGTTGTTAAAAATATCACAAGTATTTGAAATATGGGGTAATTTCGACCGGTAGGGTAATATCGATCATGGTGGAGGGTAAAGTCGACCAAGAAGTAATATTTTGAAATAGGTATGCATATTGCGATAATAATTTTATTTTTTTGAGATCCGTCCTAAGAAATATTCAAAACTCATTTTAAATATGCGAATCGTGCATAGTAAATTCCAACTTTTTTTTGTTTCCTGCTTTTAAAAAAAATTTTAAGACACCTCCGCTCTAATTGTGGATCCGATAACTAGAGCGTAAAAATTTGGTAATTCACTATGGAAAAAACATTTTAAACGAAATAATTACTATCGTTTAAAATAGTTTTTTTTTTTATATTCATTTTAAAACAAAAAGTCGTGAGTTCTTTCAATTTATTTTTATTTATTTTTTTCAATTCCTTAATTGTGATTTTTCAGGAAAAAGGGCATTGAAAAAGCAAAGTCAATGGCGGTTCATATTGGATATCCAGATGAGTTGGTTGATTCAGAAAAACTTTCTAAATTCTATCAAGATGTAAGTGAAGATATTCATATTTATTATAATTTTAGAAACAAATAGGCAAATTTGGAATATGTAATGAATACAAATTTTGATAATAATCCTCTAGTGTTACTCATGAAATAAAGATGTATTCAATTTTAAAAAGAATCTAATTTATTTTTTATTTTAGCTTCATGTTGATCCAAATAATTACATGGAAAGCATTTTGAATTTGACAAAATTCGGGACAAATTTCTCATTCCGTCGACTGAGACAACCAGTAAATAAAACCGAGTGGATTAGCCACGGACGCCCTGCCATAGTCAATGCATTCTATAGTTCAATCGAAAATAGTATTCGTAAGTATATGATGAATGCAAATAAATTCTCTAATCATATTTAATTTATATCAATAAAACTATAACTAATCATCTTTTGTAGAATTTCCAGCTGGAATTTTACAAGGAGTTTTCTTTGATAATACAAGACCACGTTTTATGAATTATGGAGCTATTGGATTTGTTATTGGACATGAAATCACTCATGGCTTTGATGATCAAGGCCGTCAATTTGACTCTGATGGAAATTTGGTTGATTGGTGGGAACCAGAAACGAAGAGTAGATACCTTGACAAAGCGAAATGTATCATTTATCAATATGGAAATTATACCGAGCCTTTAACTGGTCTTCATGTAAGTTGATTGTTCGAATAATTCTCACTAGGTTTTAAATTAAATACTTCTTTAAATTATCTACCTATATTTCAATAAGAAGAAATCTGAGTCCCCGAAAATTAAATCATACTTTCTCATGGGGGTGATATCCTACATATAGATATGATACTTATAGATATGATAACTAGCTGCGAAGGCCGCCTAAGGCGACCTTCTTGCTCGCCCCCTGGACTCCGGATCGCCTTCTTAAGGCTTCTTTATGCTCCAAATGGTCTTCCATAATTTTGAATTCCCATACCTCTGAATTTTACCTTGACTTGAAATGGGGTAAGGATGAAAAAAAATGAAAATTCTAACCTTTGGACCAATCTCAAACAAATTTTGTACACTATCAATACAAATTATATATATCAATAGAAATAGAATTAATTCTCTACCCAGGTTGGTGAGGTTCGAAGTGATCAGAGTTAGGGGAAGAGGAGAGAGTCCAGAGGGCATGTATAGGGTTGACCGAGTGGATGATAACACTGCTCGACAAAAATTAAACCAAAATTTCTCCCCGTAAATCTAACAATGGATTCCGGTAGAGTTTTATATGCTGATTATCATGCAATTTCCAAATTTTTTACAACACGTCAGAGTTTTGAGATATTATCGATCAAAATGACGAAAAAGTCCATTTTGACCTATTTTCGAGTCCCATTAAATATTAAACAGGAATGTTTGAAAGCAAAATGTTTTGTTGACGTAATAGAAAACAGCTTCCTCTTTGATTTTCAAATTACCACTTGTTTTTAGCTCAATTAGAACTCGAGTTATAGCTAAAAGACTAAAAACTTATGTTTTTATCAATGTTTATTATCCTTTATAATCACGTAGTTCTAGTTTTTTAGATATAACTCAAGTTATAATTAAGCCAAAAACAAATGGTAATTTGAAAATCAAAGAGGAAGCTGTTTTCTATTACGGCAACAAAATATTTTGATTTCAAATATTGCTGTTTAATATTTGGTGGGGCTCGAAATAGGTCAAAATGGCCTTTTTCGTCATTTTGACCGATAATACCTCAAAACTCTGAAGTATTGTAAAAAATTGGGAAATTGCATAATAATCAGCGCAAAAAACTCTACCGGAAGCCATTGTTAGATTTACGGGGAGAAATTTTTTGTCGAACAGTGTAATCAGAGGTGGGTCTAGGGGGGGAGGATAGGGCTGGTGGGTAGCAAAAGGCCCGGCGGGTTAAAATTTATGGCTATAATATCCCACGGCTGCTCTAATTGCAAGGTGGGGAGTTTAAAAGAAATTGAATAAATCCATTAAGAATACAAAACAAAATTATGCTGGAATTTAACAAGGAGGGGACCTTCATTTAAAGGGGTGTGTGAACATTCCTCGAGGGTCAAAAATAGGAGGGTTCCAAAGAAATAAAAATTATTGAATCTCTAAACTCAGATAACAAACAAAACTAAAATCACTCAGTGATTTAAGTACTATTTAAAAGATCTTGTGACTATTCTATGTTGTAAAGTAAGAGAGGAGTGAAAAAATCTCCAAATTGAATTAAATAATAATATCTTTTTTTTTAAACCTAAAATTCTAAGAAATGATGATTTTTAATTGTAAAGGTTCATTTATTACATTTTTTTGTTATGTAAATTTTAATAAAAGATAACAAATTATTTGACTACCAGATTTGAAGAGATTTAATTTAAATAATTATTTTATTGTAAATTTACATTTGTTTATAAAGTTGAACGGCATCAACACCCAAGGTGAAAATATTGCTGACAATGGTGGAATAAGACTTGCGTATAATGCCTATCAAAAATGGATCTCAAGACAAAAGGAACCAGAAGCCACATTGCCAGGGCTTCCAGGACTTACCCCACAAAAAGCCTTCTGGCTCAGTGCCGCCCAAGTAAGTATAGGAACTTTGATAAATAAACAATCAATCAACGTTCTGAATAAAGACCCATTAAGTCACTAGTTACAAATTATGATAATTTTATTTTTATTAATGAAACCAAGAAGTCTCTGGATGCGAAAAGGGCAGACCGACTATCAGCTTGCTGTGCTAGTATGATATAAAACAATTTTGGTATCTCGTGAATAGGGTAATTACCAACTCCACTAAATCGTCGTTTCCTCCTCTTAATATTTCTGAAGCCTCAATAGATACAAACGCCCTTGACAAAGCAGAAGCATCCAAGCGTCCAATTCCAGCTTAGCCAAACGGGGTCTTTATCCTCCTTCTTATACCCATAGCACCAATATTATGTCGGATATTTAATTCAGGATTCCAATAATATTTGTAAAATATTATTATATATTAGTTTGTCCGATTTGGACTAAATTTTAGACCTACACTTTAGATTTAGAACCCTGTGGAATTAGTGGACCTTATTATATCAACCCCTTATTGCAGTGGTCGTCAAACTGCGGCCCGCAGCCGGTATTTGTGCGGCCAGCGACATAGCAAAAATTAAAATATTTATTCAGTTTAGATTTCCTAAAACTCAGTTGATGAACGAACTCATATTGAACTAAAATACAACACATAACTCAAAGGTCATTTCATTGAACATCGTGAAAAGCCAGGAACACATTAAATTTTGGAAAAATATGCCTAGAGGTAACTATAAAAGTTTACGAGACTGTGTACAATTTATTTTGACAATATTTCCTTCGAAATATCTCTGTGAAGGTTCATTTTCCAAAAAAATTTCTTAAAAAAATAAATACCGCAATCGCCTTTCCACTCATTTAGAAGAAGCAAAGAGAATTATTGCATGTAGTCCCAAAGACGCCATCATAGAAGAAATAATTAAAAAAGTACAACACCATAACACTTAAATTACATGATACTTGTAGTAAAAAAATACATAAATAATATGTTTGTGGTTAAAATAAAAAAATTGAATATACTATCTTTTCGTAATTCGAACCCAATTGAAATTATGTGTTTGATGACTGTTTCTGCCAGTATGCCCCCGTCAGAGAGAGAAGTTAAGAGGACCCCTGCTGCTATAATATCTAATTGGGTATATTGAAGGAGACAATAAAAGAGTGTGTCTTCTGCTGGAATTATAAATTTTATTTATTTATAACGAGACTATAGTTTCGAGGGCTTTGCCCTCTTCATCAGTCTATTACAATGGATTTACATGAATTAATTTATGAATAAATAAAATTTATAATTCCAGCAGAAGACACACTCTTTTATTGTCTCCTTCAATATATAAAAATTCTGCTACTCTCGGCAAAAACTTTCAATTTAATCTAATTGGGTAGTTAACCAATAATTCCAAGACACAACTTCTCCAAAAAACACTTTATTTTAGCCCTGAAAACCTGATTAATTTTCAATTAAGTGTAAAATTAGATTTTTACTTGCTTAGTCAATAAAAATAGTTAATCAATTGAGTTGGTAACCAAATTCATAAGTGTGCGGCCTGCAATGATACCTCACATTGTTCTATGTGGCCTTAGACCAGAAAAGTGTGACGACCACTGTCCTATTGGGTAAATCTTGGAAGTAAAGGGAGTAGAGATGCAAAAATTAAAATTTCTGGACCATTGTCAGAAATAAATATAATTTTACACAGTTACTCTTTAGGATCCTGGGGAAATATTTGTGAAAAAATCGACTATCCCCAAATCTTAAAAATTTTAAATTAAAAGGTATAAAATTCAAATATATTAAAAAAAATGTTGGTTTTTATTTCAATATAAGTCATTTACTATTTCTATTTTTTAAAAATTATGAAATCGTAATGGTAATTTTCAGCCAATAGCGATATTAAAAAAAAATGTTTCTCATAATCTGAAAATATCAGGCCCAATGAGTATTTCATGAAAAATATTTTTAATAAGTCTTAGGGCCAGTTGTATGTCGTTTGGTAAACTCTTTTTAAACGTTGACAAAGGGTAAAACCTTAGAATTCACATTGTGCCCGATGGGATGGCCAATCAGATGAAAGTGCCTGTCACAAAGGCACTTTCATCTGATTGGCCATCCCATCGGGCACAATGTGAATTCTAAGGTTTTACCCTTTGTCAACGTTTAAAAAGAGTTTACCAAACGACATACAACTGCCATTAGTGATAATTCTTCATCATTCACGATTTTACATTTTACTGACAGTATAATTTTAAGCTCAGTTTGCTCAGAGCCTGATTTTATATTAACTAGCTCGATCTTAAATCTTCAATACGTAAAAAATTTTCACATAGGCTTGATAAATGTTCTTAATAACTTCCGTAATGTTACTTTTTTACGCTGTACCTAATGAAAATGTAGTGTGAAAAATATGGCAATTTTTTATGTAAATGATGCCTTTACTTTGGTTTTGTGGACACTCAATAGTTCCGCTGACCACCGGTGTTCTAACGGCTTGTAATCTCATTCTATATGATTAATAAATAATAAAGGGTTCTCAATTAGGCAGAAGGAATGCTTCTTATCGTTTATTTTAGAGTGCAAGGAATAACAGCATTTCCTTCTTGTCGGAGGCACCATTGATCTATAGATATCGAATAATATAATTGTATTATAAGTAGGGCTCGGATTTATAGGCACTAAAAATCTTTAAAATAGGCAGGCAACTAAGCACTAAAAATAACTAAAATAGACACTTAAAAAGGCATTTTAAGTAAAAATAGGCACTTCATTTCAAATAATTCATTTCGTATGGTGTTAAATTTTCCGCTTCTTCACTACTATATCCTCCTAAATTCTTGGCTATTCTTTCCATTATTGTCCAACCAGGAATCCGCTTCAGTATTTTGTCCATTTTTTGATTGAGATTGAAGGCAATAGGACCAGGTGCTTTTTAGATATTTTCTTGAAATCACTGGAATATTTTTATGGACTCTTATCAAAAGAGAGATTTCTTGCTTCTAATGAGATAATGGTTACAGGTAGATTATTAAAATTACATAATAATAAAAAATTGGGTAAAGAACCAACACCTATATCTCCTTAAAAGTTGTTAAAATTACACTTTATATATGCTAAATCAACCTCAAGAGGAATAGAAGGCAAAGCATTCATAGCCTCCCTTATAGATAAAGCATCACCTTGTTAGATTGTTTCTAGAATTACAGAACAATATTTAAAAAAATAAATTTCAAATGTATCTTTTGAATTTCATCCAAGTATAATATATAGCTGCTTGGATCCAGGTACCCCACGTTAATAATTTTTCCGGAATACTTTCTTAATAATTCAAAAAAACTTTTAAATTTACAAAATGTATCGTAAAAAATGGAAATTAGCATTTTTAGTTAAAATAGGCACTAAAAAAGCATTTAATAGATGAAATAGGCACTAACACCCAGAATAGGGCAAAATAGGCATTATAGGCACTAACAAATGCCTCTTATTTTATTCAGAATTTAATGAAACGCATAGATATCATATTGGCCTAAATTTTAAGCCATAAATAAAAAAAATGCAAATAGGGCGAAATCCGAGCCCTAATTATAAGGAAAACCAAAGCAAACACTTTTATAAAGGTATTGAAACTTGTATTTTTTTCTAGGCATGGTGCTCAAAATACCGAAAAGAATCGATGCGAAATCGAGTAACCACAGGAGTCCATTCCCCTGGACAGTTCCGTGTTCTTGGACCTCTGTCAAATGCTCCTGAATTCTCTCGAGATTACGGATGTCCAATGGGTACTCCAATGAATCCAAGTCATAAATGTCGTGTGTTCTAAATTTCACAGTACAATTAATTATTTAAATTTTCAATAGGGATGTCTAATTTTATATTAATGGTATGTAAATAATAAGGTTGTAAATAATTTACAGATATTAGATTTTTTTTTATCTATATAAATATTTATTTATTTAAATTTTAGTTTAATTATTTAAATACCATTAATATATACTAAAAAATATATATTTTATATTCAATTGATTGGTATTTGAATTTTTTTTAATTTGTTTAGAACAAATTTTTGTGTATAAAATTTTATGTATGTACTTAATTTATCAAGCAATAATACATTCCTCTCGTGTTAAATAAATTCGATATAAAATCAATGTATATAGGATTTAAATAAATTTCAATATTATTTCAGGAATTTTTTTAAATAAATAAGGATACAATTCAAAAATTTAAATAGCTTTAAAATAAATATTATATATATTGTATTAATATTAACTATAATATAATATATAAAATATTTATAATATAATAATAAATCAAAAGCTTTTAAAAATTATTTTTATTTTTTTATATAGCCTCAATTTTTATAGTCAAAAAAGATTGTCTTAGAGAAATGTTTAACAATAAAAAATGATGACTGGGAAAAATATTGTTTTCATTTTTTAAAAAGATATCTATATATAATATAGCCTATATATTTACAGAGATTAAATAAATTCTAAGAGATTATTCAGCCTGTAAAATGGTAAAACAAATGCATTTATATAATTGTTGTTATATATTTTTTAATACCATATATATATTTAAAAAATTAATATATATAATTATATATAGTAAGTCATCTACTTGCAAAACCAGCCATGTCATGTTTACAGTAATTTTTATTTTTTTCTAATTCTTCTCAAAGAAATGTCAGATCATATAAAACAATTTACACAGTAAAATTGAAAATAATTACACACAAATGAAAACTGTCACTCTTAATAAACAAATGATAGGATTTTCTTATCTCCTGTAAAATTCTTCAGAGATGTCTAGTTTTTCAAGTAGACAGCAATCATATAATATATATATATATATATCTATATATAGTATTTATAATTATTTTATAGACTTTAAAAGCTCTTAAGTTTTGATTTGAAAGGTTTTATCTGGTTAGAATCCATTGTGTAAATAGAAAATATTTATTATTAAAATTTTCTATTAAGTATATGTATTTGATTTCGACGTCTATTTCGATTTCAACTGTTGATTTATCAATAAATAAATAAATGTACCAGAAATAGTGGCCGAAAGTTATGAACTTGATAAAAACTTTAATTTTTTTTTCTATTTACAGCCGAAAAATCTTTCAAATCATCAATCTGATCACCAAAAACATAAAAACACAAGTCTGATTCAGATTCCACGATACTCAAGTTATGAATTTGGCAATGAACCAAACTTATATTAAAGATTAATAATAAGATTTATTAGGTTCTTCACAATTAAAAGACTGTGGAGATCCGCTTCAGATAAGATTAATCGTTTTCTAAAAAATACTTTCCTTAAGAATAGATCACTAAATTAATTGATATAATTTAGAAGCCTCCATCAATTCAGGTATTTGTAAAAATTATTGATAGTGATAATTTTATTATTTATACTTGTAAATTGCAAATTAGTTTAGTCCAATATAAACAAAAAAATCATCAAAAACAACTAATATATAAAATTATTATTTTTAATCAAAATTATGCATTTAATGGAGAATAGTGATTCTTTTAGATGAGAATAAAATAAAAATCAAGTAGAAATGATATATATTATTTATATATATATATATATTAGTTATATCAACAATCAATTAGTAGAATAAAAAATAGATTAAAATGCACTTATATTAAATTAAATTAAGATATGTCTTGTTTAAAAGTGTTTTCAATTTTCAAATGAATTAGATTGAAATTTTAAAACAAAAATTCTGATGGAAATTTGGAGGCCCCTCTATAATCTTTATATATATATATAAACAAATATATATGTATATATATATAAACAAATATATATGTATATATATATATATACATTTACATTAAAAAAAAAAGTTAAAGAACTTGTTGAAATCTCACAGCTGCCATCCAAATGTGAGAATATTAAACAACAAATATAAATAACTATTGAATTTATAATTTATTTAGATAATGTTAGCATAGATTATAAATATCAAATACAGAGTTGTATTACAGTTCAATTGTTTTAATAACTATTTATTTTTACTAAAATTAGTAAATATTAAATAATATAATTTAGTGAATTAACTTGGTGATAAATGCTATTTAAAAAGAGAATAGAAAAATTAAAATAAAGATAATATTTTGGTAATTATACCAAAATAGAAATAGAAATATTTTGATAAAAAATTTGTTATTGCTTTACTTCAATAAAATCTGAAAATCAAACGGAAGAGTTCACTTGAATACAAACACACTGTGTTTCAAAAGTCATATTTGCGATTTTCACCTTTTTAATAAAATGTAAACGCAAAAATATACAACAATTCACATTCATACGCACAAACACACAAGCAGACATTCGGAGATACACACTAGCGCTCAAGCTAAAGAAATATTCAATTATATATAAATCAAATATCATATAATTAATATATGTAGATTTATATATATGTCTAGGCATGAATATGCAAGAGCATATGTTTGGTTGATATTCGAAAATAGGCTATTTACGTGTTCAGATAAAGAATGAGGAATATTTGAAAAGATAAAAAATTTGGGAATGAAATAAATTTTAAAATGTTTGATAAGTTTTTGTGTTGATATTAATAGTAATCTTTACATTATTTAAAATGCAATAGATAACTAAATATTATTTATTTTAGATATTCCTCTTTATTAGAACACGCTTTAAGCCTAAACATTTAAGAATATGGAGGATTTATTTCCTTAACATAGTACAGTATATATTATTTAGTCTCCAAAAGACGCTGCACAATTATTTCATCTTTATAAAAAAAATAATTTATCGTTTTTATCAATTTATGATCAACAGCCTTGTAATTATAAAATCTAATGCCGCGATTTCTATTTTATAATTAGGGAAAATTATATGATAGTTTATATTATGGAGGGAAGAATTCTCAAAAAAGAGAAAAGGGCATGATGATGATTCGAAAAAAGGGAGATTATAGAAGAGGCTATGCTGCTGTAATTGAAATGCTGCTGCATTTTAAGATAAATAAAATATTGGCTGGAGCGCATGCTCGTTCATACTAATTTCATTACAGGATGTTTTTTTTTTTTTGAAAGTGAATCTGAAAATAATACATAGGAAGAAAAGAGAGAAGAATTGGGAGAGATGGAAAACGCGGATTTAGAGAAGCGCACACTTTCTTCGCTTAACTGGTTCTGGTGGCTCTAATGCAGCTAATATGGCCTCATCGAAAACATTCTTCAGCCCTTTCTGCAAAGAAATAGAGAATAGAATATTAGTAAAAAATAGTAAAATAATTAGATGATGTATCAACTATGGAAGAGGACAAAAGATAATTTCACAATAAAAATTATTATTGGCCATTGAAAATTTGATTTAGAAAAACAATTAATTGCCTATGTAAATAGACTTTAAGGTAGTTGTTTCACCATATGGGTTTTCTTAGGATTTTTTTGAAATTTAGAGAGATTATTATTTAAATACTTCTGCATCGATTGGTGGCAAAACGAAATTTATGAACAATATAGTTCCGGAGATATTAAATTCCAAAGGCAGAGTTTTTCAGACTCTTATACGCACTATACGGGATATCGGAAAGTTTTCATACATATTTAATTCTAACTAAGAAACTCTTCTTACCATTGTTATAAAAAACTAAACCAACATTAAACAATAACTAATACATTTTTAAACATAATTTTAATTCATAGTTACAACACAGTTTCTGAGATAATAATGAATAAATAATGATAAATTTACACTAAAAACAAGCTGGCAACAACGGATTTATTTAACCTAAAAAATGGATTAGCTTTAGTACTTTTTTTTGACGTTTTTTCCCTTCAGCCATTGTCGCGACAGCTTTCAATCGCTTATTAAGAACTTTTTGTTTTATAAATCTCCATTTATAATGTACTTTATTTGACATTTCTATGATAAAATATAGACAAGCTGGGACAGTGTTGCCAGATTTGTCAAACGAGCACAGGATTGTCTAGTAGTAGTACATAAACAGCAAAAAGTTTTGGGCTTATGAATTATGAATCCTTATTGTCTGTTATATATACTCTAGCATTAACTTTTTGCTAGTATTGTAGCGAAACAACTACCTTAATTTTAATAGAATTTACTATAGAAAAATAATTTTTAAATCGCCTGTCGCTTATGCAACCTAATTAGCAGACATTCATTTTTAAAGGTGTAACTACTGCGAAACTGTGCAGAAAATTAATTAAGTATAAAAACACAACACAGCTTCGTAATTTCAATATTTGTCAAATTTATCCTATATTTGTCTATATTCGTTGCTACATAACAATTTAACAATTGTTCATAAATTAATTAAAGTATTGATAAAGGCGCTGATGGCTTATGTATAATAACTAGATGTTGCTTTAGGTACGTAGGCCCTTTGAACCAGATGTGGTGTTCAAATCAAGACAAGGAATTTTATTCTAGTTGAATAATGAGATGTATTGTCTTGCTTACATACCTCAAAGCAACATCTAATTATTAATTAAAATATGTTTTATACATAGTTACAGTTGTATTAATGAATAATAGTAAAGAGATAATCATGCAGAAATCATTCGATCTAAACAACATTATTTTAGAAGCAGAAATCCACTTTAAATATCTTGCACTCTTAGGCCCGGTATGTCGCAAAGTAAATGCTTTTACCACTAACCAAGGTAGATGGTAAATGGAGCCACTGGGATGGCCAATCAGATGACAGCCACTGAATGTGCCTGTCATCTGATTGGCCATCCCAGTGCTCCATTACCATCTACCTTGGTTAGTGGTAAAAGCTTGCTATGCTACTCCGAGGCCTTAGATATTCAATTAGAAGGCAACATATTTAGAAATATTGCGATACTTTTTTCAAATAAAATTTTAAGTGTTTACTGATGAAAGACATTAAATTTGTTTCAAAACACGTTTAGGAAATAAATTTTGTTTAAAAACTTATCGTTAATCTATATAAAGAGTTTAGAAACTTTGTGTCTTAGTAAGGGGTTCCTGCTTGTTTGCCTACTATTATTGCTATATATGATCTAGATAAAAAATATTATTCATTAATCTTCTCCCTCTGAATTTTATTCCTACACCTCTATGAAATACCTAAATTAAGTAAATTTAAGACCCCACATTTTCTGAATAATAAATAAACGTAGAAAAAAGAATGGGCTTTAGGCAAAAGTCATATTACAAAGATCCTCGCTTAATTCTAAGAGCCAAGCTACTCGCTTAGTGACTAATTCTAGTGTACCATCGCACTGGGCATACTCCAAGCGACGCACCTAGGTAGGTGTCTAGTTAGTCACCAGGCGAGTAGCATAGCAAACAGACGTGTTGGTTATTTTTGCTAGTCGCCTAGTGACTTTACAATGGAAGAAATTTTAATTGCTGCTGTTTTTAAAAGTGAACCACTTTGTAACCCATCAAACAAACATCACAAGAACGTGCTTATATTAAAAAATTGAGTTTTCAATCAACAGTAATTTCTTTAGTTTAGAGAGTGACATACTTGTTCTGTTCTCATCAACAGACAGCGCGAAAGTGAATGGTGTGTCTCCAAGCTAGGAGCCTTGTATGTGGCCATTGTGTATCTTGACAACAAGCATAGCTCTTAGTTTATCTCTAAGCAAGGCTCTTTGTAGTATGGCCTTAGCCTTAGAAAGGCAAAGAAAGAAAGAAGCGAATGAGCTAGGTATGAAAGAAAGAAAGTTAACGAAAGCGAAGAAGGTGAAGAGGAGACTGCAATTCTCTTAGAAGTCTTCTGAATCAAGTGATTATGTTCCGTCTTCAGCAGAGGATTGGACTAACTCCAGTAGAGAAAGCTCAGAATCAAATAGTCGATGGCTGTCCGTTCAAAAGAACATAAAGGAACACGTAATATTAATGTACGCGGGGGACTACTAGCCTGGGCAAATGATTTATGTGTTCGAGCAACAGGCGACTATTCAATTTTAATCTATGACAAAGTTTAGAAGACTATTGTAGTGGCCAAAGAGACTTGACATAAAGAACTATGGTTGGAAGTCGGTTATATCCCATATCCAAAAACCAAAATAAGTGAGACTTGTTTGTTTAGTATCACGAAGCTCGCTTGTTTGGAGGATTAAGCAGGTCGAGTAATAAAGATTTATTTATTTATTTATTTATTGTGAAAATCATTGACAACTAGAATTTTCTAATAAAATGATCTTTCGAACGACGAAAAGTTGATAAATTTGATCTCAATCATAACTCTTACGATGCTTTGAAAAAAAAACGATATTTCTAGGTGCTGGTCAACTAATTAATGTAAACATTTTTTGTATAGTTTATATTTTTTTGTTTTCTTTTGATAAAATGAATAAGAAAAATATTCGTATTTTCTGAAATGACAGCAATATTGCCATTATAATAAAAAAACCTCTTAAATGGTCAACTATTGGTACGTTTACCCTACGTCCCCACTGGCTAAGTATCCGAATCCAACCAATCACTAACATTATTATCACAAAAGAAAAAAGTAAAAATCTAAAAGAAAAATTTTGTTTTTATATAATTTAAAATGATCATGATATTGATTTATGGACTGGGTCAGTTTGAACCAAATCTCCTCTCCTAAATACTGGAATTCCATCTGAGGGTTAAAGATTTTCTGACTGATGAAATGCTTGTCATACTAATATTTGTTTTTTAACAATGTTTAATAACCATATTTACATATTTATTAACACAGTGCCGCCCCGAGGCAAGTGTTAGGATGGAGCGAGATACGATTATGGCGGCTTTCTTACTTACCCCTAATAACATTTATTATACCAGTTGGGTCTTAGGAGCCCTGTGCATTGCGGTCATACACTAACTAGCCACACACTCGCAATCAAAATATCGAAAAGGGAAAAAATGTTTTTTTTTCTTTTTATTTTTCGCTGAGGCGCCCTGAGTCTTGGCGCCTGGAGCGGCCGCTCCGTTCGCCTTTTAGTAGGGCCGGCCCTGTATTAATATTATAATTTGAGCATCGAGTCAAAACCCTCACCCATGTCCATATTTACAACAATGTCTTTTTATTATTTTAATCATTTTAAATTTCCGACTTTAATCTGATCCCAACATAATTGAGAAAAAATTAATTAATAGTATCGTAAAATGGCTAATGGTTAATGTCGGGAAAGCCAAAAAAAAAAATATATATATATATATATACTTGAACGAAATTTTCTCTTTGGAGAGAGACAGACTGGTAGAATTTTCAGGTGAAAGCAATGGAAGGCAGTCCAGGGGTAGTGAAGAAAGAAAAATTATCCCATTTCCAAATAAGGTATATTTATTTGATTGTCATTCCTTTCTTCCTTCCTCCTTTACTTTTAAGCCGACGTATCGGAAGATTCTTCCCTCCTTCTTCAGGGTTTCAAAGGGTCAATGAAAGAAACAAACAAGATGCTTCCTTCCTCTCCTGAGGAGCAGTGTTTGAAATTTGTACATTCCTTAGCAGAAGCATTAAAATAAAAGAAAAAAAATTTCCTTAATTTTTTTATATTTTAATGCTTCTGCTAAGGAAGGTAAAAATTTCAAACACTTCTCCTCAGGAGAGGAAAGAAGCATCTTTTCTTGTTTGTTTCCTTCATTGACCCTTTGAAACCCTGAAGGAGGGAAGAATCCTCGGTATGTCGGTCTAAAAGGAAAGGAGGAAAGAAAGAAAGGAATGACAAACAAATAAATACACCTTATTTGGAAATGGGATAATTTTTCTTTCTTCACTATCCCTGGGCAAGCTTCCCTTACTTTCAGCCAAAAAAAAAAAAAAATTTTAATTATGGAAAAAATATAATAAAAGCCCACGCCATTTTAATATTATTAATTAATTTTGTCAAGTCGATAAATGTGACAAGGAACTTGGCCCTATTTTTAATTTCATTTCTTTTTATGTCTGAGTCAGAGAAATTAGTATTTTTCCTTATTAATACTTTTATCCAGATACATGTAAAAATAATTATATTATTACCTGAGTCAAAGCTGAGCATTCAACATATTTTACGGCTTTAAGTTCCTTAGCTAGTTTTTCTCCTTGTTCAAATGTAATTGGTTTTTGTTTATTTTTTGCCAATTTTTCAATCGTAGCTGCATCATCTCGAAGATCTATTTGTGTACCGACTAAGAGGAATGGAGTTTTTTGACAATGATGTGTTATTTCGGGAACCCACTAAAATATCAAAAACATGAGAAATTCGGAATATAAAAAATTCAATATATATGAGATTTACCTTTTCTTTGACATTCTCAAATGAAGATGGGGATACAACTGAAAAGCACACTAAAAAGACGTCTGTTTGAGGATAACTAAGAGGACGAAGTCTATCATAATCTTCTTGTCCTAAAATAAAAATATTAAAATATCATTAATATTTTGGGTTTACTATTATTTATCCAACTAAAACAATAGAAAAATGATTTAAAAAAACGCCTTAAGTGCATATATAATATAAAAATAATAAAATTATTTTTTATTATTTTTCAAATGTAAATAAATTACCATACTTCGATTAATGAGATATTTGTTCATATTACTTAATTTACATTATACTCAGAGCGTGAAATCTAACAATTGGGAATTATTAGTATCTATTGTAAATTATGAAAGAGAAGAAAATTCCAATAATTTAATTAATATTTTTTATATATTTATAATAATAACTGCAGTGTTTTCAGTGATAAAATGCACAATCAGCAACAATCTAACATTAAAACATATAAAAATTTCCAAGCTTTCTTTCTCATCTTGTAACCCTGAAAGTAATTCAAAGGCGAGGATTAGAAAATACTTTAAGGCCCGTTTCACACATATTCGGTTCCATTAGGTTAGGTTCTTTTTCTGTCGATTCCTATAAGTGTGAAATGGTGTTTCAGTTTCTATTCGGTTCCTAAAAGAAACCGTAGAACACCGAATACCCCCTCTACACGAACAGGTTTCTATTAGGTTCAAATACGTGTACAGAGAACAGAAAGCAATCATCGCTTTCACACAAGCTTGGTTCAGTTTCTGTTTTAACCTGATAGCGAGTGGATGTCTCGGTCTCGAACAAAATTGTCGCAGTTGATAAAATGAGCGGTTTACCAGATGTTGATGTGGATCGGCTGATTACTGTAGTGCAATCTAAACCAGTCCTGTAGGACAAAACTTATGAAAAATATAAGGATAAATTTAAGACCCAGGAAGCATGGAAAGACGTTTATGTTGATATTTTCGAGGCCAACATTTGAATCGGTTGAATATATTCCCTCATAAATGTAACTTGGAGTTGAAGACTGTCCTTTGGCTTCATGTGTAATTCATTATCTCACCATCTACAAGGCCCAAATCCGCCCCTGTCTCGAATACGGCTCTCATCTATGGAGAGGAGCCTCAAAATACTCTCTTGCTACCCTGGATGCAATTCAGAAACGAGCCGTCAGGCTAATTGACGATTCTACCCTCACCGACTCCCTCGACTCGCTGGCTCATCGAAGAGATGTCTCTGCCCTTTCCCTTTTCTATAGATACTATCACGGCAGGTGCTCTGATGAGATAAAATCAATAATTCCCCCCAAAGCATGCTTTGCACGTAGCACGCGTTTTGCCGACTCCCAACACTCTCTCGAGGTCAAATTAGAAAAGTGCCGGACCACTTCATTGGCGAATACATATATCCCCATGACTTCAAGGAACTGGAACTCTCTCCCAGCCTCTATCTTTCCCAGCACCTATAATCTTCAAACCTTCAAAACCGGAGTATATAGACACCTACGTCTACACCCTCTCACTTAATCAACTTTCTCTTCTCTTCGGTAATGCAAGGATCTTTCGAGATCCATAGGGGCTGCATCTTTACTGGTGCACCCCTTCTTGCATTCGATTGCATTAAAAAAAAAAAAAATTAAATGATTTTATTGACTGAAGTAATTAAATAATTTGTCTTCATGTTCTCTTAGGTTCTGGAAAATGGTAAAGAATGCACCAAAATCCTGCCGTAAAGTGATGAGAGGATGCTCCCAATGAATTCTATTATTCCTCCTTCGTTTTTTAATTTTTCTATAGAGAGACAACATGTCAACCACTTGCTTTCCTCTCCATGATCACTACTGAGTGTACGAAAAAAAAAAACTAATATGAACCGAATGGAACCTCATATGTGTGAAACAGGCCTTAGGGCGATTGCGACTTATTTAAAGTTCGAATTTTTTATAGGGTCGAAAATAAAAAAATAATTATCATGGAGTGTGAGAGTTATCCCTGTAAATAACTTTTTAAATAGAATTAGACATGTTTTTTTTTTTACTTTGCATTATAATGACGATGTGAGAGAGCCCCAAAATGATTTTTAGGTGATATTTATACTAGTGTAATTTCAATCAAATATTTGAATAAAATTCTGAAAAAATCATTCAAATTACTTCATTATCTCCTTAAGAACAAATACAAACGAATCGATATCTCAAATATTTTGGAAGATTTAATCATTTTTCCACTGCCTGCCTTCCCTGTTAGAATAAAAAGAGCGAATGAGCGAGCATTCAGCAATATATTAAGGTTCTGTAGAACCATCAGAATGCTTGTTCGACTCGCACTTGGCGGGCTGATTTATTTTTCTTTAAATGTCCCTTGTTTGTATTTGTTATGATTCGTTATATACTAATAATTGTAATTAGAACCAAAATGAATCAAGAGTCGAAAGTATTGAAATTAATTAAAACAGGGATTTCCAAAGGATTCAAGTTTTTTAAAAAACAAATTTTGTATTTTTCATGTTAATTATAAAATAAGAAAAAAAAAGATTGAATTTTTGGAAATTTTTCATAACAAAGATATAGATCAAGAACTTTTTATTCATTAATATTATCAACTTACCTGCAGTATCAAATAGTCCTAATGTGTAAGGCTCTCCTCCAATCATAACAGTAACTGCATAGTTGTCAAATACCTAAAAATAATAAATAAATTCAATAAAATAATTTTTATTTTATAATGATCAAGATCATTTTCGTCAAAAATAAGTTAATTTCAAAAATTTTTACTTATTTTTAAATCAAAGTTATGGGGGTAGAACATATTGTAGGGCGCACCAAAATAAAAATTTCAATTTCATTTTAATAGGATTTTAAAAAGTCTTTTCAACAGTTTCCTACTTGAGTGGGTAAAAAAAAATTCATCAGCACTATAAAGATTGCGGAAGGGCCTTATTTTTGTCAATTTTGAAGAGTGGACTATGAGGAGATAATCAAACTCCAACTATATGCCAAATACAAGTTACTAAGTTTCTTTAATTGTTTAGAAGATATAGATTCATGACAGATCCGGGTATAGACAGACAGACAATAATAGTGTTCCGTTTTTCATTTCACATTTGGTTTGGAACCCTAAAAATTATAATATTATTATCGTCAAAATATAAAAACTTTCCCCAGGTCAGAATTAGAATTAATATTAATTTTACTAGCCCATTTAATTTTAAAATAATAGTTAATTCGACCGACTACTGGAGAAGATAAAGAAGATAGACGTGTGTCCGATCTAGCGGTACGTCGGCCCGGACAAAAAGATAAAATGTCGCCCCTTAAGAATATAAATATATATATATACAGGGTGTTTCAGGAGGAATAGTAAATATTTTAGGAGGTAGTAGTAAAGACGAATTGCAATAAAAAATGCCATATAACACGTGTCCAATTTTTATTGAGTACAGAGATACAGCTGTTAGTATGTAAGCCAATATCGGCATACTCAGCATGTTTAAATACGTGCGGCATGTTTACACGCTACAGTACAGTAAAGTTGGCCAACAAATCACATTGAAAACTTCAATGTAAACTAAAGCACAACTTCACAACTTGAATATCAACACTCTACTGCTGACATTCGATAAATACGCCCATAGCAACCGGTGTACTAAGACACGAAACGAAAATGCATTGAACTCAGCTGTATCTCTGTACTCAATAAAAATTGGCCACATGTTATATGGCTTTTTTATTGGAATTCGTCTATACTACCACCTCCTAAAATATTTACTATTCCTCCTGAAACACCCTGTATACGCACTCCGACAAGAATAACGTCACAAAAATCCACGAATTTGAGTTAATTCCCTATTCACAACAACAATTTTTGTCTCTATAAGTCTGTCATAGTGACACTTCTGCCTGACTAAAATAGATGTACCGGAAGTTGATGTTTATGTACCCCCCCCCCCCCTTACATTTCGCAACCATAAATCTCAGAGCTACGAAATTCGAAACTTAAGCTTGATATAGGCTAGAAAGAGTAAAGCATGCTTTTGCTTGAAATCGGAACACCATAAGTTGACATTTACATCAAAGATTTTTCGTTTTTTTTTTATTTTATCAAAAACGGCACTAACCCTTTTTTCTTTTTAAATTGGTGTACTTATCAAGTGTCATGAGTTATTAGTCGTGTATAGATTTTAATCCGATTGCAATAAAGGAAGGGGGTGTAAATTAGGAGTTTCGTAAAATAAATATTTTAATCATTCATATATCGTCTTCGCTAAGTCGCAGAGACTTGAAATTTGAAACTCAAGTAATTTAGAGGCAAAAAGTTACCGAGCATCGCTCGGTGCTCCAGGCACTTCTTATCTATTTGAAAAGCAATATTATTTCAAACGTCATTAATAACAAAATAATAATAAAACAATTTAAATAGGATGTTTTCATTTTGTTACTAATGTAACGTAATCGTTGTATTATAAGTTAAGGAACTTTAGAGCAACAAAAATGATATCACTGAGACAATAATAGTGATGTTCATCGCATTCTTAAGTATCAATGGGTTTTATTTGACTATAAGGTAATACTTAAGACTCTAAATTTAGTATTTTTTTTCTTTACATGACAAATTTTTTGAGGGGAGATACTAGACTCACGAGCAAAGAAATGGAATCACCTCCCTTGCGAGTTATTAAATGTAATTTTCATTCTCAAATATGATAATAGTAATATAATATATTTCCATTAGGTTATCATTCTACATTTATTTTATGCCTCCTTGGGCCAATTCAAGCCAACGCCAATGTGTGGAGGGGGGTTGACTTGTATTGGTCATTAGTTGACGCTGTCGATGAGATTGGCGGTGATTGGCCTTTGGTGCGGTTTTTTCGATATATCAAAGAGGGCCAATGTTAAGCCACGAAAGTGCGCAATGGCTAGGTGTCGTTTCCACAAGGCCATAGACATTGGCCCAACTCTTGGACCAATGTGTGGAGGCACGGTCAAATGAACTCGTTTTTCTGGTGGCCAACATGGTCAACATGTTTGGCTCACGTTGGGCCATAGTGTAGAGGGCCCATTAAATGCTGAAAAATGAAACTTGTAGAAAAAATATTTAAATTTCTAATAAATTAAAAAGAAACATACAAAATATCTATAATTAAAGTTTTGAGCATCTTTTTTTTGAAAATAGTTGGTAGTTTTTTCAAAAAATCAGCTCGGGTTCGAACCTGAGAACTAACACGCTATCAATTTAATAATATTTCTACTAAAATCTTAGAATTTGTCCGAAAAAGATTGATTGAATTCTTTCTCTTTTAAAATACATCTTGGTTAATCTGAACCCGAGCTGATTTTTTGAAAAAACTACCAACTATTTTCAAAAAAAAGATGCTCAAAACTTTAATTATACATTTAAATAAGAGGACTTGTATGAAAAACTTTTTTTCATTTTAAGCTAAATTTTTTAATTTCCGTTCTAGAAGAATGGAGTAAAAAATTTCTGTATATTGCGATTCAGAGAGAGGTTTTTGTCTCGAGGGTGTGAGCTGACTGCCCGGATAGCGTGTTAGTTCTCAGGTTCGACTCCTGGGGGGATGAATCCCCTCTGATATTGCAATTTAATAATATTTCTACTAAAATCTTAGAATTTGTCCGAAAAAGATTGATTGAATTCTTTCTCTTTTAAAATACAAAATATCATTGAATTAATGAAAAGAGAGGGATTCCATTTCTTTGCTCGTGAGTGTACTAACTACTATTTTCTTTTATTAACCTATAGGCGCGGGGAACCCCAAACCTCCCTTTGTGGAACACTGGGGTTCCGTGGAACCCAGATTGAGAAACACTGTTCTACTGGGTCGGATACTTCAAACTTGACAAGACAGTTGGCAGCCAACAATCGTTCATCAATAATCAGTAGTTATTTAAAAAAACATTGTGAGTGAAACAATAAACAAGAGTATTATAAATAAACATTAAGAATAATGAATATAGAAAAATCAATTTTCTTAAAATTCATAAAAATAACTTACAGTAGGCACATATTCAGAAGGGAATTTATTAGTTGTATATGAAATAAGAAGGCACGTTTTACCAACGGCTCCGTCTCCAACCACAACACACTTGATAGTTTGCATGTTAAAGGTATCTTGGAACCTAGAAAAAAAATATTCATAATAAGCCTTAATAATGAGTCGTTCAAATTTTAGGAAATGAGTTGCAATGACGTCAATAATTTATCAATTGTTAAGAAATGCATTATAGATTACATATTATATTATAGAATATTTTTCTTGGTTTTTCTTAATTTCTATCAATTTTAGAACAGGAAGTATTAAATTAATTTCTTCAAATAAGTTCATTAAAAAAAAGAAGCCATTTTGATTGGAGTATAGGATATGATTAAGGAATTGGAATGGTTAGACCGGTTGGTATGGTTGAGGATGTCGATATTAAAAAATTCTATAATTGAAAATAGAAATAATCCGTAAGTAAAATTACAATTAAAAAAATTTAAATGTGAAGTAATGTCAAAATAATATGTTAAATACAATTACAAACCTAGTGGGCGTAGACAAATGCTGTATAACGAATATGTCGACCCCTGCAGGCTGTCATGTGACTTAGCGAAGAGTTCAAAGAAAATTTATTTTATTTCACAAAATAAAAAATAAAAATAAAAAGATCTTTTTAAGTTAATTAAGATTGTATATGTGTTTTAAGAGATTAAGTTTATGAAGATATTAAATATAATTTTTTTTTTTAAGTAAGTCAATGAATTTTAGTTATAAATGTGGTATCTAGTATTCCATGACATTGATAATTTTAAATTCCCAAAACAACAAACAATATTAAATTTTAAGATGGCGGATTCAAGTCGTAAAATGCACGACAGAGATCAACGTCGTTATCGCGATGGAGGATATGAAGCTAAATTGGATGATCCTCCTAATTCAAGATTATTTATAGTTTGCAATAAAAATATAACAGAAGAAGATTTCCGACAAGGTTTTGAAAAATATGGAACCATTGAGGAAATATGGGTGGTCAAAGATCGGGCAACTGGAGAGCCCAAAGGTAACATCCAATTGAAAATTATTCTTTCTAGGTCATTGAAAATAGTAAATTTAATTTCCCCTTAGTAAATTTGGTTAATTCTCGGTGATCAATTATGAAAACCATTATTGAATTTCCTGGCAAAAATTTTCACTAAATTTGTTTTTTCTCATTATTTATCTCTAATAAAAATCTTAATCTTATAATTATTTTAAATATATTTTATATATTAAATATTTTTTAATTTATTATTTATTTTGTTGCTTTGTATATTATTATTATTGAATCAATTGTTGCTATAAAATCTATTCCTTTAATGATTTATTCTATTTGGTGATCTATTTTATATCATACTTTCATAAAAATTAATTAAAATAATTATACACAAATAAAGTACATATACATATGAATAACCAGAAACATATTTCTCCCTAAGGTCATGACAAGTCTGCCCTTGCTGTCTTATTAGTGTAGCTACAATGTCTATCTCGGAGTAATGTTATGTAACTCGTAAACTAAATATGGTTCAAATTTTGAAAAGTACAAGTTTATGAATTCATTTTTCAAAAATTTTAATCGATTTTTTTTTTAGTTTGAGTTTAAATTTTATCTGGGGTAAAAAAATATAAAATAATTTTTTATCATAGGCTGTGGTATTTCCTGTAAAGATCTCTCTAAAGCCCGCTGCACGAAGTTCTGGTTTGCAATTTGGAGGCCTGTCGGAATCAAAATGACTTGTGACGTCACTGCTAGCTGTCTTTCTGGCTAGCTTGCTTGATTTAAAAGATAGGACATGTTCTATTTCCCGGCTTGGTCCTGGGATGCTTTTGAGTGGGAGTAAGAAGACAAAAAAATATTAAAACAAGCCTGGTGCGCAGCGGCCTTAACTAGGATTAAACTTAATTGAAAGTAATGGCAGGTAGTAAAAAAATTGTTTTTCTATGCTACTACAAAGGAAGAACACTGCTGTGTAGAGAGGAAGGAAGCATTTTATTTGTTTCCTTCATTGACCCCTTGAAACCCTGAAGAAGGAGGGAAGAATCCTCCGAAACGTCAGTTTGAAAGGAAAGGAATCCAATAAATTACACCTTATTTGGATATGTGTTAATTTTTTCTTTCCTCACTACCCCTGGGCTGCCTTCCATTACTTTCAATTAATAATTCTACCAGTCCGTCTCTCTCCAGAGAAAATTTCGTGCAAATAAAATTAAACTTATTTTATTTTTTTATTTATTTCCTTTTAAAATGACTGAGAGTGTACCAAACTGGCGATTTTTACGTAATTTTTTTACCTGTAGACGTTTAGAAATGACTTAAATCCAAAAATATGATTTCACACAAAATAATTGATTAGAGATTTAATCTCGAATAATTATAATTTATAATATTAATATCAATAATACGTCTCATTCATTCTGAGTTTATAAACGAATAGCACTTAAATTAGAAAAGTGCCGGACACTCTTTCGCTGTCAAATTAGAAAAGTGCCGGACCATTTCATTCGACAATACGTTTGTCCCCATGACTTCAAGGAATACACGATTTTCTAAGATGCAACACCCTTACGCGCTTAAATTGGATACTAATCAAACAAACGCATTCGCCAATTCGTTTATCCCTATGACATCTAGAGACTGGAACTCTCTTCCCCCGACCTTCTTTCTAGCAACTTATAACCTTCAATCTTTCAAGACCTGCATCCGCAGATACCTTAGAATCCTACCCAATCCCTAAATCTCTTATCTTCACAATACAAGGGTCCACCGCGGACTACAGAGGTTGTACCTTTTTGGTGCAACTTCTTCTTGTATCTACCTATATCATTATAAAAAAAAAAAAAAAAAAATACGCCTCCACCCTCTCTCTTGATCAACTTTTCCTTCTCTTCGGTAATATAAGGGTCTTTCGAGATTAGAGGGCTGCTTCTTACCTTCGATTGCATAAGAAAAAAAAAAGTAATGTCCAAATTGATAGCGCTCTCAAGCACCATTTTCATTTCGGACTGGCTAATAACGACCCAACAGCTAACAGCTCAATTCTTAACACGTCCAACATGTGACGAGGAAGAAGTAGCAAACGTGACGTCTTATTATAGATACATCAATTTGATTTTTATCAAAGCGAACAGCGTGAGCAGGCCATTTTTTAACAACACTAATTTTATTATTAAAGTCATTATAGGGAAATAAGGACTATATTTTTTATGCAGATAATTTATAGTTTTTAATGAATTTGGTGTTGGTACTTGGTGAAACATTTTTTAAAATTATTTGATAAAAAATACTTGGTAGGTTTCACATTAAAATAATTTATGTTTTATTCCCAACTTTTCGTCAACTTTGTTGACTTCAGGGCTAAATAGTTAACTTCCCTGCATATTTGTCATTTTTATAATTATTCTTTCTTAGTAAACATAGCAAGTCAATTTTTGTTTTTAATCAGATTGAATTGAAATTTCTACTGTGTAAAATAACGTAATAGTTAACCTAAATAAGCCCAAATAATGGTTACTTTAAATTTTTTTTTCAATTTTGTATTCACAAAATTTACTTTCTTTTAAATAAACATAATTTATATGAATATATTTTTATTACTAAAAATTTATTCAAATTATTTATTTATTAAAAACATTGTATCTGTAGGGCCATCTAGCCCCTTTAATGTACAATTTTCGGCCAATTCAATTACATAAAAATTAATTAATATACACAAAACAAGAAAAACGGAAAAACCAATATAACAAGCAAGAAAAATTCAAAAAGTAAAACATATGTTACATAATAATTATATGAAACATAAATTCTAAAAATACTATATATATAGGAGAGTAAAAATAATAATAACCTAAATTTTACCTAAAATAAAAACAATTCTGTTACCATCGACAGTGAAATCTTTTATTCAACTAATAATAATAACAACATATAGGATACAAAAACAGAAAATAAAAATAAAATATTAAGCTAGGTGCTTGCGAAGTTCTGCCTCGAATGCTTCAGGGCGCCCAATCTTCCTCACGTTGAGTGGGCAGTACGTTCCAAACCTTGGTCGGCAAATTATCATTCATTTTTCGTTTTAAGATAAAGGAAAGGGACGATAAATATGGGGGGGGGGGGGGTGAATATTATGCTCCGAGCGATTTACCCTCCCTACGCCAATACAACACCACTAGGTCATAAATAAACTTATAATTTTCAAAAAATCCATTCTTTCCTTTCCCCCCAACTTAAAACCTAAAAATATTTACAAACTAGAACTCTCTTCCTCCGACCGCCTTCCCAGCAACATATTTATTATAACCTTCAATCTTTCAAACACGCATCCACGAATACCTATAACTACGACCCAATAACCCAATCCCTAAATCTCTTCTTATTTCCAAGATACAATGGTCCACCGCGAACTACAGAAGTTGGACCTGTTTGGTGCAACTTGTATCAGTATCATTAAAAAAAAAAACACGCTAAGTACCATATATAATGGAAGTTCATAAATGATAAAGGGGAAAAATATTCTGAAACGTTTGAAGTTCTATTAAACTATTTTATTGTTAGTTTTATAAAAATATTTTTAATAATTTATTTTTATACTCAAACACCACATCACTCTGAGGTATATGAGTCAAACCATTGACTAGGATGTAGTCTCTGTCATGGGATTGAATTTAAGTATATTTTCGGCTCTATTAATTTGTTTTAATTGTGAATTAACACATTACCTTGTAATTATCATTGAATTGAATTTCGAATATATTTTGGCTCTGTTAATTTATTTGAATTATAATTTAACACATCCTGATTTATACAGTAAAGATTGTACACTGATGTAAAAACGAAATAGACTGATGATGACAAGGCATACTTGTCGAAACGTCTCCTGAATAAAATATTAAGAACCAAAAACAGAAAAATTCTTTCATTTCTTATGGGAGAAGTACCCTGTGGCAACCGACAACTACATCCTAGTCAATGGTTTGACTCATATACTTCAGAGTGTTGTGGTGTTTGAATATTTAAACGAGTCATTGTCAGTTTAGTACAATTTTATCATACTGAAAAATAAATTATTTTTATACATAAATACAAAAAAAATAAAGAAATATAATAGTAGATATATAATATAATAATAATGTCTCCTTTTTGAAAAAATCTACAAAAACTTTTTTTATCCCTAGGTATTACTTATATTAAATTTTCAAAAACTTCCGAAGCCGCCCAAGCATTAGAAGAAATGAATGGAAGTTGTATTGGTAAACATCCACGACCGCTCAAGGTAATGATAGCACATTCACGTGAACAAGGAAGTCGTCGTGAACTCAATGAAGAAGAACGACTCCTAAGACTTTTTTGCGTTGTTCCAAAAACAACTACAGAGGCCGAACTGAGAGAACATTTTCAGGTAATTTGAAACTTGATAATATATATATTTTTATTAATATTTTATATCTAATACCCATTTTATTTTCAGGAATTCGGAGATATTGATTATATATCAATTGTAAAAGATAGAGAGACCAAAGAGAGTAAAGGTTTCGCATATGTTAAATATCATCGAGTTTCTCATGCTGCACGAGCATACGAAGGATGTAATCGTTCTTATAAAGCAGTTTTTGCTGAACCAAAGCGTCAGAGGGGAATCGCTGGTCCCGTAATGGGCGGGCCTGGTCCTTTAGGACCACCTTGTCCTCCTTCAGGGGGATTTGAATCTGGATATTCAGGAGGAAGTGGATATTGCCAGAATTCAGGCCCAGGACCTGGAATAGGGAATGAGCCTTTTGGAATGTTACATGGGCCACCTAAAGAAGGAGGGACAACTACCCTGCGAGTAATTACATCTCCTATGGTCAATCAAGATCAACTTTGGCGTCTATTTAATATTATTCCAGGATTAGATTATGTACAAATGGAAGCTAAACCTCGAATTGGTAGGTTTAAACTATATATATTTTAAAAACGTCCCAAAAAAATCATTTTCAATACTAGAAAAAGGAAATCGTTTATAACCATATGTTTCATGAGATTTAATTAAGATAACGTTTTCTATCTTAAGGTTGTTCGGACATTAAGGGAATGTTGGATTAAAAATCTGAATTTTTAATATGTTATTAATCGATAACAAATACATATAAAATAATTTTTTGAAAAAGATCTGACCAAAGGTTTTCGTGTAATTAATTAAAAATCGGACTTTTAACACCTAGTGAATAGGGAATGTTGGCTGAAAGCATATATTTCGATTAATCTAGCCAAATCATATGAAGAGAAAAAACAAAAAAACTTTTATTTATATAGATAAATTATTGTAGGTAACGTTAAAAAAAAAAAAACTTTCTGACCCAGGGTTTTGTAAATATTGAAATCTAAATGATCGAAAATATCAGTCCACTTCACTTAAAAATAAATAAATCACGTGACTCGAGTCAAGACATTTATTTATTATATTTATTAATTCAATTATTTCAGATATCCGATTAAAAATAATGTTAGATAACATCTAAATTAAAATAATTAATTTATGTGTTAAAATTTTTAGATTTTATTTTGACTTGCGGGGTAGGTACTGTCCGAGCAACCTTAGGAGAGTTAAATTTTTTTCTCCTTTGCAAATTCCTTAAATTTGTATGCGCTATCTTATTGACGGTATAATACTCACGTTCTTGAAGTTGCATATCACGCTTTTCTTTCGATACGCCTAGGACAATATTTGATTACTAGCCTTTTATTTTTTAATTTTCTAGTAATTTATCAGATTTTATTTATTTGAGTTGGAATAGGGGTTTTTCATTAAATGAGCGCTCTTTGGACCATGTTTAAACAAACTTGTTACTTTAATTTTTAATTCTAAAACTCTTTAAAGAAGTTGAATTTTTATTTTTAGGTAAAATACATGCCACTGTTGTTTATTTTACACCTCATGCTGCTGCTTATGCTCGAGATAAACTTCACGGATTTGAATATCCCCTTGGGCATCGTCTCATCGTAAAAATGGATCCTGATGTTGTTGTGGCTCGTGCACCTCGTGGACCTCCCCCGGGACCACCATCAAATATGCGAAATTCATCTGGACTTGAAAATAACCTTGCCAATCTTGCAGAAACAATAGCTCAAGCAACTTCATTGATTCAAGCTGCTGGATTAACGACTGGGAAACCTATGTCAAATCCTTCGAATTCAGGAGATAATTATGATCCAAGTTATTGCTCAGTACAATTGCCACCACCTCAACCACTTGCTCCTATGGATTCGGAGATGGTCCAAAGATTATTTCTTGTTTGTCATCCAGTGACACCTGCAATGTATGTCCTTCGAGATATATTCTCAAGATTTGGTCATCTTATTGATGTCTATATGTTAAATAACAAGAATTGTGGTTATGTTAAATATGCAGACAAAACAAGCGCTGAAATGGCAATATCAACTCTGCATGGTCAGGAAGTTTGTGGTATAAGGCTAAAGGTTATGGAAGCTGATCCTAGAACTAATGATCAAAGACGTAAACGGCTCAAAATGGAGGATGACGAATGAGAAAAAAATTATGAGGGAGAGGTTAGTAATATATTTAAATATTTTTGGTGCTCCTCGAGGTTTATATATTTATTATTATTATTTTTAAATATCCTATTTTCAATTAAATTGAAAGTTTTTGCCGAGAGTAGCAGAATTTTTATATATTGAAGGAGACAATAAAAGAGTGTGTCTTCTGCTGGAATTATAAATTTTATTTATTTATAACGAGACTATAGTAGAATTCATAAATTAATTCCTGTGAATCCATTGTAATAGACTGATGAAGAGGGCAAAGCCCTCGAAACTATAGTCTCGTTATAAATAAATAAAATTTGTAGTTCCAGCAGAGGACACACTCTTTTATTGTCTTCTTCAATATCCTATTTTCATTTTTTTATTTTTTTTTTATTCAAGAATCTAACAGAACTGGGCACAGTTAATTCGAAAGTTAACTTCGATAATCGTTAAAGCGTTGACTTTTCACAAATTTAACGCAAGTTAAAGTTAACCACCTAAAAATTGTACTGATGTTTAAGCATTACCTATATGTATATTAAAGATAATAGATGAGGCTTGGCTTTGGTACAGTGGTAAATAAAACAAATAATTTAGTTAAATTAAGTATTTAATGCTTTTAGGAAGAAAACAGAAATAAATGAACCTATTGTAAAAACAGCAATTACTTATTGATCATCATTTTGCATTAGGTGCATGTTTCCCTTCAACATTAGCATATTAAAATTGTCATCCGACAGCGATGATTGTTTTGCTCGTAAAACAACTTCTCCTGTAGAAAAAAGGCGTTCAACTGCAGCGCTAGACGGAATAGCGGTGTTATATTTAATAAACAATTCTATTAAAACCGGTTCTCCTAGAAATGCAGCATCTGTAAAAAAAAGTCTTTTGACTTTGAGTCCAGCCAAGTTCTGACCAAATTCTGAGCTTTGTTTTCCAAAGATTTGTGTCCTTGGGCTCTTTTTCTTCAGTCTGAATAACACTGCTGAAAAAATCACGGCAACAACCAAGTTAACGGAAGTTGAGAAACCCATTAACATTTTTTTAGTTTAACTTAAAAGTTAAATCGTTAAGCAATTTGTTAACTTCGTTAAGATAGTTGTTTCGCGACAATACAAGATAAAAGTTAATGCTAGTGTATATAGAACAGACAATAAGGATCATGCGCCGATCCGTGGGGGGGGGGGGGGGGGGGGGGATGAGGGCGACCGTAGTTGTTTCGCGACAATACTAGATAAAAGTTAATGCTAGTTAAAGGAATCGTAGGGAGTTGGACAACAGTCCAACTCCCTACGATTCCTTTAATTATTAATCATGAACACGAATAATGAAATGTTAATGCTAGTGTATATAGAACAGACAATAAGGATCATGCGCGGATCCGGAGGGGGCGACCCTCCCCCTCCCAAGCATTGGAGATCAACATTTTTTTATATGTCATCATTGGGATTCAGTTCCATAATTTATTAATGTAATTTTTGTTTTTCAGAGGATGAGGAACAAAATAAGTGTTTGTTTACGACTTATCAATTGCAACGTTTCGCCACTTTTATTGCAGCTTCTTCAGGCTCTTGATAAATAAAGCTCCAAACACTTTGTCATTTTTTAAGCTCTGCCATTAATATACATACAGACACTCTATTTTATCACCAACAAAAAGTGGCGAAACGTTGCAATTGATAAGTCGTAAACAAACACTTATTTTGTTCCTCATCCTCTGAAAAACAAAAATTACATTAACAAATTATGGAACTGAATCCCAATGATGACATATAAAAAAAGTGTTGATCTCCGATGCTTGGGAGGGGGGGGTCGCCCCCCTCTACACGATCCGCGCATGATCCTTATTGTCTGTTCTATATACACTAGCATTAACATTTCATTATTCGTGTTCATGATTAATAACTAAAGGAATCGTAGGGAGTTGGACAACAGTCCAACTCCCTACGATTCCTTTAATTATTAATCATGAACACGAATAATGAAATGTTAATGCTAGTGTATATAGAACAGACAATAAGGATCATGCGCGGATCCGGGGGGGGCGACGCCCCCCCCCCTCCCAAGCATTGGAGATCAACATTTTTTTATATGTCATCATTGGGATTCAGTTCCATAATTTATTAATGTAATTTTTGTTTTTCAGAGGATGAGGAACAAAATAAGTGTTTGTTTACGACTTATCAATTGCAACGTTTCGCCACTTTTATTGCAGCTTCTTCAGGCTCTTGATAAATAAAGCTCCAAACACTTTGTCATTTTTTTAAGCTCTGCCATTAATATACATACAGACACTCTATTTTATCACCAACAAAAAGTGGCGAAACGTTGCAATTGATAAGTCGTAAACAAACACTTATTTTGTTTCTGAAAATAAAGTTCTATGTCTATTATCCAAGCGGGGGGGGGTCTCTGCCCCCCCCCCCCCGCTTGGATAATTCGACCGCGACACACTTCCGAGATCAAAAGTAGATCTTATATACCGGCGACCCCCCCCCCCCCCCACTCCCCCAAATCAGGGGTCTGGATTCATAAGCCCAAATCTTTTTGCTGTTTATGTACCACTTCTAGCCAATCCCGTACTCATTTGACAAATCTGGCAACATTGTCCGAGCTTGTATATATTTTATGATAGAAATATCAGTTAAAGTACATTATAAAGGGAGATTTATAAAACAAAAAGTTCTTGATAAGCGATTGAAAGCTATTGCGACAATGGCTGAAGCGAAAAAAACATCAAAAAAATTACTAAAGTTAACCCACTTTTTAGGTTAAATAAATGCGTTGTTGCCAGCTTGTGTTTAGTGTAAATTTTTCATTATTTATTCATTATTACCTCAGAAACTGTTGTAATTATGAATTAAAATTTTGTTAAAAAATGTATTAGTTATTGTTTAATGTTGGTTTAGTTTTTTATAACAATCGTAAGAAGAGTTTCTTAATTATAATTAAATATGTATGTAAACTTTCCGATATCCCGTATAGTGCAATGTATAAGAGTCTAAAAAACTCTATCTTTGGAATTTAATATCTCCGGAACTATATTGTTCATAAATTTGGTTTTGTCACCAATCGATGCAGAAGTATTTAAATAAAAATCAGTCTAAATTTCAAAAAAAATCTTAAGAAAACCCATATGGTGAAACAACTACTTTAAATAACGATTAACGGATTAACGATGTTGTGCCCAGCTCTGGAATCTAAGTAGTTTATAATTATTATTTGAATTCTGCACATATAATTAATTTTTCTGAATCTTTATTTAGTTTTTACTTTTACTCCTCGGTTGCTCCAGATTTGACATTCCGATAGCTGCTGTCCAAGAATCCCAAAGTCTCAAGCGACTTCTTCTCAGGCGTGTCATATTCCTTGCCGAAGTGGACCGGACCTCGTGACCGCGTGACACCTGATGACCGAGACCTCAGACCGGACCCGTGGACTACTACGTGACCGCAGCAACGACAATGCGTTCACCAAAAACCATTACTACACACATCATTTGACTTGTTCAACAATTCTGTATAAGATTATTTGTATTTTTAGAATAATAAATTGTTATTTTTCATTTTACTTTTTGCCCTTTATTTTATTACTAATATATACAATGTTCTTATACAGAATCGTTTATATTGTTGTGACATTTGGAAACTTACAATAAAAACTTGAAAAATAAATAACAAATGACATGTAAAAATATATTCAGTTGCTAAATGTAAAAGTTGAGACTATTTTTTTAAATCACTTCTGAGATTTCAAATGAAATTGATTTTGATCTAAGCTTTGTACGTGATACAACGAGCTGTCTTCGCCTCCGAGAGGGTTCAGTGGACAACTTCACAACCTTCTATGTAAGTTACAGACTTCTTTCTTCTAAGGTGGCAATTCTACGGTAACTGTGGCGCCGCGATCTGACGATGGATTTATAGTACTCACCAAAATAAGACGAAAATGAAGAATACCATTTTTCGAGATTTCGCTTAGTTTTCGAGATATCCAGTTTAGAAAATACTGTTTTTTTTTATTTATTTTCTTTTATTTTCAATTTTTTTTTATAGAAACCACGTAGTATCACGAGTTCCGTGTGGCGCCGCTACTGACGACGGATTCTTTTAGAAAATGAATATTAATTAAAAAATAATTAGTAAATGCCCAAAAAATTCGAATATGTAAAAGTCGTTGTCGGTTCAGTTAAGATATATTCAGTTCGGCTCGTATATCTTCATTTCGGGCTGGTTTTTGGCGATTAGGTTGCCGTTAGCCAACCTAATAGCCTAAATTCCAGCCCGAAATGAAGATATACGAGCCGAACTGAATATATATCTTAACCGAACCTTCCAAAGTTTCTTAGAGAACCCATTTTTTATCTAAATGAACCGAGATGATGAATAGAACCGAACCTATGAAAAGTTGCAAAAGTGAAAATTGCCAACGCCTTGAGGCTCACTTGAGACATAACAGTCCATAAACTCAATTTCAGTTCAAATTTGTAGTTTAAAATTTTATTTTTACTTTCCTACTTATTTTGTCTAGTTCTAAAAGAATCCGTCATCAGATAGCGACACGGAACCACGGTGATACTACTGTTTCCGTGGTTTCTATAAAAAAACAATTGAAAAATAAATACAAAAAAACAGTACTTTTTAAACTCGATTATCTCGAAAACTAAGCGGTAATCTCAAAAAATGGTATTCTTCATTTTCGTTCTTATTTTGGTGAGTACTATAATAATCCATCGTTAGTCAAATCGCGGCGCCACAGTTACCGTAGAAACCCCTCTAAGGTGACCATATTAAAAAATTTCATTTTCTTATCACTTTCACAATAATGTTTTTATTTCTAATAAAATAGATTTAGATAACTTGACATCAATAATATGGTTACTTTAGAATTTTTTAAATTGTCTGCTATGTTTGTTTTTCTGTTGTTTTTTATTTATTTTAATTTGTTTTATATAAGCTAACCAAGGTAAGAATTAGATTCATTTTTTTTCTTTAAGAAATGACACATAATGTTCTATTTTCTTTTGGATCATCTATTAATCCATTAATTTTAATTTCTTCTGCTTTTATTTGGAGAAAACTATTTTCATATTGTTTTTGCATCCAATCCGGCAAAGGTTTGTTCCAATCTTCCGGTGGTGAAGTACGACGTTTCCAAACATCATTGGTGTAGTGCGGCCGGAGTCTTTCCAGGCGTCGTTTTTTTTCACTTTGAATAATTTGGTTCTGAAATTTAATCATACTTTTTTTTTTTAATTGAAATTGAAAATATATTTTTAAAAAAACTTAGTAAATTGATTAGATCACAATTTATAGTAGGTAAAATAAAATATTTTAAATATTGTTAAAAAATATTGAAACGTCCATTTAAATTATTTGGATAATTATATATTTTTGTTATTCTTTTAAAATAGCTTTAAATCAATAAAATAGTCATTATTTTCTAAAATATTTTTAATTTAAATATTTTTTTTTTAATTATATCTAATAATATATATATAAATGTAGATCTTAGATTCTTATATAAAATGAATTAATAAAGAGCACTTTGATTCGCCGCTAAAATAATGTTCTCTTTAACCTTTGAACTTCCTTTAAATATATAGTACCTGGAGCCACCGAGCGATGCTCGGTATCTTTTTGCTTGAGTTAAAAGCTATATATTAATATTATTTTTAATTTAAAATCCTGATAAAAATACAAATATATATATATATAGTACAAGTCCCCTAGACCCCTCACACTTCACCCACCCCACTCCTCCCCTCCCACCCGGACCCCCCCACCACTGCATCCCCATCCACCGGCACCCAGTTTTTGCATTTCTAGCCTTCTAGTTCCCCAAAGATTATGTGTAAGTATATAAATAAATTCCGTATAATTATTTTTTTTAATTAAATAACAATTTATCGAGTTTTATGATTAATTAAAATGGCAAATTCTAATATATAATAATACTTCTTATGATCTTTTTGTGGGATTTAAAATTAAAAACCAATTAATAAATAAAAGATAATTGAAAAAAGGTAAACAACTTTTTTATTAACATTTTCATCTATCAATAATTACTTTAATTGAGGAAAGAGTCAATTAAGATGAATTTTGATGAGGTCCTGACCTAGTCTGATCGCTTTCTAATCCTCAAAACTTGTTAATAGAGTTTGTTTCATCAAAATCGGTAGAGCCGTTTTCAAAATAGAACAAAGATATAAATATATAAACAATTTTTGCTCGTTTAATATGAGTTGATTGATTGATTGATAGATAAATAATCACTTTAATTAAGATGAATTTTGTCGAGGTCCAGACCTAGACAAATCGTTTTCTCATCCTCAAAACTTGTTAATAGAATTTGTTTCATCAAAATCTGTAGAGCCGTTTTCAAAATAGAAAAATACAAATATATATATATATATATAATTTTTGCTCGTTTAATAAGAGTAGATAGATAGATTAATAAGTATTATTTTCTTAGAGACGGGCTCATGCAATTTGATTTGGGGGGGGGGGGGGGCAGCCTAGTATGGTGAGAAGAACAATTTTCTGAGAAAACAAATGTGTAGGGTCAAAAAATGAAAATATAGGCCCATATACCAAACTCATCCAAATTTTGTATACATAATTAGTGGGCCGCTAGAAGTCTAAAAATGCAAAAACTATTTTCAAACGTTTTGAAGAATCTTATCTCCTTCAGAGTTTAATAGGGTTAGAAGAAATCTTGCAATAGCTCAAGAACCGTAACTAGGGGGTGCCCAGGCACATTGCGCAGACCCTGGAGGGGAGCAGAAATGACCAGACCGGGACAAAGTTTTGTTTTCTATTTTGGCAAATATTTTCGATTATTATATTTTTTTTGCCTAATTTATATATACTTATTCAAAATTCTACCAAGTACCTTTACTTTTTATCCCCCAAGGGCGCAGTTATAGATGCTCGCACCGGATGCATAAAAGGCTAGTTACGGCTGCCCAAGAATATATCAAGTCCGAAACTTGTATTTTCAAAAAGTTAAAAATAACTCAATAAATTCTATTTGTAAATTGTTTTACTGGCTTCTCTCGATCAAATTTCATTAAGTATATTTTTTAATAGATAAAAATAATTTTAAATCTGCAAATCATCTACTTACACCAATATTTGGATCCTTTTTGGATTCCCATTTACAACAATTATCATAATCTTTCTTCCAATGATTACAGTCTAACATATGACCATAAACAAAATATTGATGAAATCGTGCTTTAATGCTAGTACATTCATTATATTCTTCTTTATAATCATCAGATTGTCTAATCTAAGAAGAAAGTGGATTTAATTAAGAATTATTGTTTAATGAAATAATTAATATTTTAAAATAGTATAATAAATTCAGAATAAAGTAAGTTATTTACCATCCAACTATCTTCTAAACTTTCCGTTTCATGAGATTCTGAGTTGTTTTCGGTCATTGTCGTATCTATATACTTATTGTTTTCTATGCTTTGCCTGACTGTCTAAAACTTAGGTATATACTCTAGTGGAGAGGATTTTTCCACTTTCCCCTACTTTATAGTCTTGCAATTTTTTTTATTCGCGAGATTTGAGTGGAAAATTGGCATATTGGTAATTCTACATGTGCTACTTCCGAATGATATTTTTAGAATACTCTGCCCTCTGGTGGATTTTATAGGCGGAAAATTCAATTTAAAATAATATATTTTTTAATCCCTCACAAATTTCAAATATTTTTTAAAGAAAAAAACCCCTATAAAAGTAAAAAAATTTTACTATAATAAATTATTGGAATTTTTTATTCCATCTTTCGTTCATGATTGTATAAGAAATTGAGTGGATATTGATGAGGCAATCCAAAAAAAGAAGATAATTTATACCGAAGGGTGAACCGCGATTGGAATTAGGTGTACACCGTCTTTGAAATTCATTAGATAATGCCCCTTCATCTATTGTCTTCTACTTGGAAATGAAACTGGAAGTAGAAGTAGGTGTACACGATATTAGGTCACAAATAATATAATAATACTATTTCGTTAATAACAAGTTTTTAACAAAATTGTATCTCTCCATGAGTATGTTATTTTCGCAAATAATATTATTTCTAGTATTCTAGTTATAAATACTTATCAAATTTCTTCAATTTTTTTAATTTCTTTCCTACTCACATTTTATTGCTATCAAAATAATTAAGTCTCGCATCACCTACGCATTACAATAGCACTCTACACGGCAAACCCTCTCTCCCGAATAATCGAATCAATATTGCCTCCTCAATTACTCTCGACCTAGTCAAACTGAATAAATGGGGCTCTCAAAATTTAGTTAACTTTAATTCAAATAAGACTCAATGTTGTCTAATTTCTAGGCGCGAAAATAGAGATTTCCCTGATATTCACTTCGATTCGAATACCCTGAAAATGTGTGACAGCCTATCCATGTTGGGCGTCTCTGTCGCATCTGACCTGTCTTGGAATGAACACATCTCCTCTGTGGCGAAATCTGCAGCAAGGAAGATTGGCTTCTTATTCAGGTCCAAGCGATTTTACAAACCTCCACAACTTCTCACCATCTACAAGGCCCAAATCCGCCCCTGTCTCGAATACGGCTCTCATCTGTGGAGAGGAGCCTCAAAATATTCTCTTGCTACCCTTGATGCAATTCAGAAACGAGCCGTCAGGCTAATTAACGATTCTACCCTCACCGACTCCCTCGACTCGCTGGCTCATCGAAGAAATGTCTCTGCCCTTTCCCTTTTCTATAGATACTATCACGCCAGGTGCTCTGATGAGATAAAATCAATAATTCCCCCCAAAGCATGCTTTGCACGTAGCACGCGTTTTGCCGACTCCCAACACTCTTTCGCGGTCAAATTGGAAAAGTGCCGGACCACTTCATTCGCGAATACATATATCCCCATGACTTCAAGGAACTGGAACTCTCTCCCAGCCTCTATCTTTCCCAGCACCTATAATCTTCAAACCTTCAAAACCAGGGTGCATAGACACCTACGTCTACACCCTCTCACTTAATCAACTTTCCCTTCTCTTCGGTAATGCAAGGGTCTTTCGAGATCCATAGGGGCTACATCTTTACTGGTGCACCTCTGCATTCGATTGCATTAAAAAAAAAACCTAAGGTAGGTATGGGCAAACTTTGCTTAGCTGAGGGCGTAATTTCTGAGACTTAATCAGGTCCCAGGCCGTAGGTAAGAAATAAGTAGGTAGTAGTGAATAAAATAGCGATAAAAATTCACATATTTTTTTATTTATTAATTAAATTATAATACTTAGCATAATCAAACATAAAAAGCAAATTAACAAAAAAAAGATGGAAAAATCAAATGAAAATTAATGAAAGACTTGAGTTTAAAGCTGAGAAACAAGATGATCAATATTGGGGTCAATATCACATAGGCGCAAAGAGTTTCCTAAAATAACATCTGTAAGCCGAGTACGATGGTTATTTTTATTAATTTTCATGATTGAAAAAAGCTCATATATTTATTTATACGTGCTTCCGAATGTGCAAAATGTTTTTTATGCGAAAACTCTCAGCTGATGTGGATACTTTTCTTCGGAAAGTTATATATGTTCTGTAAAATTCGCTTAGTTCCACCTCATCAAATTTAGACTTCAAATATGAGTCTTCTTGAAGCTCGATCAACTCCATTTGTAGGTGAACCGGAGCATCTTCCACATTACACTTACAAGGATTTGCAAAAATATTGAAAGTACTATCCATATTCTTAAAATTGGAAAACCGATCAGCGAATTGCTCTGACATTAGTTTCAGTTCTTCAGCTTAGCGACCGTATTCAATGTTTTCGTGACTGGATAATGATAAAAAAAATGAAAACAGTTTTTACTTCTCATTTTGTGTTTTCCACAAGCGAATTTTGTTTTGAAAAGCTTTAAGATGACTGTATAGCTGATTTAGCAATTGCCTTTGTTTAATTTTTTTTTGCACGTTATTTGAAATTTCTGAATCTCTCGCGGGCCGGATTGAAGATGGTGGAGGGCCGGGGGTTGCCCATATAGTCCAAGAGCCCATGACCCATTTTTCATGAAGTGTTTGATTCAAGTAGATATTTCACCTAGAGGTATTAATAGCATAGATGAGTAGGGAATCGGCTGTTTTCCGGATCTACCTGGGTACTGCTTTTTTTCAAATAAAAAAATTCAACTTTAGGGTTGTCTGGCTCAGTATTACCCCCCTAAAAGTGTCTGGCTTAGTTAATTTTTAATTTATAATCAACTTAACTGTCGAATAGTATTTGTTGGATTTTGAATCAAACACTTTTTTTGGCGAACATTTTTTTACAACTTTCTCCTATGCGCAGTAGTAGAAGTACCAGGTAGATCAGGAAAACAGCCGATTCCCTACTCATCTATGCTATTAATACCTCTAGGTGAAATATCTACTTTAATCAAACACTTCATGAAAAATGGCTCATGGGTTCTCCTACTAATATATGACCTAAAGGCTAGTACTAAATTTGAATAGTGGCGCCGCGCAGAAATCCAACCAATCACAGCACTTTTTAGTTTTAATTTAGGGATTTTGTTCTGTAACGTTGTCAGCCTTGGCTGAACAATTTTTGTTTGGAGGCAAATCAATTTTCATTCCTAATGTTAACACAACAATATTCTGTTTATAACAACAACTGAAAGTGACATTTCATAAGGATAACAAATTATATTTCAATTAGATTGATAAACTAAATCAATAAATATGACTTCGGCATTGTATTTAGAACACTACTTAGATAGTAAGTAACCTCAAAAAACTATATTTTCTACAAATATATATTTTTTTATGTTTCAACTTACTAACGAAATTCATGTTTTATTTTTTTGAGGCTTGGAACATTTACCTATAGAATTACAGAGAAATTTTACTCTAATGAGAGATTTAGATGCACGAGCCCAAGATTTAATGAGAAAAATTGATACATTAGCAGATAGTTATCTCCATGATGTACGATCTCTTTCAAGTGATAAACGCAAAGAAAAATTGGATGCAATACAATCATTATTTAATAAGGCAAAAGAATATGGAGATGATAAAGTACAATTGGCAATACAAACCTATGAACTGGTAAGAAAAATCATGTCATCTTTTATTAATTTTGATATAATCACAATTTTTTTTTTTTAAATAAATTATAAATGATTGATTTGATAAAAACTACTACACCTTTTCCACTTTGATTTTAGAAAAAATAGAGTTAATTTCAGAATATCACAAATGTATTTGGGAATTTTCATTTAATTAATATAAAATCACAATTAAATTTTAGAATTCTCAAATGAACATTAGAAAATGTCATTCTATTTCAGAAAATAAACATATACTATAAACAACAAACTAAACAATTGACATTTTCTGAAATTGAATTGTGATTTCTGAAATACAATTGTGATTTTCTAATATTCAATTGAGAATTCTGAAATACACTTGAGGTTTTCTGAAATTGATTTGTGATTTCTGAAATACAATTGACATTTCCTGAAATTGAATTGTGATTTTCTAATATTCAATTGAGTATTCTGAAATTGAATTGTGATTTCTGAAATACAATTGACATTTTCTGAAATACAATTGACATTTTCTGAAATACAATTGTGAATTTCTAATATTCAATTGAGTATTCTGAAATTGAATTGTGATTTCTGAAATACAATTGACATTTTCTGAAATACAATTGTGATTTCTGAAATACAATTGACATTTTCTGAAATACAATTGTGATTTTCTAATATTCAATTGAGAATTCTGAAATACACTTGAGGTTTTCTGAAATACAATTGCGATTTTCTAATATACAATTGAGAATTCTGAAATACTCTTGATGTTTTCTGAAATTGAATTGTGATTTCTGAAATACAATTGACATTTTCTGAAATTGAATTGTGATTTTCTAATATTCAATTGAGAATTGTGAAATACTCTTGATGTTTTCTGAAATTGAATTCTGATTTCTGAAATACAATTGTGATTTTCTAATATTCAATTGAGAATTCTGAAATACACATTGAAAAGGTGTAGTTAACTGATTTCCAATTTTATTTAGAAAAAAAAATCTAGAATTGCTTAACCTAAAATATGTTTTTTCATAAAGAGGTTGTCCTCTGCTTAATGCAAATAAATGTTTGCTGGCATGTCTAACGTGACCATTTTTTTTGGTGTCAGAGCGGGGCGCTTACGGAATTTTCTATATAAATAAAAAAAAATGTATAAAAATAATTTTCGGACAATTCCCACACGACCATTTGACCCCAAACTAAGCTTAGCTGGTACTTAAATGCAGAAATATTCTTTATTTCTTATCAAAAGTATAGTTATGATGAATTTTTATATCCTTAACTTGAGAAATAATTGGTTCCTCATACAAACTTTCATCCTCTATTTCATCCCTTTAAGTTTTATTTTCGCGACAAAAAGTAGCCTATATTTCATCAAAATCTCCTCAGCGGTTTAGCCTTGGAAACCTAATAGACCGACAGAGTTACTTTCGCATTTATAATATAGTTAGGATTAGATATTTCTAAATAAATACATACTAAAATAGATAAATTAACTATTAATATTTATTAAATAAAAAGAAGAAACTTATTTTAATACTTTAGTGTACTTTTACTGTAATAAGTTTAATATTAAGAAAGTTTGGACTCACGTAACCTCGGACTCCCTCGCTGGAAGAACGACTGAACTTATAGCTGAAATTTACAGTCAAACAAAAAATAGTATAGAAATAAGCACGAAAGAATCGGAAGTTTTCTGGACAAATAAAGGAGTCAGACAGGGGTGCCCTCTCAGCCCGGCCCTGTTTAACATATTTACCAACGATTTAGAAGAGGGATGGCAAAGAAAAAATCTAGGAGGCACAGTGATTGGATCAGAGAAGATATTCTGTTTAAAATACGCCGACGATGTGGCTATAGTGGCAGATACCGAAGATGGAATGAGAGATATGATTAAAGAATTGGAAAAATACATCCAATACAATGAACTATCAATTAATTGCAAAAAAAAAAATAATGTGCTTTAGGAATAGAGGGAGAAAAAATAAAGATATTGATTGGTATATAAACAAAGAAAAAATAGACCAAGTGAATAATATAAAATATTTGGGATACCTGTTTAATGAAAATAACAACCACAATAAACACATAGACACACAAATAAAGAAGGCAAAAAAATAATATATACAACTTGGAGCAGAAGAAAGCAAGGCTAAGAGATTTAAATAAGAAAATTTACTTATGTTATTTGAGTCATTAATTAAATCAATTATAATGTATGGACTAAAAAACTGGGGATGGAAGGAAATAAAAGAAATAGAAAAGATACAAGAATTTTTTAAATTAATACTGGGGGTGAAGAGAAACACACCGGACTACATATGGAGGAGAGAGATTGGAAGAATCAAGTTAAGAACATACCAAGCGAAGGCAACTATTTATTAAATATAATAGAAATGAAGAAAGCAGATGGCCAAGGGTATGCCTAAAAGAAATAGAAGAAACATCAGCAACAAGAATGACTCAAGATGGGTGGGGGGGGGGCAATTTTAGAAGAAAATGGGAGGAATGGGGAGAACCAGAAATACCTACAAAAGTGATGACCTGGGAAGCTGAGAGGACCAGAGATACTATGGAGAAAGCTATAAAGAAAGACATAGAACAAGAGATACAAGAGGACTGGACGAAAATAGAAAACTTCCTATTTTCCAATATACAAAAGAATCAAAGAAGAAATCGGAAGAGAGAATTACTTTGAGTGGAAGAATGTAAAAGAGAGTGTGATAAAGATATGGACAAGAGCGAGATATGGCAACACGATTATAATCTTGGGAGATTCGGAAGGAATAGTGATGGAGTAGGAGAAGAAGATGAAAGAAGAAAGAAAGACACTTGGAAGGGTAGGAAGTTCAACTGATGTATATATATATATCTTAGTGTATATAAATCTGGTCTGTTTGCAAAAGCAGGACATTTTTGCTCTCAATGGGGACAGCGGGACGTATGGTCACATTAGGCATGTCGGCAGTGTACAATAAAAATTTTCATTATCCACGCGATACTGACCCCATGAAAAATAATATTTATAATTAAAAAAGACTGATGATGAAGGCCAAGCCTTCGAAACTATAGTCTCAAACAAATAAATAATTAAAGGGATCGTAGGGAGTTGGTCAAGATTTTAAATTAAATTAAATACAAGTTTTGATTAAATATGCCATACGTTTCGTTGCTGTTTTGCAACTTCTTCAGTGGCTCATTTATTAAACTTATTTGTCAAGGATTTTTTACTACGAGAGAAAACATTTCAAACAGTATTCTTTTTTCTATCACAATTCATTCAATTCATCAAATAACATAAAATATAAACCTTTTAAACAAAGTAATTGTTTTCTGTCAAAAAACTAAAAGAAATAATAATAAAAAAATTTCTTTGTTCAATTTGATTCTTTTAGTTTTTTGACAGAAAACAATTACTTTGTTTAAAAGGTTTATATTTTATGTTATTTGATGAATTGAATGAATTGTGATAGAAAAAAGAATACTGTTTGAAATGTTTTTTCTCGTAGTAAAAAATCCTGACAAATAAGTTTAATAAATGAGCCACTGAAGAAGTTGCAAAACAGCAACGAAACGTATGGCATATTTAATCAAAACTTGATTTAATTTAATTTGGAGTCTTGTTCAACTCCCTACGATTCCTTTAATTATTAATCATAGGCACGAATAATGAAATATCAAATAAATAATATTTTTTGGGTCAACTCCTTCGTATACAAATGATAAAACAAATTAATTAATGTGTTAGATGAAGGAGGAGGTATCGGCCAAAGATGGAATCACTGGGTTCAATAAAACACCTTTAATAAAACGTTTTGGCCTGAATTTATTTGGCCATCTTCAGTTAATAATTAACTTACTTATGTTATTTGAATCATTAATTAAATCAATTATAATGTATGGACTAAAAAACTGGGGATGGAAGGAGAAAAAAGAAATAGAAAAGATACAAGAATTTTTTAAATTAATATTGGGGGTGAAGAGAAACACACCGGACTACATATGGAGGAGAGAGATTGGAAGAATCAAGCTAAGAACATACCAAACGAAGAGACTAAGCAACTATTTATTAAATATAATAGAAATGGAAAAAAGCAGATGGCCAAGGGTCAATTAACTGAAGATGGCCAAATAAATTCAGGCCGAAACGTTTTATTAAAGGTGTTTTATTGAACCCAGTGATTCCATCTTTGGCTAATACCTCCTCCTTCATCTTACACAGTTTCATCACAGCCACGAACTCTAACAATATTCAAATTAATTAATGTTCAAAACATTTTTATTTAAAAGGTCAAATGACTAGTTTCGCCAAAGTTTGGCTCATCAGATATTTTTTAATTACAAAAGATTTAATTTAAGAACATAGCAATAGAAAAGGAAAAAATTTTATACAGAAAATCATACAGCTATCTACATATCAATTAATTATTCACGACAAACGATAGTCATGTAAATAATATACACTGCGCGTCAAATAAAAGGTAACAAACAAATTTTTTCAAAAAAGACAAATAAAATATATTTTAAATACAATTTAATCGATTAAACCTTTAATAAGATTTATTTTAAACATTTCTAAATAATATTAACATTTATTTAAATCATTTTAATAAAAGAACTTATTTAAAATTAAAAAAATCAAATAATGTGATATTTATCATATTGCTTTGAATTCTGATATCTCGATTTTAATCATTTAAAACCTTGTTTTTCAATAAAAACAAAAACAAAAGTTTTCTCGCACCTTAATAATGCGTATTGCCTCCTCGAACACTAACAACTTCTTCAATCCTTGCTGGCATCCCCTCAATTAGAGCTCTAATGTCCTCCTGAGGAATTTTTTCCCATTCTTCAATAAGGACACTTAAGTTCTCCCAGTGAGTTAAAATCCCTTTTTCTGGCACGTTTCCCAAGCACATCCCAAACATGTTCTATCGGGTTTAGGTCTGAGCTTCGTGCTGGCCATTTCATACATGCAATACCAACCTCATCTAGGAAATTTGACACACTCCGAGCAGCATGAGGCCTGGCATTGTCTTGCATGAGAAGAAAATTTTCACCAATATAAGGAGGAAAAGGGACAATATGTTGTTGTATAACCTCCTCGATATAGCGATGTGCGTTAAGAGACCCATTCTCGATTAAAACGAGCTTTGTGCTAGCGTTAGTATTGATGCCTCCCCACACCATCACAGATCCACCACAATATGCTGTTCTTCCCGAAAATGTACATGGTGCATATCTCTCCCCTGGTCTTCTCCATACTCTTTCACGTGCGTCAGATGATCTTAAGGTAAATCGTGACTAATCGGTGAAGAGAACATTAGCCCAATTGTTCCCATGCCAATCTTTATGTTATTAGTTGAATAAAAGATTTCACTGTCGATGGTAACAGAATTGTTTTTATTTTAGGTTAAAAATAAAATAAAATGAGAGAGTCTTCTGTTTTTTAAATAAAATAATTTTTAATTATTTCTAGAGACTATAGTTTTCGAAGGCATTGCCTTCATCATCAGATCTATCACAAATATTTCAAATTAGTTACAAATTAAGATTTATACATGGAAATTTTGAAAAATATATAGTGTCTTTTTCTTCATGTTTCTTCTTGGGAGATTGGGAGAAATCTCTTGGGAGAATCTCCCAAGAAGAAACATGAAGAAAAAGACATTATATATTTTTCAAAATTTTCTATGTATAAATCTTAATTTGTAACTAATTTGAAGATATTTGTGATAGACTGATGATGAAGGCAATGCCTTCGAAACTATAGTCTCTAGAAATAATTAAAAATTATTTTATTTAAAAACAGAAGACTCTCTCATTTTATTTTATTTTTAACCTAAAATCTTTATGTTCTTTGGCAAAGTGAAGGCGCGCCATTCGGTGTGTATAGGATAAAATTGGACCTGTAGCAGGTCTTCTAGAAACAAGGTTTGCTTCTTTAAGTCTTCTTCTAACTGTGCTGATGCTTACATTGACTTGCCGAGCTTCTTGAAGGCGATTTCTCGCCTGTACCGCTGTTGTGAATCTGTCCCGAAGGACTTGAAGAGACATAAAGCAGTCATCTGTTCTCGATGTACATCTTGGACGTCTTGACCCAGGTCGCTTCTGATAAGTATTGTGTTCTCTAAACCGCTTTACAACTTTAAAAACAGTTTTTGGTGTTGTACCAAGAACATCAGCTACGTATCTGTAAGTGCGACCATCCTCGATTAGAGCAACTGCTTTCGCACAATTTGTAGCGCTAAGCGGCATGATTTTTATGTGTCTGGTCGAAAAGAGACTCACATGAAGTCTAAATAATAAACTTATTGAAAAAAAAAGGTTTTAAATGATTAAAATCGAGATATCAGAATTCAAAGCAATATGATAAATATCACATTATTATTAAAACTTGGGCAATTCAATTGATTAAAAATCGAGTTTTAAATCCTACAAATATTAAATATTAGAATTTGACAATTTAATTAATTATAAAACTCGACAAATTGTTATTTAATTTAAAAAAATAATTATACGGTATTTATTTACTAGTAATACACATAATCTGTGGGTCACTAGAAGACTAGAAATGCAAAAACTGGGGACGTGGCGGGCGAGGTGTGAGTGGGATTCGGGGGGGGGGGTCCAGGGGGAGTATACTATATATATATATAGCTTTTAACTTGAAGCAAAAAGTTACCGAGCATATCTCGCTGGCCAAGTACTATATATAAACTTTTGAATGGAGGGTAGTTTTGGGGTCATGATCTGAAAAACTATAATGAAATTTTCCGGAAGTCGCACCATGAGAGTGAGCTCAATAAGTATATTTCTTCGAAATCTACCTAAAAATTAAGCTGCCTTGTGATTTTCTTTTCTGTTTTAATTAAGTTTATTTTTATATGTCTTTATTAAAATATGAATATTTTATCAAAATTTTAGGTAGATAAGCATATAAGAAGGTTGGATGCAGATTTAGCTCGATTCGAATCAGAAATTCAAGACAAAGCAATTAATTCAAGAAACCAAGATGAAACAACAACATCCAAAAGTGAGTATATATTTTTTTTAATTAAATTATTTTTTTCTTTGAAGATTTATTGATATTTATTCATTCTATTTCAGAAGGAAGAAAAAAATTGAAAGATAAAGAAAAGAGGAAACGAGGACATGGATCTTCCGAAGAAGATAGCTCGACAACAAAATCCGCTCGTAAAAAAGCTAAGAAAGCAGGAGGAGGGGGAGGAGGGTCCGGGACAGGATCTGGTGGAGGGGGAGGAAATACTAGCGGCTCAGGGGCCGGTGGAGTTTCTGGAACCGGTGCAAGTGGCGATTCCAATTTACAAAGTTTGGCTGGTATATCGCATAGTTCAGATGTGTTAGATATGCCTGTTGATCCAAATGAACCAACATATTGTTTATGCCATCAAGTTTCCTACGGAGAAATGATTGGCTGTGACAATCCGGATGTAAGTATTATAGAATTTTACTTCAAATTTCTAGTCTTGTCTATTCCTAATCTAATATAGAAAGTATATTATATTATAAAGAGAAACAATGAGGTTTTCCTCTGCTTGATGCAAATAAATATAATATTGTAAGAGTTCGTGGCTGTGATGAAACTATACTAGATGAAGGAGGAGGTATCAGCCAAAGATGGAATCACTGGGTTCAATAAAACACCTTTAATGAGACGTTTCGGCCTAAATTTTATTTGGCCATCTTCAGTCAATTAGGAGTTATACACAAAATGCGGTACACATATGTGATCGAACCAAGCCTTGTCAAAAATAAAAATTTCTTTTAGCTTCATGCGAATTTATAACGTGCCTGGACCCAAAAGTTTCAGAATGAAAGTCATTCTGAAACTTTTGGGTCAAAAGCCAAAAAAAGATGTTCAAAATGATGTCTCACTTGACCCCCTTTCCTGTTTAAGATTTTTGGGGGGATGGCTCTGGGGTGAAGGGGAGATCTAATTTAATTGTCAAAATTCTTCCCCCTCGAATACACATTTGACGTCTCTCAGCGATTTTTGAAATAATTTGCCAGTTTAGCGATGGGGTGGGAAGTCTTCAAATTGACACACTGTATGAGCTTTTTCGATATTCGGTAGCCTTCCACTCTATATTACTCTATGCTCTAGCCCTTTGGACCAAACTCAACCAAATTTTGTATACATAATCTGTGGGCCACTAGAAGGCTAGAAATGCAAAAACTAACCACCCAAAATGGGGGGGGGGTCTTCTTTAAGTGCTATATCAGGTCTGACGTTTTGGCTCCTCTCCACATAAACCTGTGCTGAGTGTGTTTAGCTGTTTTTACACAGATATACGGGACCTACTTTTTAACGCCGGTTCCGAACGGCTAGTTTGGAGAGGTTACTAGGCAATTATACTCATGGTAGGTTGCCATTGCTTTCCAAGAGGATGCTACTTCAAATATCTGTCGAGATACTCAGGCCAGCGGCCTGACTCTCTAACCACTGACCCACAGTAGCCTCTATCTAAAAAAACGAAAAATGCTTGCCCTTGGAGCAAACTCAAACAAATTTTGTATAACTAACCACCCAAAATGGGTGGAGGGGGGTCAAAAAATGAAAATTCTAGCCCTTTGGACCAAACTCAACCAAATTTTGTTTGGAGGGTAGAGGGTTTAGGGAGCGGGTCGAGGGGGAGGGGGTCCAGTGGCGTCGCAGCTAGTATATATTATATAATTTATTTGTTTGAGACTATAGTTTCGAAGGCTTGGCCTTCACTATCAGTCTTTTTAACTAGAAATATTTTGTCTTATTATTTTTCACGGGGTCAGTTATCAATTGGATATTGAAAATTCGTTTTCATAGCAGGCTGGCTGCTTAAACAGTTATAGTATATATATAGTATGTCTATGTTTATTTGCATCAAGCAGAGGACAACCTCTCTGTTTACTCTGCTACTTTCAGCAAAACAAAATCTTTTCAATTATATTATATTTTTTTCTTTTCTTTTCAGTGTACAATAGAATGGTTTCATTTTGCCTGTGTTTCATTAACAACTAAACCCAAAGGAAAATGGTTTTGTCCGAAATGTACAGTGGATCGTAAAAAGAAATAATAAATCCTCGGAAGATTATACCTTTATAATATATTGCATATTTATTTACATCATTATTGTATATTTATTATTTTCTGAAAAAGTTATATCTTCTATATTATTAAATGAATTATATTGTTGTAGAATTAGATAATTTATTATTTTATAGAAAAAAAAAACAACTAATAAAAAAATAATCGAAATATGTTTTATTTAAGAATTATTTTATCTACATCAAAAAAAAGATCATCCCAACAAATATATAAATATATTTAAATTAAAATTACACTTAATAGAATATATAAAAGCTATTCACAATAATGGTTTACAAATAAAAAAATTTACTAGTGGATATGAAATTTGATTATAAACAAATTTTAAATGGACTAGTTTTTTTAGTGAAACAATAAAATATTTATGAAATGTTTACTATTTCCCAAAATGAGTTTTATTGGTCCACTGAATGGCAGAGACTAACTCATTTCTCTGCATCATTCTTATTATCACAGTTAAGGAATTGAAAAAGGGAATCCATTGGTTCTTGATGTTCACTTAAAGTCTTAGTAGCATTATTAAAAAAATGAAATTAGTTTTTCTAAATAAAAATATCAACTTGTTATTGAAGTTAGCAATATTATAATTAATTTTAGGGAACGAAGAAAAGATTATTTTTATTATAGACAAAAGGATCAGCCGGGGTTCGAACCCGAGATCTTCGCATGTGTACTGCGATGCTTGTCATAAGAGCCTTAGCACCTATATCCTCTTAGCCACTGATCCCCGAACCCAAACTAATACTCAATGTCTATATGAATTATGGAATTTCTTTAATCTCTTCCTCGTTAATTTTTCGCAGCGCCGGCCTTGATTCATTAATTAAACAATTAAACATCCCAGCGACCCCCAATCGATCGCAGACCCCAAATAATCTTTTCTTCGTTCCCTAAATTTAACTTTGTATTTACACGACCTCGTTGTGGTCGCGGCCCGGGTGAAGAGAAAATTATTTTCGACCTTTGGAGTCTGCAATCGATTGGGAGGCGCTGGGATATTCAATTGTTTAATTAATGAATCAAGGCCAACGCTGCGAAAAATTAACGAGGAAGAGATTAAAGAAATTCCATAATTCATATAGACATTAGGTATTAGTTTGGGTTTGGGGATATAGGAGCTAAAGCTTTTATGACAAAGTATGGCAGTACACATGCGAAGATCCCGGGTTCGAACCCCGGCTGATCCTTTTGTCTATAATAAAAATAATCCTTTCTTCGTTCCCTAAATTTAACTTTGTATATAATTGTATTTACACGGCCTCGTGGTCGCGCCCCGGGTGAAGAGAAAATTATTTTCGACCTTTGGGGTCTGCGATCGATTGGGATATTTAATTATAACTAATTTTAAAAATAATAGTTTATTGGAGCACGAAAATCTTGTAAAATGCTAGAAAAGTTTTCGTTTAATAAAATGTGGAACATTTTAAGAACCATTGGAATACAATAATTATTTTTTTATAGATAGGTAAATATTATTTTGTACTAAAAGAATATTTATCAAATCGAAGAAAATAATAAATTAACAAGATAATTATATTTTTTAATCATGAATTATTTTACAAAACAAATGTGGAGAATATTTTTCTGTGAATATAGATCGCATACAATGTGTAAAAAATTTAAAAAATCTCCAATAACCAAAAAAATTATTGTATAATTATATAAAATGAAAATAGTATATTATTTACATATTTGATAAATATCCTTTATTTAACGTACTTATGACATTTATTAAATCGTTATTGTTTAATATTTTTTCCTAAAAAAATATACAAAAATCAAATTAAATATTATTAATAAATAAAACACGAGAGAATACTAATTCCGAGTTGTTTTTATTACATGTCCAGGGGGGGGGGTTGAAAATTGTTTCATATTAGCATTAGGTATATACAGAACTGGGCACAGTTAACTTCGTTAATCAGCTACTCAAAAAGTTAATTTCGATAATCGTTAAAGCGTTGACTTTTCACAAATTTAACGCAAGTTAAAATTATCCGTTAAAAGTTGTACTGATGTTTAAGCATTACCTATATGTATATTAAAGATAATAGATGAGGCTTGGTTTTGGTACAGTGGTAAATAAAACAAATAATTTAGTTAAATTAAGTATTTAATGCTTTTAGGAAGAAAACAGAAATAAATGCACCTATTGCAAAAACAGCAATTAGTTATTGATCATCATTTTGCATTAGGTGCATGTTTCCCTTCATAAACATTAGCATATTAAAATTGTCATCCGACAGCGATGATCGTTTCGCCCATAAAACAACTTCTCCTGTAGAAAAAAAGCGTTCAACTGCAGCGCTAGACGGAATAGCAGTGTTATATTTAATAAACAATTCTATTAAAACCTAGAAATGCAGCATCTGTAAGAGTCAAACTTTGAGTCCATCCAAGTTCTGACCAAATTATGAGCTTTGTTTTCCAGAGATTTGTGGAACTAAACTGATCACCCTAAATCACGGCAACAACCAATGTAAAAGACTTAAGTTAACGGAAGTTCAATTGAACGGAAGTTAAGAAAACCGTTAACGTTTTTTTAGTTTAACTTAAAAGTTAAATCGTTAACCAATTTGTTGATTAACGGATTAACGATGTTGTGCCCAGCTCTGGATATATATATGCTAAAAATAAAAACGGTCAAGTCAAGCTATTCTAATTCTAGAGAAAATAGGGGGGAGGGCACCCCCGACCAGTGTTCACCCTCTGAAATTGAATCCAAAAATACATATATAAATTACAGGGTAGCCGATTGGCCCAGATTGCTATTTTTGGCACTCATGTTCGATTCCCGAGGGGGTAAACGCAACGTTTTTGACATGTAATAAAAATTATCCACCACCAAAATTATCTCTCGTTATTTCTTTAGAAATTTAAAGTAATTTTATTGACAATTTAAACCTTTATAATTAATAATGTTAAAAAGTGTAAATAACAATTTTCTAGTAAAACTATGAAATAATTTAAAATACAATACATTTTCCGTTTGATTTTTTATTTTGAGGCTTTTTTCTCCAGATTGATATGATTTGGATGTTTTTTAAAATTAGTATTCTACTTAGCCTAGTTTAAACAAAATTAAAATCTAATTTTCAATATTTACCCTAACCTATATATATCTTGATAAGGAACTAGTCCTATAATTTATCATAGATATTTTGGGTTTTCTTAAGGACTAATTAATTTCAAATTCTGGGTGGTATTTATTTGTCCTTATATCGATATAGAATTTATGAAAGATTTAATAGTTAAATTTCTATTTTGGCCTCTGATGATCTAATCCGAAAAAACTTTTGAAATTATCGTTATTAAATAAAAGTGAATCAGAAAATATGATTTAAATTTTTTTTTAAGAGAAAGAATTCAATCAATCTTTAGGAAAAATTCTAAGATTTTAGTAGAAATATTTTTAAATTGCGATATCAGAGGGGATTCATCCCCCCAGGAGTCGAACCTGAGAACTAACATGCTATCCGTGCAGTCAGCTCACACCCTCGAGACAAAAACCTCTCTCAGAATCGCAATATATGATATAAGCACAGAAATTTTTTATTCCATTCTTCCATAACGGAAATTAAAAAATTTAGCTTAAAATGAAAAAAAGTTTTTCATACAAGTCCTCTTATTTAAATATAAAACTAAAGATTTGAGCATCTTTTTTTTTTGAAAATAGTTGGAATGTTTTTCAAAAAATCAGCTCGGGCTCAGATTAACCAAGATGTATTGTAAAAGAGAAATAATTTAATCTTTAGGACAAATTCTAAGATTTTAGTAGAAATATTATTAAATTGCGATATCAGAGGGGATTATATCATATGATGCATCAAGCAGAGGACAACCTCTTTGTTTCTCTTTGTGAATCAACAACTCTGCTACTCTCGGCAAAATAAAAACTTTTGATTATATCATATATTGCGAATCAGAGAGAGGTTTTTTGTCTCGAGGGTGTGAGCTGACTGCCCGGAAAGCACGTTAGTTCTCAGGTTCGACTCCTGAGGGGATGAATCCCCACTGATATAGCAATTTAATAATATTTCTACCAAAATCTTAGAATTTGTCCTAAAAATTGATTGAATTCTTTCTCTTTTAAAATACATCTTGGTTAATCTGAACCCGAGCTGATTTTTTGAAAAACATTCCAACTATTTTCAAAAAAAAAAGATGCTCAAATCTTTAGTTTTATATTTAAATTTTTTATTTATTTAATATCAATTTTAAAAAAAATATTCTAAATTACAAGAGAGTGTAAACAAATGAAATGTAAAATAATAAATTAATATATTATCTCTGATTTTCAAACAAGAAATTTCGACTAAAACTAGTTACCTTGATTTCACATTTTTGATGAGATTAACTCATATGAATACACGACTTTTCGACTTTGGCCAACACTTGAAAACGACTCGAGAACTAAGAGCCGTCCAATCTGATGAGCTTATTTCATTAAAAATGTACAATCTATAGTAATTAGTTTCCAAAGAAACTTATTTTTTGATAAACTTCCACGAAAGCATCAAATCTGCAATCATCTCTATGATTAAATACGAATTATTAATGTCATAAGTCGTTAATAGGCACTATTAATGTGATTTTTTCATTTTTTTTTACCTATATTCGAAATCCTGAGGCATTTTGGCTTTTATTATTAATTTTATTATCGATGTTGGACACGGCTTTCAAGGCACGGCTGGCTAAGACATAATTTTTATAACTTTGACGAATATGGCTAAATAATTTTGTATCACCGTTGCCTGTTTCTAATAAAAAATAACATTCTCTTAAATGTTGAAGAGTCAACAAGATTTCCCTTCTACTTATTGAATTTTGAAATACATTTAAATAACTTAACCGACGGTAGCGAGCAAGAATGTCTGCAATTCTGTGAAGATACGCTCGACGTGCACTTGAGAGACACCGCTGACCTGCTTCACTGAAGCCTTTTTCATTTACCTAAATATTGAAGAATATTATTAGACTGGTGTAAATTATTTAAATATAATATTTTTTAAATAGGTATTAATAAAAATTCACGGAACTTCTTACAATCGACAAATTAACCTTCTCGAATATATCTCTTGAAAAATCTCCAAGATATGCCCCTCCAATCCCTTTTGGTGTTGTATACAATATATCTCAGTGGGATTAATTGGTGTAATTTGAATTCTGGGAGATGAAACTCTCTATCTATATATATAAAATTAAGGTTTTGTCTGTACATTGCTCCAAATCACGCCAAATTTTGGCTGAACACGTTTCAAGCAAAGTTATGAACGAAAACGCCATCAAAAAATTCCTGTCTGTCTGTATGTCTGTTTCAATGGATTCCGCGAAAAGTTGCTCATGATTCACGTCAAAACGGCTTAAAAGATTATTATGAAATTTCATATTTGTATCACATGTCTTCTAACTTACGTTTTTAGCTATATAACGTTTTGATATTTTGACCTCAAAGGGGGGTTTGGGGGGACGCACGAATGAAAATCATCAAATAACTCCTAAACTAATAATTCTACGGCAAATTTTATAATGAGCAAAGTTGTAGGGGTGTGATTTTTGACAACTGGGTGGGTTTCGGGGGGGGGAGGTTGGGGGTCCGAGGTGGGTGGGGTGCGGGATGGAGTGTTGGGGTGGTGGTATGGGGGCGGGGGTTGGGCACGGGTGCATGGTGCGGAGGGTAGGGGTGCTTGGTGGGTTTCGGGGGGGGGGGGAGTGGAGTGTGAGGCTGGGGTTCGTGGGTTGGGGGTCCAGGGGGTGTGCCCCCTGGCTAGCAAGAGGGCCGCCGAAGACAACAACTTACTAGGTAATAAATAAAAGATTCACAGGTTTTGGACAATTTTTTTTATTAATAGCTAAATATCAATTTTCATATGACGTTTCGTCCTCAGGACTTTTTCAAGTACTCAATTACTTAATTTTAAATTACTATGCTTTAAGTAATTGAGTACTTGAAAAAGTCCTGAAAAGACGAAACGTCGTATGAAAATTGATATTTAATATAATAAAAAAATTGTCCAAAAACCTGTGAATCTTTTATTTATTATTAAAATGGACATGAACCAACTAAATTTACTATGTAATGGTACGATAGACTTGGACTCAAAAATTAGTTATTATTATTAAATAATTTATTTCATTGTGAAAGTCGTGTGTGGTCCACACCAGTTGATTTATTCTAAATCTGCACACCAGTTGATTTATTCTAAATCTGGTTTCAAACTATTAAGGGCATCGATTCCTTCCAACTAGAGAAGTGGTAAAGTGAAATGATCTTTTTTCACCCTAGAAGCCATTATATTTATAACACATTATACAGAGTGGGGCAGAAGGCAGTCCTTAGTTCCAAAAAATCACTGAAGGGCCCCAAACCGAATAGAGGGACGTGTCAGGTGCAGTTAGGTTGGGTGAGCAATACCGTTCTCAGTAGAAACCATGCCGTGGTCAGGTGATCAACGGGGCTTTGTTGGGGAGACGTTTTTTATAAACGGGGAAAGCGTTGTGGCGACGCAGAGGAGTTTTTCGTTAAAATGTTCGTTACTGGGCATCTGAAAACCCTTGTAAACTGCATCAAAGACCTCTTCACAGGCCCAAAGTAACAGTTTGGTGCGCTGTGTCCTCTATAGGCATTATTGGGCCTTATTTTTTTGAATCCGAAGGATTAACTGTTACCGTGAATTGGGCTCGCTATTGTGTCATGTTGGAGAACTTTTTCCAAAATGGAAGAGTATGGCGAGGAACAGGAAACCTTCTGGTTTGAACAAGAGCCACGGCCCATACAGCCAGTCGTTCAAGAAAATTTTTGCAAGAGCTCTTTACCGGTCGCCTGATCTCTTTCCGAGGGGATATTCCATGGGCTCCGCCGATTTGACCCCGTGTGACTTTTTTCTGTGGGGATACGTCAAAGCTGAGGTATAAAAAGTTCGACCTCGAACCCTTGAAGCTCTGAAAGAGGAGATTGAGGGCGTCATCGCTGGAATTTCGCAAGATATACTGGGAAGAGTGGTCGAAAACTTCATTGAAAGGCTCAATATGTGGATTGCTCGCAAGGACGCCACTTGGACCATATCATTTTCAAAACATCGTGAAAAAAACCCGGTATTATATGTACTTTTGAGCAATAAAAACTTTTTTATGTATCTTGAACCGTTTTCTTACAATTAACCCTTCAAATCAGGGGCAAACCCCACTCATTGTTACGCCGACGATAGCACTCTACACGGCAAACCCTCTCTCCCGAATAATCGAATCAATAATGCCTCCTCAATTACTCTCGACCTAGACAAACTGAATAAATGGGGCTCTCAAAATTTAGTTAACTTTAATTCAAATAAAACTCAATGTTGTCTAATTTCTAGGCGCGAAAATAGAGATTTCCCTGATATTCACTTCGATTCGAATACCCTGAAAATGTGTGACAGCCTATCCATGTTGGGCGTCTCTGTCGCATCTGACCTGTCTTGGAATGAACACATCTCCTCTGTGGCGAAATCTGCAGCAAGGAAGATTGGCTTCTTATTCAGGTCCAAGCGATTTTACAAACCCCCACAACTTCTCACCATCTACAAGGCCCAAATCCGCCCCTGTCTCGAATACGGCTCTCATCTGTGGAGAGGAGCCTCAAAATATTCTCTTGCTACCCTTGATGCAATTCAGAAACGAGCCGTCAGGCTAATTGACGATTCTACCCTCACCGACTCCCTCGACTCGCTAGCTCATCGAAGAGATGTCTCTGCCCTTTCCCTTTTCTATAGATACTATCACAGCAGGTGCTCTGATGAGATAAAATCAATAATTCCCCCAAAGCATGCTTTGCACGCAGCACACGTTTTGCCGACTCCCAACACTCTTTCGCGGTCAAATTGGAAAAGTGCCGGACCACTTCATTCGCGAATACATATATCCCCATGACTTCAAGGAACTGGAACTCTCTCCCAGCCTCTATCTTTCCCAGCACCTATGATCTTCAAACCTTCAAAACCAGGGTGCATAGACACCTACGTCTACACCCTCTCTCTTAATCAACTTTCCCTTCTCTTCGGTAATGCAAGGGTCTTTCGAGATCCATAGGGGCTACATCTTTACTGGTGCACCCCTTCTTGCATTCGATTGCATTAAAAAAAAAAAAAAAAAAAAAAAAAAGGGGCATTCTGCCCCACCCTGTATTTTTTAAATATAAATGTGAAAGTAAAAAAGATTAAAAATGAACAAGTGATGACTTTTTCAAACCCTTCAGTCTTTTAGTGGCCATTCTGTACATATAATCGACTGAAATTATGTGAGGGAATAATTGGTTTTTGGATTTTTTCAGAAATTTGAATGTTTGTAGTTATCAGTGGGATAGAGAAGATGTTGCTCTGGAGGGAGGACGTCTAATTCGTCGGTCGATTATTAAATTCGCTATTAACATTTAAAAACAAATCAAAATTATTATTGTTTTTAAATAGTGAGAAATAAGTGTTATCCTTTCGATTAAATTTTATTTTAAAAGTATTGATGTTTAAGTATTTAGAAAATAAGTGAAAGTCATCGGTTAAATAGACACAGGGGTTTATTTTTTTTATTTATTTAGCCATATCTTCTCTGAAGTAAATAATGATTTTTGCATTAAGAAATTAAATTGTTTTTATTACCAATCCAAAAAGTCTGTCTAATTCAATTCAAGGGCATAAAACCAATTCTTATAAAATTACAAATAATATTATTCTTACTTGGGTAGATGCGTCTTCAGGTTCAAGCCACATTGCACAAAGAGAAGAAATTACTGCGAGACAACGTTCTTCGGGAACTAGATTTGACATTACAAATGATATTAAATTTGGCAATGTAAAAGCTCGATCCCTAGGAAAAAGACGACTTTCCGATTCTCTAAAAAATAAAATATAAAATAACTAGAAAAATGATATATACATTTAATTAATTCTTATTATAATAATAGTTGTTTCAATAAAATTGATTATTGAAATTTTTTTGTATTAAGAGATTAATGAATTAAAAATCACATGATCACAATTCATATAATATGCAAAGTGAAAATTTGAAGCTAAGTTAAATATATAATATAATACATAGTTAAAAATAAAATATATTCATGAACAATGAATGAAGGGGGCTTTTGGTAGGCTTTACCAAAATTAAATGAAAATGAAATTTTACAAGCAATCAAGTTAGCTATAATTTACCTGAAGTTTACTTCGCCGAAAATTTCTCTTTTGCCTCACGAAAAATATTTAATGTCCCACAAGAGTTCCGGGCAAACCTAATGAAAAATCTAACCTTTTCTTTATTTTCTTAATATCCTACCTTTCATCCTATGACGTTAAAATTTCGGTCATTTTAGTCTATCCCAGTGGTCCCCAAACTTTTTAGAGATAGGGCCACAACATTGAAAGCTATGGGCGGGCCGGATATAACATATTATACGGAAATTATATTAATAATACGCTATTATATGGCATTAATATTTAATATGGTGAGTATTTGTGTTAATTCTGTAGTAGCCGAGGGCCGGATGAAAAGGTTTCAAGGGTCGGATTTGGTCCTTGGTCTTTCCGATCAAAAATTAATTAAATCTACTTTTACGCGAAGTTAAGTCGGATTTGGCCCGTGGACTACTGATCTTTCCGACCAAAAATTAATTAAATCTAATTTTAAGCGAAGTTAACAAAACCTTGATAGCCCTCCCCAAAACTAATTGAGATAATATAAGCTACAATTTTTCTGATTACGAATTAATGGAATGATCTCCAATCAAGGATAAGAACGTCTCTGAATTGGCTGATGCATTTGACGATACAATACAGAAGGGTCTGGAAATTGCCTAAAATTTGTCAAGGGAAATAAGGATTATAATTATAAGTCCTAGTTTGGAACTATCGGTGAAAAAAATAAAGCCTTTCAAATATGTCGGAAATGTGACGGAATTAGATTCGGTAAAGTCATTGCAAGTAAGTTATCTTTGAAGGGCATCTTGCTTGCCAGGGCCGGATTTAAGCACAGGCTACCCAGGCTGCATCCTTTGGGCCCGCACCATAAAGGGTCTGTTTTTTTTAACAAGATTTCAATAAAGAGTCATGCACGTTTATTTTTAAGTTTTTAATTGGATAATTGCTAAAAAATACGTTTTTTTGTAGGTTAATTTAAAAAAACTATTTTCCCCGGTAGGGCCCGCGCCACAGGTGCAGTCTAGGGGCCCATAGATACTAAATCCGGCCCTGCATCTATCTTTCATTTTGTTGTAGGAAAGCAAGTTTTCTATTTTCTTTTTAATGCATTCGACAGGAATTTCGCGTTCCATTCGATTACCTTCTTCCACCCAAATGTCTCAGGAGAACTCTGCCAAGACCTACAGGAGCTGCATCTTCTCGGTGCGCCCTTCTTGAGTTAAATGATATTAAAAAAAAAATTATCGAGAGAAAGAATACCTATTATCTCCAGGAAAAAAAACGACGGCAGGATATCTATCCATTGTAAATTGCCAAGGCAGGTCATGAGCCTCGCCATCGAGACGTGCAAATTGAATGAAATCACTCGCATGTCGAAAATAGCGTGCAAGCATTAAAAAAGCATGTGCAGTAGCTCCGTGACAAAAAGCACAATGGTCGGTGTGGAAAAAAACCACTAAAGCCTAGAAACAAAAAAGGTTTATATTAAAAAGTGGTATTTATGTATTGAAGGAAACAATAAAAGAGTGAGTCTTCTGCTGGAATTATAAATTTTATTTATTTATAACGATATTATAATTCCAGCAGAAGACACACTCTTTTATTGTCTCCTTCAATATAAACTTTCAATTTAGTGGTATTTATGAGTAGAACGAAACGGGCTTTTAAAATTCGCTATCTTTGTAACCCCCCTCGAGGATTCAGATTGAAATGGTTGCTGGAATTTATGTATATACTATTCAATCTATATATTTTCGATTATAAAGTATATTTAATTTTTTTTTAATACCTTAAGCTAATTTTTTCAAATGATGAATAAATAATCTATCATAGTTTCCATGTTACAATTTTGTCTCGAGATCTGCTATTATACTTAACTATATGTTTGTAAAAATTATTATTTAAGGAAATTTTTGTATACATGGTGATTCATTTACGGGTTTCAATATGGGGATCTAGTTTATTATAGTAGATAGCTCGAGTTACTAATTTTTGAGCTCTTCACTAAAATAAAAAAGAGATTTAATTTAAATTTAATTTAAAAGCTTTTCTTAAGAAGATCGAAAAAGAAAAAAAATTAATTTTATTTTAGCTTATAAGTTTTTTATTTATTAATAATTTGAAAGTTTATATTAGGAAAATAAGGACAAGTTTTTTGTGTGACTTTTTTATTTGCCGACTTCTTCAGGGCTATTTGAAGCCCTGAAGAAGTCGGCAAAGTCGACGAAACGTTGGTGGATAAATAAAAAAGTTACACAAAAAAACTTGTCCTTATTTTCCTAATATAAACTTTCAAATTAATACAAATTATGGACGGAAATGATAATAATAATATTTATTAATAATTATTTTTCCAATTTGAAAAAAAACTTTTTCAGAGCAACCTTTTATTGGACATTTTATAAGCTTAGTTGATTTTATTATAGATTGATTACTTTATGTAGAGACTTTATGGTTTAACCATTAACTTTACTTTTTCTTCATATTTAATTTTGAGGCCACTAATTAGAATTTTTTCTGATTCTAATGATATATGACACTTTAAGTATCCCACGGAGCTGATCTTCAAAGAATTCAACGTTTTGAATTTTGACTAGCTCTGTAATATGTGCCTCATAAATTTTGTACATGTGAGACCTGGGGAATTCCCGGAGGCGCCGAGACATGTCCATGGGACCCACGAACCACATGTGGGAGGCGCCTTAGGGCCGGTTGTATGTCGCAAAGTAAATGTTTTTTTACAACTAACAAAGGGTAGATGGTAAATGGAGGAACTGGGATGGCCAATCAGATGACAGGCACTCCATTTACCATCTGCCCTTTGTTAGTTGTAAAAAGCATTTACTTAGTGACATACAACCGGCCCTTAGGGAGCCTAGGTATAATACGACCGTCATCCGGCTTTTAGGGGTCCTCATCTTTATAACAGAATGCCAGCGAGCATCACTGGGCTGCCAATCTCTGGTTTGTTTAAGAGGAGATTGAGAGATTATATGGAGATTTAGTTTAGTTGGAGGTTTCAGTGTGTGTTTATGTGTTTGTTCATTATTTTTTTATGTGTATATGAATTAAAATGAACAGACGCTATGATGTCAGACCACCCCTTCACACAAGCTTTGCTTAATGAGGGGTTTCATGAAGTTGGGGTTAGTTGGCTCCCCTGTATATATGTATGTATATATATATATATATATGTTGCAGTAAAAACCCGTTTTTAGAAAGAACGCATTTTTACTAGTTAAAACGCATTTCGCTGAATACCTTTATGGCAACTAGAGTTTACTGATGTTGGTTGAGTTTGGTTCAAAGGTCTAGAATCTTCATTTTTGACCTTCCGCCTCATTTCATGTATTTATTTTCAAAAAATTTTAAACGAAAATGTATTAATTATTAAATTTGAATGTGTTTTTCTTTTTAATTATACAATAAGACTTATAACTTATTGTTTTGTAATTAGATTTTATAAAAAGAAGCAGAAGCTTTGAAAAAATTAAATCATATACGAAACTAGATTATTGAAAATATAAGCCCTGGAAATGAAAGTGTGTATTCTCGTTATATATTATGAATAATTTAATATATGAATACCTGTTTCTGAGATTCAAGGGCATCTAAAAAGGTGGCGGCATCTAATTCAGGAACACATGCATATTCGCTTTCTAAATTACACTCTGAATATGCTGAAAGTGTATGGTAGATATTCAAAAATGCACTGGATCGTGACCTTCGTGGAGCAGATCGAGGAAGTATACCTTTTGTGTAATTAACAATAAATGATTGAAGATTGGCTTTATTAAAAGGACTGTTTAAAATGAAGGCAGTTTCATCCTTAAAAAAAAATGAAAAGAAAGAAATGATATTTTTAGTATTATCAAATAAATTCAAATATATTTAATTTTTGAAAGATAACCATAAGTCTAGAATCTAAATTAAAAATGACTCAAAACTCAAAGGAAACTAACAAAAGTTTAGATAATATTGTATACTCAGTGGGTTTTGTCTTATTCTGTACTCGTCCCAGTTTTGAAAGCTCTATAAAAGAATGTTTAAAAGTTTTGAGTTTGTGCACTGTAGTTAGAAATTTCGGGTCACTCTCAAAATGGGGATGAGCAGTGATAGTAAATTGAAGCAAATCTTAGCTCTAGAAAATATTTATAATTATTTAAATTATTTTTCTAATCGAAAGATTATTTTATTACGTTCCAAGGAAAAATATTGTTTAAAAATATGGGTCCTACTATGGAAAAAATAAACAGTGGACTGTTCCACATTTAATGAGGAAGGTTTGGCTTAATTAATTGTTAGCTTATCTGGGGATACATTTTAGTTCATCGGGGAAATTTAATTTCGCTGCAGATCAGATGGTTAGTAAGGCAAGAGCTGCTACAGCTAACCTTAAGATTGTAATGAGTAAATCTGGAATGGATAGTTACTCAGCCAGAGATGCTTTATATAAGTCTACCGTTTTAAATGTACTTTTGTACTCCTCAGAGGTTTGGGGTCTGAACAGAGAGGACAGCATAGAGCGAGCACAGGTACAGTTTTTTAAATCTCTATATTTTTTAAATGGATCTACTCCCGGCTATGTTATAAGGAAGGAATTCCAACAGAAAAGATTTATTACATATGTTTTTAAGAGAGCCCTAAAATGGCTATATAAAATTCTTGTAATGCCTGAATGTAGACTGCCTAAAATATGTTACCAAAGAATGCTTACCCTTAGTAATGATCAGAGTCATTTTATCGATTTGAACTGGCCCTGTCAGATCAAAAAGTTTTTCGATGTTTTAAATAAATCAGAAATTTGGTTTAGGCAGGACCCAGAAGAAATTAGGAATAACATAAAAACCCTGACATGGGAACTAGAATCTTATTATTTCGGGGAGGACCACAGGAGAATGGTTAATTCCTCCTTTGCCCCTCTTTATCGATTGATCGACTATGGCCAGGGAGGAATTCTGGCAATGAGGGCTCCCATTCGGATGATGAGAGTCCTTCACCAGGCTAGGGTGGGCAATATAAAAATATTGTATTTTTGGTTGAATGGTTCTGGACACAAAATAAACCCGGAGATGGTCTGCTCCATTTGTAACAAATATGAAAATGAAAATTTATTTCATATTTTAAATGTATGCCCGATATACAATGCGTTGAGGGAAGTCTATTTAAGGGATTCTATTGAGAATGCTGAAGATTTTTGGGATATTTTGAGGCCTTTGAGCTTACAAAAGTTGAGAAGCTTATACAATTTTATTGATGGTGCTCTGCGTCTCCGTTCATTTATTATAAATGAATGAGGGGGAAGGGGGATGGTTTATTGTTTTATTTGTTCACAATTCTGCTTATTTGTACTTGATTCTTGTATTGAATTTTTTTTATAATTGTATATATACAATAAATACAAACAAGTGTTAGCTTAGGAGGAAGCCCATAGCTTATTATTATGGTACTAGCCCAGTCAACCTTCAATTACTAAATAAAAAGACAAATTTTTCTTTTGACTTACAATGATTTTAATGATATTTTTATTTTTAATTTGTACCTCATCAATTAATAATATAAGAGGATCCATGAAATACGTACGTAACAAGGAGGAGGGATCAGATATCTTAGCTTTTAACAACAATATTTTATTTTTACTTTTACGGCGTGAAATAACCTAACAATTAAGCTAAGTGAACCCTTATGATTTTTAACCTGATTTATTTTTTACTTACACAAATTATTTTCTTTTAAACAAATATAATTTCTAAAGAATTGAGCATCTTTTTTTTAAAAAAAGATGGAATTTTTTTCAAAAAATCAACTATATATGAATATATGAACCAATGTATATTAAGAAAGAAAGAATTTACAATTTTTAGGTCAGAATCTAGGGTTTTAGTAGGAAATATTTTTATATTGCGTATCAGAGGGATTCATCCCTTCAGGAGTTGAACCAGAGAACTAACATGCTTTCCGGGCAGTTAGTTTTACTGCCCAGAAAGCATGTTAGTTCCCTACTAAAACCCTAGATTCTGACCTAAAAAATGTAAATTCTTTCTTTCTAAATATAATTTCTATGAATATATACTTGTATTAATAAAATTTTTAGATATTAGGGAATTAGGGTATCATTCATTTTTCTTTTTAAGAAAGGGGAGCTGGGGTATCGGGACGTAATTATATATAGCTATGGGGATGTACAAAAATGTGACGACTAGGGGGATGCCTGAATTTAGGTTGTAGGAAAATAAAATAATTATTACATTATTTGTAATCATTCTAAAATGTTCATTTATACTTAAGGATAGTAGTGTATGTTTTATTACCTGTGCATTAAAAATAACAACTGATGTTTTATCTTGATATTTAGTAACATCTATTCCCAATCCTTCAGCAAACTGAGTAAATTTTAGAGAATCGAGCGCAAGAAGAGCTAATGTTTGATTAGTTTGGCATGCAAAGCCTTTAAAATTTTCGGTAGGGGGAGATGTAGTATCTCTGTGTGGTCTTGGTTCTCTTATAATATTTTGTCCTGCACTTGATGAAATCTACAAAATATAATTTCAGAGTTTATATTTAGCGAGATGAGATTTAATTGAAAAGATTTTGTTTTGTCGAGAGTAGCCGAGTTGTTGATTCATAAAGAGAAATTAATGAGGTTGTCCTCTGCTTGATGCAAATAAACATATACCTACATATATATATTAATAATGATTATTTATTAGCTATTTGCTATATACATCATAAAATCCAAGAAATGCATGGAATTTGTGTCACATAATACAAAATACGACAATTCTACGCTAGCCGCGATCTGACGATGGATTCTTATAGTACTCACCAAAATAAGACGAAAATGAAGAATACCATTTTTCAAGATTTCACTTAGTTTTCGAGATATCGAGTTTAAAAAATACAATTATTTTTATTTTTCAATTGTTTTTTTATAGAAACCACGGAAACCGTAGGTTCCGTGTGGCGCCGCTATCTGACGACGGATTAGCAACGCAGTTTGTTTCAAATCAAAAAATGAATATTAATTAAAAAATAATTAGTAAATGCCCAAAAAATTCGAATATGTAAAAGAAGTTGCCGGTTCGGTTAAGATATATTCAGTTCTGCTCGGTCAAGCTCGTATATCTTCATTTCGGGCTGGCATTTATGCTAACGTCAACCTAATCGCCTAAAAAACAGCCCGAAATGAAGATATACAAGTCGAACTGAATATATCTTGACCGAACCTTTTTCAAAGTCTGTTCGGGAACCCATTTTTTTTATCTAATCAAACCGCTGGTGCTCACTTGAGACAATTTGAGACATCACGGTCCATAAACTCAATTTCAGTTCAAATTTGTAGTTTAAAATTTTATTTTTACTTTCCGACTTATTTTGATTAATTCTAAAAGAATCCGTCGTCAGATAGCGGCGGCACCGTAGTATCACGGGTTCCGTGTTTTCTATAAAAAACAATTGAAAAATAAAAATAAATAAATTAAAAAAAACTGTATTTTTTAAACTCGATATCTCGAAAACTAAGCGAAATCTCGAAAAATGCTATTCTTCATTTTCGTCTTATTTTGGTGAGTACTAAAAGAATCCATCGTCAGATCGCGGCCTCACGGTTACCATAGAATCCCCCAGAATACAGTCCAATACAAAATATCACTAAACCAAAAAACAATAATATAGCTAACACATAGTAATTATTTTTCCATAATACAAATATAACGCCCAAAATATAATGATCAACAATAAAAAAAATACTTTTTTATATTTTAAATAAATATAGCAGTCCTAATTATAATGATCAACAATACACAAAGCAGACCATCTCCCATGCGCCATAGCTACACATTATACACTGGAGCAAGAACAACAAACTTTATACAATTTAGAAATACAGAAAAGACAAAATGACTCCTACTATTGTGAGAATAACAATAGACTCACCTCTCTCTTAAACGCATTTATGGTTTAAAGTTTTTGAATTGATTCTTTTCTAAAATATGAAATCATTTATTGAATAATTAGATTAATATAACAACAAAACGAATTTACCTATACCCAATCGGGTATATGAACTAGAGTGCTCCTTATTTTGGATGTTTTCGAATATTTACGGGCTCATATGGTTAGAAATAAATAAAAAAAATATCCCCTAAGTTTCAAGTCTCTATTATCTCAAATTTAACCTAGTGCTATACAGCAATTTAGTTTCCCATTTAAATAACATGGGGTTTTTGGCATTGAACGTTCAATTTTTATTCCGGCCAAAGTAATGGTTCAAAAAATTTGAAACTTCGTAGACTTTATCCTTATAATAGTAGCTATCCCTCAGAATTTTTACAGATGTTTAGCTATTATAATTTTGGAATCTATAACTTACTAATACTAAGATATAGCAGTATTTTATCTAAATGTATCTCCAAAATTGTAATAGTTGAAAATGTGTAAAAATTCTGAAGGATAGCTACTATTTTAAGGAAAAAGTCTAAAGAGTTTTTTTTAAACCATTGATTTGGCCGGAATAAAAAATTGAGCGTTCAATGCCAAAAACCCCATGTAATTTAGATGGGAAACTTAATCGCTGTGTAGCACTAGGTTAAAATTGAGATAGATACTTGAAACTTGGGGGATATTTTTTTTTATTTATTTCTAACCATATGAGCCCATGTCAGGGTAAATATCCAAAATAAGGAGCACCCTAACATGAACTCATGAGAAACAACGGAATATTTCTAAATAAAAAACTGATGATCAAGAGCAAACCTTTGAAACTATAGTCTTAAACAAATAAATTATATGTATATATATATATATACATATTTATATTCTTTATATATATGTATATGTTTATTTGTATCAAGCAGAGGACAATCTCATTAATTTCTCTTTATTTGAAGAAATTTCGATACCTGTAATGCTTTCCGAATCTCCCGGCATCTATCATCTCGTGTTATGATATTAAGTTGTTCAGGGCTTCGTAAATCATTATTAATTTGAGGTGATTCTTTTTTAAGAAATTCACATTCACTAGATCCTTTTTGGAAAACTTGACCAGGTTTTCCTTTTTGTTGTTGTGAATGTTTTCTACATAGTTCATTGCATGTTTGGCAAATATCAGGGTAACTAATATTGGCCCATCGGGAAGATTCAATAGGAGGCAGAGATATAGGAATGACTTCATCTGTTTTATCTTTACTTTTATCATAATAATTGGTTTTACACATTTGTAAATCTTTTATGAATTTTTGTTTTTTCTCTGAAAATAAAAATATTTAATATTAAAAGTTTTGGATTTTTTTTTAGGTCAGATTTAAGTTAATTTGTTTCTGGTTAGACCAACAACGTGAAATTGAAAGTAAAATTTTCTAATAAGACGTTTTAGTCATTAATTTGAAGTAGAGTCAAGTGTTGATAAATCTCTAGGTAGTGTAAACAGAAAAAATCTTGCCGATCATTAGTAAACTTCAATTTAAAATTTTAACTAATCAAAAGAGATTATACAGGGTGGGGCATAAAGATCTACCACATTTTGAAGAGGTATAAAAAAATGTAAAATTTAACTAGAAAAATACTGAATATATTTTTGAAAAGAAGATAAAATATTTTTTTTTTAATGTGTTTAAACATTATATCAGACGAAAAAAAAAGGCGGGGGATCAAAAATGAAAATTCTAGCCCTTTCGAACAAACTCAACCAAATTTTGTATACATATTCTGTGGACCCCCAAAATCCAGACAGAAGGGAATATTGCAGCAATATTGCGAACCTTGCACAATTCGGTGGTTAGTTTTTGAATTTCTAGCCTTCTGGGGGTCCACAGAATATGTATACAAAATTTGGTTGAGTTTAGTCGAAAGGTCTAGAATTTTCATTTTTGACCCCCGCCCCTTCTTTTTTTCGTCTGATATAATGTTTAAAACACATTTTTAAAAAATTATTTTATGTTCTTTTCAAAAATATATTCAGTTTTTTTTCTAGTTAAATTTTTTCATTTTTTTATACTTCTTCAAAATGTGGTAGATCTTTATGCCCCACCCTGTAATTATTATTTTAGACATATAATAAACTATTATTGATGGAATAGACGTAATAATATATTTTTGAAATTTAAAAAAAATATTTAATTCTAATATTTAAGTAAAAAAATTTATTATAATTATATCGGAAAATATAATTACCTTGTCGATTTTTTATAACATAAGAAATCAATTTATTGACCCAAATATGATTATCGCAATTGTAATAATCTAGTCCAACTTCTTTTAATAAATCATAATTTAAATTAATTGCGTAAGGGTTTCTCGGAGTAAACATTATTAAAACAGGTCCATCTTCCACATAAGGCGACAGGGTGAGACTTTTCACACCAGGTGGGGAGATCCATACAGTTACTTGGTGTATATTTTGGGTGATCCAAAGACAGATAGAATCTTCTGTGGCTTCACCATGGTAAGAAACACTTTCATTCCATAAATATAATTGAATAGATGGAATTTTATAAATTCCTAAATTTTTGGCTATATTTAAATTAGTAACAACCCCAAAAGCTACTTCATTATTAGGATCTTTTTCTAAAAATTTCAAAGCTGTATTATAGAAAAGTTGATAGGCTGATGAACTATTTTTATTTTGAAAATCAAAAAATCCAACAACTATTGCATCATATTCCGCTAGAAGTTTAAATAAATCGTCCCACGAATTAATTCTATGTAAGGGATTTAAAGCAGTTTTTATAAAATGAATCAAATTATTGGCATCTTTAATACCCTTGTATTGGATACCTTTCGAATGTTGGATATATAATATAATCACCGGATATTGTTGAATATTGGAAAATTGTAATTTACATTCTGATTGAGGTTGCCAACAATTAATAGCAGCAAAATATACTTGTTTATAATAATATTGAGCAACAGTACGAATTGCTGATCGCATTTCTTGACATTCAGCATCCCAGGGAGCGTAATACATAACGAAAGAAGCTTCGGATTCACTGAACCTTTCAAAAGGGGCAGCTAATTCGCCCCTAAAGGAATCTGCTATAAATGAGTTGGGACTAAAGAAAGGCACGGCGGGTGGACTTTTAGAAACTTTTGGTGGTCTGAAAAAGAATAATAAAAAAAAAATTAGAATATTTTGCCATAAATAACATAGTGTATAAAAAATAAATTAAATATAATACTTTCTGCTTAGTATATAAAGATCGGGAGGGGGGAGGATCTCTACAAATTTTGGTGAAATAGCTATTTTTTGTTAGCGAACGATTTGAACTAGAAATGTAAACTTGGCATAAAGATGCAGATTATTCATACAAATTTCGTCGCCTTAGTGCCTAAACCTCCTAAATCCATTTTTTATCATATATGATTAATACCGTTCGAAAGAAAAAGAGTTGCAGCATCATCCAAGTAAAACTGCTTCTTAAAATTACGATCGTAAGTTGTAGAAAAAAAATGGGAAAAATCGTTTCTTTCCATAACAACAATATTAAATTTTGTTTGTTTTTTCTCTGCCCTGTAAAATTTCCTTGTTGTGAGTTAGCAGGTTTACACTCTAAGGCGACGATATACATATACATGGAAATCCCAGAGCTGTCCCTGTTGGGTCCTGGGAAAATATTGACACCCTATGTATGTGAGGCCGAGATCTACTCCGAGAATAGATTAGCAGAGGGCAACTGCATACTATGCCCATTTTTTTTTTTTTAATGATGTGAGAAGGAGTTACACCAAAAAGGTGCATCTCCTAAAGGCCGGAGTTGACTCCTCCATCGTAAAAAGAAGAAGAAGAGGGGGTTTTATGGGCTGGGTAGGGGTCGAAGGTATCTCTGGATGCGGGTATTAAACAGCTGAAGGTTTTAAGTCGCGGGGAAGAAGGCGGCTGGGAGAGAGTTCCAGTCTCTGGAGGTCATAGGGATAAAAGAGTTGGCGAAATCGTTGGTTCGATTTTTATCCAATTTGACAGCGAAGGGGTGCTGAGCTTTCGAAAACCGAGGTTTTCTAGCAAAGAGGGCTCTAGGGGGGATAATTGATTTCACCTCTACTGAACAGACACAATGATAGTATCTGTAGTACAGGGAAAGGGCAGAAAAGGTTCTTCGGTGAGCCAGGGAGTTGGTTAGAACCGGGTCTCCTATTAGTTTAATTGCTCGCTTCTGAATTGCATCCAGTGTAGCAAGAGAATGCTTGAAGGCCCCTCTCCACAGATGAGAGCCATATTCGAGATAGGGACGTATTTGAACTTTATACAGTGTAAGAAGTTGACTGGAAGTATAATAGATTCTAGACCTAAATAGGAGACCAAGCCAATCGTAGTTTTGAGACACAAAATTCCACAAAAAGATGTATTTGTATTAAAGGTGTATTGTTTTGAGTTAAAATTATTTAGTAAATGTAAAAACAAGAAAATGCCACCAATGAAGTGGTTTCACGGTCACTCTATTGACATTTATGGGCAAATTCCGGTTTCATATTTACAGACTTAGTATGTGAGGCCGAAATCTACCCCAAGAGTAGATTAGCAGAGAGCAACTGCTAAGCATGCCCCTGCCCTTGCTTGGAAATTAATGTATGACAATCGACTAGAGGAAGTTATCAAAAAATGAATATTTAAAAAATATTTGGATTTTGTTTTCTCTTTAAGGTAGTTGTTTCGCGACAATACTAGCAAAAAGTTAATGCTAGAGTATATAGAACAGACAATAAGGATTCATAGTTCATAAGCCCAAAACTTTTTGCTGTTTATGTACCAATTCTAGCCAATCCCGTCCTCGTTTGACAAATTTGGTACCATTGTAAGAGATTGAATATTTTTATATTAAAATGACAGATAAAATACATTTTAAATTTCTATAAAAATCGTTTTGTTATTTTTTAACCAATGTAATCAACGTCCACGTTACACCTTGTGAAAATTATAATTTTGAAAAAATCTAGTGTATGCATCTTTCGCTGGTTAAATAAATGCGCTGTTGCCAAATTGTTTTTAGTGTAAATTTTTTTTTATACATTTTTCATTATTTATTCCTTATTATCTCAGAAACTGTGTTGTAACTATGAATCAATATTGTCTTAACATATGTATTGGTTATTGTTTAATGTTGGTTTAGTTTTTTATAAAAATGCTAAGAAGGGTTTCTTAATTATAGTTAAATATGTATGTAAATTTTCCGATATCCCGTATAGTGCAATGTACAAGTCTGAAAAACTCTATTGTTGAAATTTAATATCTCCGGAACTGTATTGTTCATCAATTTCGTTTTGCCACCAATCGATGCAGAAGTATTTAAATAATAATCTGTCTAAATTTCAAAAAAATCCTAAGAAAACGCATTTGGCGGAACAACTACCTTAAGATATCTGAACTAAGGTCGACGTAGACTGTTTTTTATTTTCTTGGTGCCTTAAAAGATATGCTAAAAAGTCAAACAGTTTAGCTTTTAGTCTAGAAGAAAGAAGAAAATAGAATAATTCTTACGCATTTTGCAAGGCTGCATAGGTAGTAAATAAAATGGCCAAAACGAAACACAATTCCCGGCCATAAGTGTACATTTTTGGGTTGTTTTTTCTATTAGAATTATCTTGCTTTCTATTAAGAGCATTGCTGTCTTCTTGTAACCTTTGCATAACCACTAGAAATACATTCTAGGTCAATCAATTTAGGAATTAACAATTTTTTTTTAATTCATCAAGAAACTTTTTTCCTTCTCTAAACACTTGACAAGTGTATCTTTATGAAATGATATACTAAACTTAAAGAAAACATAACTGAAATTTAAATGTATTAATAATATTCTAATTTAGTATATCTCGTTCTATAATATGTTTAAGTTGTGGAAAATAGGAATTATTCAAACGAAATACCCCACGTCACAAAACGAAGTACTTGTCTGTCATCACATGAACTCCTGATAACAGTCAAGTAAGAAATGCTTGCACTAATTTGGAGTATTTTGAAAAGTAGTAATAATAATAATAATAATAATAATCAATTAATTTTTTTATTTATTTAATAATAAACTCAAATAATATAATTAATACTATAGATTTATAATTTAATTTTAAAAAATATTTTATTTTTTCTATCTTTTTTTAAATCCTATTTTCAAATATATATGGCTTTTCAATTCATTTATACATATATTATATAATTAAGAATGGTAATTTTTCCAAGTCGTTATATTTTTTATAATCAAATGAATGAGTGTGAGTGAACATAAAAAATTAGAACTTTTACGGTTAAGATTGCCGCAAGTACATACAAACATACATACATATATGGTGGCTTGATGGAGAAAGGGCTACAAATTTTTAGAAATTTTCCATTATAACAACGCCATTTGTGTAAAACCTACAATTAAAAAATTTCATATGGCAGTTGTGAATTACTTTAAGATTTCAAGTTACAGAGTGAAACTCCTCAAATACTTGGGGCTGTAGCCTGTTCGGATTAGCCGAAAGCTGGTGGTTTGGAAATCTTTTGAAGAAAATGGTTGTCTTTCTATCCTTGAGAAACTGAAGAAAGTCACAATAAAAAACGTCTACTGGGTTGCAGAATCGTGGCAAAATACAAGTGTGAACTTACTCCGGTGATCTTGGAAGAAGCTTGGGCCCTAGCCTCGAGTTCGAGAAAACACCTACCCAAACTTTGTCAAAAAAAAACTCGTTCGGATTTCCCGGAATTTCGGATTCCCGGGGTTCGGATTTGAGGGGACTGTATTACTCTTCCAGTTATGAAAGTGTTCCAATAATCCCTTTATCCTTTCATAGAACCGTTCCCGCTCTATTTACACACACTGAATCTATAATCCCGAAAGATCAAAATAGGGAATATACAAGTATTACGTAACGCGTTTTGGAAGTTTTTTTGAACCTCCCAAATGTAACAGATCATAACGAATAATCAGCCATACCATAACAATCCCCGTGTTACGTAATACCCAGGGCAGGATTTAAGGTCTATGGGCCCCTAGGCTGGACCTGTGGCGCGGGCCTTGCCAGGGAAAATAAATTTTTTTTAATTAACCTACAAAAATCGCATTTTCAGAAATTATCCAATGAAATACTTAAAAATAAACGTGCATGACTATTTATTGAAACCTTGTTAAATACATTTTTTTTAAGTAGACCCTTGTGGTGCGGGCACATAGGCTGCAACCTCTGCGTAGCCTGTGCTTAAATCCGGCCCTAGCTTGAACGTTCCCAAATGTCATATATATGAAAAACTGCAAAAAAATAAGATGAATGACCTATCTAATTATAATCACACAAAAAGAGAAATAAAAAAATAAACTGTTTTGTGCATCAATCGACTTTCCCTTACAATCTTACATCCTCTTCTTCTTTGAAGCCCATAGGCCCCGTATAAAATTTCGGGCCCGGGACCCAAAATCTGAAGCGGGTCCATTATTATGGAAGTAAGTGTTTTTAATGAAGTGGAATAATTTAAAAAAAAATCCTAGGTCCGGGCCCCACGGGTGCCCCTGGACTCCCCCTTACGGGGGCTCTGTTGAAGTCCCCCTATGAATTTTCCTCTTGCCAATTAATCCCATTACACTGTGATAAAATACACATCGTGTGAAACTTGTAGAGCATAGCGATTTTTTTATAAATTCGTTGGCATTGTTTTTGAGAGAAAGAAAAAAATAAAATACAACCCATTCTTTAGGTAAAGGGGTATGTTGATTTTGACCAAAAGTTGACTAATATATCTTTAACTTATATATACTTTTGGAGATAGAAGACTTCGAAAATTAAACCTCCCGAAAGTGCGAATGCACTTAGATCTGATTATCAATAAAAGTGAAAGGAAAAATCATATCGAGTTAGAAGAGCGTCAGAAAATGGCAAAAACGCGTTTTCTCAAAACTTGCAAAATCAAGATATAGGAATTTTATCCTAAGGGTGCGATTATATATTTTAAATAAAATACAAATTAAATAAAATAAAATAATCGAATATTATAATTAACCACTTCATGCCACACATTAATTTTGAATTTCTGGTCAAAAATGATCACATTTTTTCATAAAAAGATCAATGTATCGGCCCAAAAACAGTGCCCGTGACAGACAAGAACAGGTAAAATTTGTTGAGGAGATATATATAACAGCGCCCGTGGAAAACACGAAGCGTGTGTAAAATTGCCATTAAGCAACGCCCGTGACAATCACGACCATGTACATGAAATGGTTAATAGAAAAAATATGAATGATACAAAAATACAAGAAGGCGTAGCTACCGCCGTATAGGCCGTATCAATGATACGGGGCCCCGGACTACAGGGGTCCCGACGTGTGTAAGCATATATTTGTAAAATGTTATCTTCATCTGGTAGAAGGACCCCCGACAAATTTTGATACAGGGCCCGTTTAGTACAAGCTACGCCACTGCAAAAATACTTAATTCTTAAGGAGATTATCTCGCGACAATCCACACAAAAAGTTTTAGCCTCGTAACCACTATAAATATGAACGGTGCTAAAATTTTAGGTTATGTTTTTTAACGTGACTGTACTTCTCACACTACTATATCCTCTTTATGAATGGATCGTTTCCATGTTATTGATCTTATATTCCCACTAAAAATAATCGTCCAAATATGTGTATTTTTTTTATTAAAATTACGAGGTAAATAATTTCAATTTTTTTTAAGTTACACCGAATATGTTATTCTAACAAATTTTAGTTTTTCATCAAGATGGTGAAAGTCCTTCAATGAAAAAAATAAAATAATGATCATTTTCCCACACCCTTTCCCAATCTACCATATGTAAGAAATTTCATTTTTAATTACAATTATTTTATGTTTGGTGTGGTAAATCGTCTTCAAATTTTAACAGTGTGTTTATTATGCTTTTAATGACTTATATTCCAAAAGTTTCAAAGACTCCTTGAATTTTTGCATTTGGGAAAGAACTACCCTAACAAAATGCAAACTATTAAGCTGTATTGTAATAAATTAAATACAAAGGAATTTTATTTTTTAGAAATACATATATAGTATATACTTACCTGGCGCAGGGATTACCACATGGTCATGAAGGTGGTTCCCTCATGGCGAAACATGTCCATTGCACTTTGGACGGGTTGACCCGTGTGCGATTGCCCCAAATGTGGGGTACTCGGGCGCATAATTTTTGATAGTATATTCTAGTAATATTCTAGAGTTCATTTCTTCCTTTTTTCAACATTTTGTAAAAGCAATAAACAATTTAATTCTCATAATATTTATTTTAAAACCCCAAAATTTCCCACATTAATTGAGAGGAACTTAAAAAAAAATTCCACATTAATTAAAAATTGCATTAATTAAAAGTGAAGTAATTGAGGATTACCTTAAGAATTTATTTAAAACGCATAATATTTTTTAAATTTAAGATAAAAAAGTATTGCCAACGTCATCTAATCGGATCAGGTGATGGTTATGATTAGTTAGAATTAAATAAACCTATATATAGAATTATAATTCTAAAGAATTATTACTAGAATAATTTAACATTCCAATTTCTTTGATAATTGCTAATCATATCTCATCTAGTCTTATTTTTGAAGATCAATTTTTCATTGGATCATCTATTAAGGGTCATCTTTCGGTCTTTTGAAAGGTAAATGCTATACTTTTCTATTAAATTTAAATATAAAAAAAGATGTCCAATGTTATTCGTAATATTCAAAGTAGAGTAACTAACATTTTCATTGCAACCTATTTTAAAGGTGAGCTATATATCAGTTATTTTTGTGATTTTATTATCATTTTTAATCTCAATGTTTATTTTCATTACAGAGAAACCATCAATCGCAATAAATAATGTTTAGGATAATAATTTTTCTCTATTTTTTAGTATCAGCTTGGCGTGCAGTTGGAACTGGAGGTTTTCATACAAAAACGGAAAGAAACAATTTTGGAAAAATGGATGTCCACGTTTTGGCGGCGTTGAAAGATAATTATATGTATCTGGTAAATTATTATATCTATTTCTTTCTAAATCAAACGTATCTGGGAAGTTGTAATCTTTAAAAGCTGGACAATCTACTCTTATTAAACGAGCAAAAATTGTATATATTATTATTTCTAGGCGGGTCGACAGAAACCTTCCAAACATATCATTCGACTCAAATTCATTAGAATTTAGGGATAAAATTTCAATGCTAGCCGTAACTCTAGGATCTGACCTTTCATGGAATGACCATATCTCAACCACTGCTAAAGCTGCAGCGCTCAAGCTTGATCTCCTATTTAGGTCTAGACGCTATTACTCCCAGTCAACTTCTTATACTGTATAAGGCTCAAATTCGTCCCTGTCTCGAATATGGCTCTCATCTGTGGAGGGGTGCCTCCGAGCATTCTCTTGCTACACTGGATGTGATTCAGAAGCGAGCAATTAAACTAATAAGAGACCCGGCTCTAACCAACTCACTCGACTCCCTGGCTCATCGAAGAACCGTTTCTGCCCTTTCGCTGTACTACAGATACTATCACGGTGTCTGTTCAGTCGAGCTGAAATCAATTATCCCCCCTAAAGCCCTCTTTACGAGAAACACCCGGTTTTCGAACGCTCAGCACCCCTTCGCTGTCAAAGATTATCCGGAATCTAAAGACCAACTCTTCTGCTGGCCCCGACGATATCCCTGCCATTCTCATTAAAAAATGCGCCCCTGAACTTGCTCCTATACTATCCAAATTATATAATCTCTCCTATAACTCCGGAATATTTCCGGAGGCCTGGAAACTAGCCAGAATCCAACCAATTAAGAAAAAAGGCGATTCTTCCAACATAAAAAACTATCGACCCATAGCAATCACTTCTGTCTTATCCAAAATCATGGAAAAGGCCATCAACGAGCAAGTTCTACGACACTTAGAGTCAAATAAATTTATCCACGATACGGCTTCAGGCAATCCCGGTCGACTGGTGACATCCTAGCATATGTAACTCATATCTGGAACAAAACCCTGGAGGCCGGGAATGAGACCCTCGCGGTAGCTTTAGACATTTCAAAAGCCTTCGATATGGTCTGGCACAAAAATCTTCTTGCCAAATTGACCTCCGTCGGCCTTGCACCGAAACTCTGTAAGTTGCTCGAAAGTTTTCTTTCAGACCGTAGTATTAAGGTTGTCATCGATGGAATATCATCTTCCCCCTTCCACACCAACGCTGGAGTTCCTCAGGGATCGGTTATCTCCCCTACGCTTTTTCTTATCTATCTCAACGACCTTCTAAACTTGCCCTCCAATCCGGTACATTGTTACGCAGATGACAGCACCCTACATCGCATAAAAACCGTGCAGACATTGCCTCTTCAATTAATTTAGACTTATGCAAACTTAAAAACTGGGGATCCCAAAACTTAGTTAACTTCAATGCAGGGAAAACTCAGTGTTGCCTTATTTCTAGGCGCGTCGACAGAAACCTCCCAAACATGCTAGGCGTAACTCTAGGGTCTGACCTTTCATGGAATGACCATATCTCAACCACTGCTAAAGCTGCAGCGCGCAAGCTTGGTCTCCTATTTAGGTCTAGACGCTGTTATACTCCCAGTCAACTTCTTATACTGTATGAGGCTCAAATTCGTCCCTGACTCGAATATGGCTCTCATCTGTGGAGGGTGCCTCCAAGCATTCTCTTGCTACACTGGATGCAATTCAGAAGCAAGCAATTAAACTAATAGGAGACCCGGCTCTAACCAAATCACTCGACTCCCTAGCTCACCGAAGAACCGTTTCTGCCCTTTCCCTGTAGTACAGATACTATCACGGTGTCTGTTCAGTCGAGCTGAAATCAATTATCCCCCTAATGCCCTCTTTACGAGAAACACGCGGTTTTCTAACGCTCAGCACCCCTTCACTGTCAAATTGTATAAAAGTCGAACAAGCGCTTTCGCCAACTCTTTTATCCCTATGACCTCCAGAGACTGGAACTCGCTCCCTGCCACCATCTTTCCCGCGACTTATAACCTTCAGCTATTTAAGACCCATATCCACAGATACCTTCGACCTCCGCCCAACCCATAAAATTCTTTCTTCTTCTTTTCACGATGGAGGGGCCAACCGAGGCCTTTAGGGGTTGCACCTTTTTGGTGTAACTCCTTCTCTCATCATTATCATAAAAAAAAAAGTTATTGAGCATCCCTCGGTGGCCAGGTACTTTATATTAAAACCCAGACAGAAGGGAATATTGCAGCAATATTAAACCTTGCAGCAACATTGCAGCACTATTCCTATGTCCGCCTCTTTTACATTGCAGCAATATTGCCACTTCAATGTTGCTGCAATATGGCCATTATTGTGCAAGGTTCGCAATATTGCTGCAATATTCCAGTCTGTCTGGGAATCAAGTCTCTTGGATGAGAGGTTCTCTTATGCCAGCAGTACCCACACGCCAAGACTTAAACCCTCGCGTAGGGTACTTAGCGCACACGGGAGATCTTGCCACGTGGCCCCTATAGGATGTACCGCCGGCAGACTAGATGCTAGGCACTTTTTTTGTAATAACATTGATACTAGAAGAAGTTGTATCATAAAAATATATAACCTTTGTAGTGCTTGGGTGGAACCTTGCATCGTGAATAGAAGAAGAAACTTTAGGGATTGGGTCGGAGTTGAAGGTATCTAAGGCAGGGCCGGATTTAAGCATAGGCTGAACCCTACGGACCCTCATCTCAAAAAGATCGTATACCCCCGGGGATAACCTTTGCTTTCTACTGCATATATATTAATATCTTCAATTCAGAGTACTACACCATTACACAAATTTCAAATAATTATCTCATAAAAAGTAGAAACGAAAAATAAGGTTTTCGTTTTGGATCACGAAAACGCTGCAAATTAAATAATATATTATGTAGATTTAGAAAATTTTGCTTGTTCATTACATTTTGTTATCTTGCATTTTTTAACATTTTTATTTAAAATTTAAAATGTTATTTTTAAAATCGTATACTCATATTGACATATTTAGAAACGTAGGGGGGATGGCACCACAAGTGCAGCCTATAATCCCAAAAATCCTAAATCCGGCCCTGATCTAAGGTATCTGTGGATGCGGGTCTTGAAAGACTGAAGGTTGTCATATGTAGCTGGCAGTGGCTTGCGGTCCATGGATGTTGTGGATGAGGCGCATCCCTAAAATTGCAAAATATTTAGAGTATTTTCAGACCGTGTCATAAAAATCTAATGTTAAACTTGAAAAATAACGAAAGACTCCATGATGCCTTTCTTGGATAAAAATTTTAAATTCCTATAATATTTTAGGTTTTTAAGTTTCTATGTTGAAATTTAAAAAATTTTATACTTAATTTTGGCTCTATTTCAGAGTTCATTTTACTTTACCATACAGGGTATGGTCAAGTTTGTAATCGTGCATGAAAAAAGTGGTTTTTTTCCTTATTTTTTCGAAATATCTCAAAAACGGCTGAAAATATTTTGATTAAAAAAATTAAGCGAAACCATGGCATTTCGGTCTACAAAAAAGCTCTAATAATTGAACATCGAAAAAATTATATTTTTCGAGATAATAATTGACTTGACAAAATGTCTGTTAGTCTGGTTGTCTGTGCGTTACCAAATTTTTGTGGACGAGCTAGCTCAAAAACTAGTGTGAATATCGAAACCAAATTTTACACGTAGTTTTGGTCCATTGAGATTAAGAGCTGATTAGATAGATAGTTAAAAATTAAAAATCTAGGCTATTTGAACAAACTCAACCAAATTTTGTATACATAATCAGTGGGACCCCAGAGGTCTAAAAATGCAAAAACTATCCGCCCAAATGGGGGGAGGGGGCGAGTAGGGCCAAAAAATGAAAATATAGACCCTTGTACCAAACTCAACCAAATTTTGTACACATAATCAGTGGGCCACCAGAAGTCTAAAAATGGAAAAACTAAGCCTCCTGCCTTACATGGTTCTTTCGCGACAATCCACACACAAAGTTTTAGCCTCGTAACCACTCTATAAATATGAACGGTGTTAAAATTTTAGGTTGTTTTTTAACGTGATTGTACTTTTCACGATACTATATTCTATTTATGAATGAATCGTTTCCAAGCCATTGATATTTTATCCCCCCACTAAAAATAATCGCCCAAATATGTTTTTTTTTATTTTTATCAAAACTACGTGGTAAATAATTTCATCTTTTCTTTTTTTTTAATATGTAAAAAATTTCATTTTTAATCGCAATTATTTCATGTTTGGTGTGGTAAATCGTCTTCAAATTTTAACCGTGTGTGTATTATGCTTTTAATGACTAATATGCTGAGTTTCGAAGGTTTCTTGAATTTTTGCATTTGTGAAAGAACTACCTTGACTTAATAATTATTTTTTCTCTTTTTCTGTAGATTGTTGATGAAGCAACAAAAGAAGCTGCAGTTGTTGATCCGGTAGATCCGAAAACTGTATTAAATATTGTTGCTCAAGAAAAAGTTAATCTCACAACCGTTCTAACAACGCATCATCATTGGGATCATGCTGGAGGAAATAAAGAGCTAGCTAAAAAAATGCCCAACTTAAAATTTTATGGAGGAGATGAAAGAATAGATGCAATTACGAACATAGTAAAAGATGGTGATAATTTAAACTTTGGCCAAATTGATGTTAAATGCTTAGCTACACCTTGTCATACAACTGGACATATTTGTTATTATGTTCAAGCAAAAGATGAAACGCCAGCAGTGTTTACAGGTATAGTAAAGCAAATAAATTGATTATTTTTGTTTTCTAAAAATAATAGGCATTTCAAATTTTTTCGAATATAAAAAGAGATATTCTTTCTAAATTAATAACAAATATATTTTTTAAAAATAAAAGTGCTGAAAGGACTCAATTATTAAAATTCTTCCAAACGATGCGAGATATATAGTCACAAGTTGAGATCAGATGTAGGATATCAGTTTTTGACAGAAGGAATTTTCTATAAATAAAAAATTGTTCTTATCTTGGTTGTTGATTTAATTGTAACAGAAAAAGAAACGTTTCAGCGAACATGCTTCGCCATCCTCAGTCTATTTCTGTGTTATCAGTACATGGATTAAACTGTTGGTATAAGGTAGGGCATTTATGGATCCGAGAGTGTTTGTGTCGTCATGAAATCTAAATTAATTCCAAACAATGAATGTCGTCGGGCGTGGCTCTTAAAAATTAAAAGCCACCAGTCTCAAATAAAATAATTCAAATGTCTTCGAGGATCGGCCAATCCAATAGAGAATAGAAGAATCAAAAAATAAAAACATCAAAATTCATGCCGTTTGCGAAAGAAAGACAATCCCAAAAAAAAAGTGGACTCAAGTATAAAAATATTCAAAATACTAAACTCACTTGAAACAACCAAGCTCAAAGCGTGAAGTGGTAAATAAAAGAAAAAGGAATTATTGATAAAACAATAATGACAATCACAGACAAATAATCAAATTTAGGGAACGCGGTGTTGGTTTATAGTGATACATTGTTAAAATTAAATTAGGTTGGAGTTGGTGGTGTTTCACAAGGAGAAAAAAATTAAAATACAAAGATTTTTTTAGTTTACTCTATATATTTCGAGCTCTTAACTCATCGTCAGGAGAACTTTCACATTGACTGAAGATAACATAAAATAATGAACAGAATTTATTTTAATATGATGGACAGTTATTTATGACTTGTTGGTAAATATAAAAGAATTATCAGAGGATGGGATGGCCTTAGAGCCGAAAGAACAGATGGAGCGGACAGAGGACTAAGTTGGAAATAAAGAAAATATACTTGGAAGGTGCCGAAAATTATGTATGTACCATAAAGAGGGCAATAAACAATGGAATGTGATGGGGATGTAATAGTGAAAATTTTTATTTTTAAAATTCAAATTAAATATCATTGATTAAAATGTCAATTATTGGTGAAGTTTTGATGTCTTTTTGATTGTTCAAGATGTTTTGATTAAGGTGTATGGCCTTTTTAATTTCAGCTGACTCAAACAAATCCAATTTCCTGCTTTTTGAAATTAAATGTAAAGGGAGGGGTTTGACCACAACCATTCACCTTCATCGCCAGCCCATAAAATCCCCTCTTCTTCTTCTTTTCACGATGGAGGAGCCAACCCAGTCCTTTAGGGGATACACTTTTTTGGTGTAACTCCTTCTCTCATTTTCATCAAAAAAAAAAACAACAACAAAATGCTAACAGTGTCTGGAATAAAAAAGAACCGAAAGCATTCAAGCTTATATAATTTTTCCACGATTTTTTGTTGCATTAGAGCAATATATAGAAAATTCCTTCTGTCAAAAACTGATATTCTACATCTGATCTCCAGCACACAGCAGACTCTATATATACCTCGCATCGTTTGGAAGAAATTTAAATGTTAGTAATGAAGCTGTTGAAGCTTTTATTTTTGTAATTAATTTGATTAAAGTTTGAATTTTTATTTAAATCACACATGATTAATTATAATTATTTATTGAAACAAATAAATACAATGATTTAAGAAAAATAAGATTCAAAAAATTTAAATATATTTTAATTTAAATATTTTAGGGAGATACCCTCTTTATTGCTGGATGTGGACGTTTTTTTGAAGGAACTGCAGAAAATATGTATTCCGCTTTGATTGAAAAGCTTTCAACACTACCTGATGATACTGTAAGTAATAAGAATTAATGGGGAATATTGATTTAGAGATATAAATTTACTGTATTTTTATAGAATGTTTTTTGCGGACATGAATACACACTTCAAAATTTAAAGTTTGCAAAGCATGTCGAACCCAATAATGAACATATTTCTAATAAAATTTCCTGGGCAGAGATACAACGAAAACAAGAATTACCAACGGTTCCTTCTACCATCGGTATATATACCTATTCTATATATATACACACATTATACCGAGGGGTGAACCGTGATTGGAATTAGGTGTACACCTCTTTGGAATTATTTTGGAATTCATTAGATAATGCCCCTTCATCTATTGTCTTCTACTTGGAAATGAAAGTGGAAGTGGAAGTAGGTGTACACGATATTAGGTCGCGGTTCACTCCTCGCAGTATACATATATGTATATTTATATACCTGGTGAGTTTTTTTATCTTGAGACAGTCTTATAACTCAAAAACAGTGCATTATATGAAAAAAAGTTTCAAAAATAAGTTTATTTATATCGAGGGGGAAACTAAACTACGCTATTGTTTGTCGAACTAGAACAAGCTTTCAAGGGTATTTGAAGGTCAATTTCTGTTTTTTAAATGGAAACCTATATATTTCTTTACGGATCCTTAATCTTCAAAAAAAACTGAACAACTTTCATAAGAACTATTTTATTATCCGACATCAAATAAACTAAATATTAAATCAATTAGATCTCAAAAAAAATTTCTAATAATTATTTTTAACAATTGTTCAACTTAATTATCCAAAAATAATGATCAAATATTTAATTATTAAGTAAATAATTATTAAATCAAAAAGTCACAACAATGAAAATAAGTGTTTATAATGATATTGAAACTTCGTTATATACTCAGATTTAAGAGATTATTTTCTACTTAATAGAACTAGTTGTAATTCTTGAGTTTAAAAAGTTCATTTCTCGTGTCAATCCAGTAGATAGTTATATTGTATTACCATAATAAAAATGGAGCATTTTTTTGTTAAAGACAGAATTAAAATGGTCTTAATTTATGCGGTGAATGTGAAAAAAGTGTTAAGGGCTGCCATTGAAATGGATGCCGAGCATTTTCCTGATAGGAACACACCCTCACAAGCTTCATTTTATCGTGTTGTAAATTTATTAAAAACAAAAAAAACAGAAAGTATAAAGGCTACGAAGAAACTACAACAGGCAAAAATAACTAAATTGGAACTGGAATTCATCCAGAAGACACTGGAATGTCAGAGACAAGTGTAGAAAAATTATTAAAATATTAATTATTATTAAATTATTTACTTAATAATTAAATATTTGATCATTATTTTTGGATAATTAAGTTGAATAATTGTTAAAAATAATTATTATAAATTTTTTTGAGATCTAATTGATTTAATATTTAGTTTATTTGATGTCGGATAATAAAATAGTTCTTATAAAAGTTGTCTAGTTTTTTTTGAAGATTAAGGATCCGTGAAGAAATATATAGGGTTCTATTTAAAAAACAGAAGTTGACCTCGAAATACCCTTGAAAGCTTGTTCTAGTTCGACAAACAATAGCGCAGTTTAGTTTCCCCCTCGATATAAATAAACTTATATTTGAAACTTTTTTCATATAATGCACTGTTTTTGAGTTATAGGACTGTCTCAAGATAAAAAAACTCACCCGGTATATATAAAATTGCATTTTTTTCTTAAATCAACATATTGTTTTAGCTCAGGAAAAATTAATAAATCCATTTATGAGAGTAAACGAATTATCAGTTCAAAAGCATTCAAATTTAAGTAACCCGGTGGAAGTTATGAAATATATTCGTCAAGAGAAAGATAATTTCAAATCATAAGGTAATATAACATAAATATCAAATTTATTTTAATTTTTTTTATATTTTGTATAAAATACTTTTACCAATTTAAAAGAAGAATGCATATTTATTATGAAATATTAACAAAGGCTTCCAAAGTAGAGTTCATATAGGAAAGAATGTTTACCAAATATATATTTTATTAAAGCTTATCTAGTCGATAGTTTTTAAAGATTCGGGTATCTAAGGGCCAGTTGTATGTCGGTTGGTAAAGTCTTTGTAAAAGTTGACAAAGGGTAAAACCCCAGAATTCACCTTGTGCCCGGCCGGATAGCCAATCAGATGACACGTACTTTCATCTGATTGACCATCCCGCCGGGCACAAAATAAGGTTTTACCCGCTTGTGTCACTTTACCAAGACTTTACCACCGACAACGACTAACTAGTCCATAGTCTGCCGATCTCACCAACCAAACTCAAACTAAGGTAGCACTTAAATTATCGAAGGAGACATAAAAGAGTGTGTCTTCTGCTGAAATTATAAATTTTATTTATTTATAACGAGACTATAGTTTCGAGGGCTTTGCCTTCTTCATCAGTCTATTACAATGGATTCATAGAGATTAATTCCTGTGAATCCGTGTAATGGACTGATAGAAAAGCCCTCGAAACTATAGTCTCGTTATAAATAAAAATGTATAATTCAGCAGAAGACACACTCTTGTCCTTCCTTCATATAAATTCTGCCTCTCCTTAAAGACCCATTTAACTTTTTACTTTATCAATGCGAAGCATGGGAGAAAGTATTGGAATCGCTCTCGCGGCAAGCGCGACTTCAAAGGTCCTCAGGTAAAGACTACGGAACCCATGGACTCAATTAAGGTCACAAATTGAAGTATTCAATGAGATTGAATTTTAGCACGTGACGGTTTTGCCAAAAATTACCTGGGATCTCGCCGAGAGGCCAAAAAGTGCCATTTTTTTTGGAAGTGCGTGCGGATGGATGCATGGATGGATGTACCATATGTGGGTGTGTTATCGTTTTTTTCGTCCACGAATTTTTCCACACCGTTGCACCGAATGAATTGAAATTGAAAACCTACCAGTATTTTAACAAAATGAAGCGCTGATTAGTTTTTGGTACATATCGGTCCACAAACATTAGTACTTTATTTCAGTACTTTTTTAGTTTTTTCTAAATATCTTGAAAATGACTTAACCAATTTTGATGAAATTTAATATCCTAATTAAGTACCTTGGGACCCACAAAAAGGTTAAATAAAGTTTTTAGTAAAATTATATTTTAAAGTACTTTACTCTAGAACATATTAATATTTCAAATGAATTTGGATAAAGTTTAGCAACGATCCGTTGCAGTTTATTTTTTTTATGATAATGATGAGAGAAGGAGTTACACCAAAAAAGGTGCAACCCCTAAAGGCCTGGGTTGGCCCCTCCATCGTGAAAAGAAGAAGAGAGAATTAAACTTAATTAAACTTAAATTATATTCAAACCACCTTTTAAGGCAATTTGTATTTCATCTTCTGAGTATCATTGGGGAAATATAATTTACCTTAAAAGTTGGTTTAAAGAAAATTTAAGTGCTATTTTAGTTTAAGGTTGATGAAATTAGCCTTGAGTGAATTACTGAAGCTAGCAAGCAAGTGGGTTGAGGTAAAGATGATTAGATAAAATCCCTCAGATTATGAAACTGTACGCAAACTAATATTGACTAAATAGAAGTGAATTAAAGTCTTATCTTGCAAAATGCTTAAAATCTAAAAATGCGCTACGATTATTTTAAATAAAAACTAATAATGAAAACAAATTAATAGCTAGAGAGCCAGTGGCTGGCAGACTTAGGAGATTTTATAAAACTCTATATTTTTATCATTTACTTTCTTATACCTGCTGTACTCACTAGTTCGACCGTCGGTTTTTATAGAGTCACCCAGGTATCAAAGGTCAAAATTTGACCAAATTCAACGTCATAGTATAAAGGCTGCCACTTGGATATTTTAAAATACTTAATTATTGTTTTTATTATTACAGTATGACAAAATTGTAGTAAACTGATAAGGACTCGTTATTAAATATTTAAGCTCTATAATACTCTGAGGTATATGAGTCAAACCATTGACTAGGATGTAGTTGTCGGTTGCCACAGGGTACCTCTCCCATAAGAAATGAAAGAAATTTTTCTGTTTTTGGTTCTTATATATTTTTTCAGGAGACGTTTCGACAAGTATGCCTTGTCATCATCAGTCTATAAAGTAAATACAAAACAAGGAACATGAATATAAATTTGTCATGAGAGAGAAACCATGCAAGGTCAAATTTATGTTCATGTTCCTTGTTTTGTATTTACTATTATAGACTGATGATGAGCAAGGCATACTTTTCATACTATCTGAACAAAAATATATAGAACAAAATTTCTTTCATTCGTATGGAGAATCCCATTGCAACCATTTCTTATATGCTACGCCGGTTCCATGGTCATGGCTGACATTTTTGAAAGTCCCCAAAAAACAAATAAATTTTATTATAAAAGTTGAAATTTATATATGATATTCATAATAATATTCTAAACCTATATTTAACACGGCAGGCATTTACCGCAGTTCCAACATCCCGGCAGACAACCGAACGTTACCTCTGACTCGTTCAGATGCATGTAAATATAATACTATCGCACTCACTTTAATCCAAGAACTATTTTAATTTCTTTATAAATAATATTGGTTTTAATTAAATAAAGAGAATTGCCAGAGGTAACGTTCGGTTGTCTGCCGGAATGTTGGAACCTCGGTAAATGTCTGCCGTGCTAAATATAGGGTTAGAATATTATTTTTATCATATATAAATTTCAGCTTTTATAAAATACCGTAAATTGTTTGTTTTTTTGGGGACTTTCAAAAGTGTTTGTCATGACCATAGAACCAGCGTAGCTGTCTGGCATTGTTTTTTTTCAGTAACAATAATTAAGTATTTTAAAATATCCAAGTGGCAACATTTATACTATGACGTTGAATTTGGACAAATTTTGACACCTTTGATACCTGAGGGACTCTATAGGAACCGACGGTCGAACTAGCGAGTCCCCATTTCATGTACAGCAGGTATAAGAGAGTAAATGATAAAAATATAGGGTTTTATAAAATTCCGTAAGTCTGCCGGCCACTGGCTCTTGACAATAAATAAATACAAGGTTAGGAGTTCTATTTTTGGCATTATTATCAATATTAGATGAAGGAGGAGGTATCAGCCAAAGATGGAATCACTGGGTTCAATAAAACACCTTTAATAAAACGTTTCGGCCTGGACTTGTTTGGCCATCTTCAGTTAACTAGGCTACAAAATTTACAAATAGATGTTAATTGATATATTTTATACAAAATTACAAGTTGGTTGTTTAAACTTACAGTTATACACAAAATGCGGTACACATATGTGATCGAACCAAGCCTTGTCAAAAATAAAAATTTTAGCTTCATGTAAATTTATAACGTGCCTGGACCCAAAAGTTTCAGAATGAAAGTAATGAGTTTATATAAATTTTTTTCTATATATTATATTATAATTAAATATTTGACCCTTATGGGAGGTCATCATAAATCTCATCATTATTTATTTACAATCAAAAGTCCAAATTAGAATTTAATTACTTTTAAATTCACATGCATTCCTTCCATTCAATCCAATTATACAATTCTTACATGTATTCTCCAATCTATCAAAAACTCCAAAAAGGCATTTTTTTCCTTATTTATATACTAGCTGCAAGGCCCGCCTTCGGCGGCCCTCTTACTAGCCAGGGAGAACGCCCCCTGGACTCCCAGCCCTTTAATTTAAATTTTTTTAAACAAAAGTTGTCAGAAAGCACATCCGCTACAACTTTGTTCATCATAAAATTTGCCGAAGGGTTAATAGTTTAGGAGTTATTTGATAATTTTCATTCGTGCCCCCCCCCCCCAAACCCCCTTCTGGGGTAAAAATATCAAAACGTTATATAGCTAAAAACGTAAGTTAGAAGACATCTGATGTAAATATGAAATTTCATAATAATCCCTTCAGCCGTTTTTACGTGAATCGTGAGCAACTTTTCAGAAACCACTGAAACAGACATACATACATACAGACAGGAATTTGTTGAGGGTGTTTTCGTTCATAACTTTGCTTGAAACGTGTGCAACCAAAATTTGGCGTGATTTGGAACAACGTACAGACAAAACCTTAATTTTATATATATAGATTAAGATCAAGAGAACAACTGTTGGCTCATATCACACAGGATAGATGTGTAAATATTGGATAGAAACATACAATCTCTCTTAAAATTGATAGCTTTGTCACCTGCTATTTTTATATATAGCATTTCGGCTATGGATCTTTTATAGTAATTATCAATCTTGACCAATATTCGCGCATTATCGTAATCAAAAGAATGACTATGTTCAGCTGCATGGGTGGAGAGTGCTGTGTTGTTCTTTTTATTTCGAACACTTAATTTATGTTCATATACCCTAATTTTTAGTGAACGTGAACTTTGCCCTTTATTAAATAAATAAGGAAAAAAATGCCTTTTTGTGATTTTTTGATACATTGGAGAATACATGTAAGAATTGTATAATTTGATTGAATGGAAGGAATGCATGTGAATTGAAAAGTAATTAAATTTTAATTTGGACTTTTGATTGTAAATAAATAATGATGAGATTTGTGATGACCTCCCATAAGGGTCAAATATTTAATTATAATATAATATATAGAAAAAAATTTATATAAACTCATTACTTTCATTCTGAAACTTTTGGGTCCAGGCACGTTATAAATTCACATGAAGCTAAAAATTTTATTTTTGACAAGGCTTGGTTCGATCACATATGTGTACCGCATTTTGTGTATAACTGTAAGTTTAAACAACCAACTTGATCAACTTGTAATTTTGTATAAAATATATCAATTAACATCTATTTGTAAATTTTGTAGCCTAATTAACTGAAGATGGCCAAATAAATTCAGGCCGAAACGTTTTATTAAAGGTGTTTTATTGAACCCAGTGATTCCATCTTTGGCTGATACCTCCTCCTTCATCTACATAATACAGTTTCATCACAGCCACGAACTCTAACAATATTATTATCAATAGTTGCTCTAGATGCATTTTCTTAATGAACATTTTTTATTTAAGACTAGATGGTCTTAACTGAAAAAAAATACAACTATAGAAAAGATAAAAGATGGATCATTGGTTAAATAAATATTTATAATAATTGTGTTTATTCGGAAGTTGGGGATTTATATTAAAAATGTAGGAGCCCTAAAATAAGATCGTTAAGCTACTAATAAAAATAACTATTATAAAAAAAAATTATTATTATAAACCTAATACTACATATATAAAATACAATTTTTTAAATATACATTTGAAAAATAAGTAATTATTGATGCCTTTCTTCTGTAATTTTTCCTCTGCTATAATTATCCATTTCATATTTGTATTTTTCTTTTGATTTCAAATACATATCATTGTAGACCTATAAAAAAATATTATTTAATCAACTTAGTATATATAAATATCTATTAATATAGAAGTAATATTTTAACTTAACCATTTTTTAATTCCTTTGCAGCATAACAAGAATATTGAATATTTTTTAATGATCAAATATAATAATTTGGGTAAGGATTTAAAATATATATATATATATATATATATATATATATATATATATATATATATGAAGAATTTACTTTATTAAAAAAATTATTTGAATTAAATAAATCTTTATTTCTAACCTGAACTCTAATTCCTTAATTATATAACTTAGATTATTATATATTTTGAAATTTTTATAAATTGTCTTGTTTTATGTATATATTAGGTTTTTTAAATTATAATTAATTGATGATGAATAATATAAATAAATTGGTCAGGATACAGGAGGAAGCCAGTAATGTCGGATTTGATATTAAATTTATAAAGATTTCAAAAAATAGATTTTTTTAAATTTATTCAAAAAACGAAAACTTCCATCCTTATATCAAATAGAAATGTATACTTTTATACAGTGTGTCAATTTGAAAACTAACCACCCCTAGTATCGCTAAACTGGCAAATTATTTAAAAAATCGCTGAGACACGTCAAATTTGTATTCGAGGGGGAAGAATTTTGACGTATAAATTAGATCGCCCCTTCACCCCCCTGTCCCCCAGAGCCACCCCCCCCAAAAAAAATCTTAAATGGGAAAGGGGGTCGAGTGAGTCATCATTTTGAAGGGCTTTTCATTCTCTACATTTCGGTGTGCCATTTTTTAAATTTGAGTGCTCCGTTGCCAAGTTAGGCGTCTTTGAATATTGCAAAATTGAATTTTGAATTGAATATTTTTGGAGGTGGCTCTGAGTGTGAAGGGGGCGATCCAATTTATACGTCAAAATTCTTCCCCTCGAATACAAATTTGACGTGTCTCAGCGATTTTTTAAATAATTTGCCACTTTAGCGATACTAGGGGTGATTAGTTTTCAAAATGACACACTGTATATATAATACAGGGATGCTTTCCCAAAATTTTATCGACCGGTTCGCAGTGAAATGACCTTCTGCTCAAAAAGTTCCCGGAATTCATAAAGAGAACAAAAATAGCTAATTTATTTATCAATATTTATCCCCCCCTCAAAGTAATCACTATTAGATGCTAATATTATTATGTTTTTGAATGCTTCAGCGTTTATAGCTTCATCCACTTTTTTTTATAAGAACTGCGACGGTCTTTGAGAATTAGAAAGGATAAATTTTTCTTCTAATTAGATCATTTTCTCTGAGAATGTTTATATTTCTAGCTAGAAGGGCATTGGATAGTAGAAAGAACTCCTGGCGGATGTCAATCGTTAGAGCTAAATCTACTAAGAAATATGTTTTGTAGTCGTTTTGCCATTACAAAAAATGATGGTTAGAGTTAGAAAAGAACGTATATAAAGCAAACATTTCTATGTAAGTAACTTCAATCTTATATTACTGTTTGTAAATGATACAAGTTTAAAACTTGATCAAATTTTCAAGATTTGTACAAAAAACATTACAAAAGTAAATTTATTTTATGTCTGCTCATTATTAATAGGTTCGTACGAACCATAAGATTTACACCAAAAGGTATACGCTATACAGTAGGGTGCTCCTTATTTTGGATATTTTCGAATATTTACGCGGACAGGGGCTCATATGGTTCTAAATAAATAAAAAAAAATATCCCCCAAGTTTCAAGTCTCTATCTCAATTTTAACCTAGTGCTACACAGCGATTAAGTTTCCCATCTAAATAACATGGGGTTTTTGGCATTGAACGATCAATTTTTTATTCCAGCCAAAGTAATGGTTCAAAAAATTTGAAACTCTGTAGACTTTATCCTTATAATAGTAGCTATCCTTCAGAATTTTTACAGATTTTTAGCTATTACAATTTTGGAGTTACATCTAGATAAAATACTGCTATATCTTAGTATTAGTAAGTTATAGACTCCAAAATTATAATAGCTAAAAATCTGAAAAATCACTGAAGGACTAACTACTTTATTATAAGGATAAAAGTCCTGCAGAGATTTCAGAATTTTTTGAACCATTACTACGGCCGGAGCTTAAAATTGATTGTTCTCAGTTATGCATGGGAAACTTGATTCACTCATGTGACGGCACAAACCATCAGTTAAAATTGAGTGGCAAGCAGCTTGGGGGGATATTTTTTTTTTATTTATTTCGAACCATATGAGCCCCCGTCCGCGTAAATATCCAAAATAAGGAGAACCCTACTATACAGTGTCCCTGTACAGAGTTGGATGTGGACAACACCCCCCCGTCCCCGTCCCAGATTAGATATGTCGCTAAAATTGGTTGAAATGTTTCTTTTATTTATCATAGCTATTTTTTATGACTCACCTTTTTCTCTTCAGGTGGTAATGTATTCCATTGAGTAGCTAATTGCCTAGTTAATTCCTGTTTTGAAGGTTCTGAATGACTATCATTTGTCAATGATCTTTGTTCCATTCCCAGTCTCTCCATAACAATTGGTCTTTGTTCTTGACAAAATTGAAAAAATGGATTGGCAGGACGTTTAGGTGCGTTAGGATCTCTTTCTAATTTCTCTCCTTTAACTGAAGATCGTCGTTTCCTTGGCGTTTTTTCTGACTATGAAAGACAAAAAAAATCTCTACTTTAAAAATATACTGAAGTGAAAAAAAAAGTGATAGACATATTTTTTTCAAACAAATATTTAAACAATATCAGAATGAATACTCGTAAAATAGAAAAAATGTGGCAATTTAAAATTTTGCGACTCCAATTGGGGTTGCAACCCTCACTTTGAAAAGCTCTGGTCTATGGGAGCAAAATCAGGACTGAAAAAAAAGGATCCTACTTTTGATAATACATTTTTTTTTTTGGTTGACGTCACTTAATGAATATGGCCCCTTATCTGAAGGAACTATAACCCCGTGAAAGTGAAAGATAATAACAAAGGCTATTTACCAAATACGGCAAAAGACTTGATAGAGAGCCTTCAAAATGAATAATTGAAAATAATAATAAAACTGCAAAGGTCACTTCACTTATGACCTAAGGGTTGAAATTTTGAGTAATAAGTTAAAATTGTGAATTGAATGTCTTAGAACAGGGCTGTCCAACCGGTGGACCGCGGGCCGCATGCGGCCTTGCACTGCAATGAGTGTGGCCCAACATAAAATCATAAACTTTCATAAAACATTGAGATTTATATGTAGAGATATATTTATTCCCTTTTTCGAAATATGAATGTACATTTGTACAATACGTGAAGCTTTTTCAAGAATAAAATTCACTAAAAGCAAAATTATAAGCTCAACTATATAAGATAAAAAAATAATGAAGTTTCGAATATTTAAAAATTCTTCTTCTTCTCATATTTTCATTTTCTAAAATATTTATTATTTCAGTAATTTATATGCTACGACACTAACCAAGTCTATAGTTATCATTCTAGTACAAGAGGAGACAAGGAATTGGGGTTTTCTAGAACAATCACAATTAATTGATAATTTCTCTCCTGGACTAAAACTTGTCAGGACTTGTCTTTTAGATCTTTGCACGTTCTTACATGTCAATAGATAATGGATAGTCAGGGATTATTATATCCGTGACCCTTTTAAAAAATAAATTATCATTCCTCATATCCTTCTTTAATCCCATTCGATTTAAACCAGGGCTGTCCAACCCGTGGCCCAATATAAAGTCATAAAATTTCTTAAAACATTGAGATTTATATGTAGATACTGGAAAACACACAACAATTTGGCCTGATAATTTTTTTCTCTAAAATAAGAAATCTGAAAATCTACTGTGAAGTTTTCGAAAAATAAAAGTGCTAATTTTAAATTTTGAATCTGGAACTAGATTTCAAGATTTCCGAAAAAATAATCATCATTTTGGTCTATTTTCGACTCCATTTTCATTAGAAATAAATTTTCTACTTGCAAACTTTCTGATTGAATGTTCTAGAACAACAATTAGATACCGATCTGAAAGAAAAATTGAACATTGTCTCTTTATTAGAATTTTATATTAATTATCTAGCCAGGAAAAAATATAAACAAATCCTAATACATAATATCACTTTTTGTAAGTATCTAGGTATGTATTTACATATACGAGAAGCTATTTTCAAGTATAAAATTTACGAAAAGTAAAATTAGAAGCTCACTATGAGCTAAAAAAATAATAAAGTTCTTATTTCTACATTATTAACTATCTTTTTTGAATAACAAATATCAATAGAATTATAATATTTTATCCGCGAGACAATTTTTTTTCTTCAAATGTGGGCCGTGTAAGCCAAAAGGCTGGACACCCCTGTCTTAGAGCGTAGGAAGAATACAATGAAAGGTCCATTTCAAAATCGCTTTCAGATTCTAAAGAAAACATTACGAGCTAAATTTGCGCCAGAACGTGCTACGAAGCACCATACAAATATAAACACTTGCCTCCAAGAAACATCTCACCACACTAGTATAATTCCTATTTAACAGTTATGGAAAGCTTGTTCAAAAAATTATTAATTTTTCTAATCAAATAGCACCAGCAAGTTATCTTACCAAATATTTAAAAATAATACCTTTGATTTGTTTGTGGATTTGACAGGATTTGTATTATTTTTTTCTTGTTTTTCCGTTTTTTCAATTTTAATTAGAGGATTTGATTTTAAATCTTCCAAAGGAAATGTTAAAGGAATGTTCTTCCAGTTATCTCCATGTGTATCTAATCGATCCATAAGAAACCTAGTCAGATAATGTAAACGTTATTTATGAAATCAAAATTTATTATAGGCATATTAAAATTACTTTCGTTCTTTACGGTATCGTCTCAACAGTTTACGAACAAGCTGAATTCTATGTACTAATCTCTCATTATCCTAAAACAAAAAGAAATGTTATTTTATGTTGCTAAATTTTTTTGGGTTGGAACATAGAAGAAAGAGGAAGAAGTTTATAATTTTCTAAATTAATATTTTTTAGCGTTTTAAAGTAGTTGTTTCACCATATGGGTTTTCTTAGGATTTTTTTGAAATTTAGACAGATTATTATTTAAATAATTCTGCATCGATTGATGGCAAAACGAAATTTATGAACAATATAGTTCCGAAGATATTAAATTCCAAAGATAGAATTTTTCCGACTCTTATACATTGCACTATACCGGATATCGGAAAGTTTATATACATAATCAGTAGAGATTGTGGTGTTGGTGCAAGGTGAAACATCTTTAATAAAGATAAGAGTAAATAAATATTTTATTTAATATGGATTTACTATGAGTTAAGGATACTAGGTCACTTATTTCACATTAAAATTAAAAAATTAAAAGATATAAAATTTTTTTCTTTTTCAATATATATATTTCGGGCTATCAACCCATCTTCAGGAAATACAGAAAGTAACAACTGTATTTCCTGAAGATGGGTTGATAGCCTGAAATATATATATTGAAAAAGAAAAAAATTTTTATATCTTTTAATTTTTTAATTTTAATGTGAAATAAGTGACCCAGTTTCCTTAACTCATAGTAAATCCATATTAAATAAAATATTTATTTACTCTTATGTTTTATATACATATTTAATTATAATTAGAGAAATTCTTCTTACCATTGTTATAAAAAACTAAACCAACATTAAACAATAACTAATACATTTTTTAAGAAAATTTTAATTCATAGTTACAATTACAACACAGTTTCTGAGATAATAATGAATAAATAATGAAAAATTTACACTAAAAATAAGCTGGCAACAACGCATTTATTTAACCTAAAAAGTGAGTTAACTTTAGTAATTTTTTGACTCTTTTTCGCTTCAGCCATTGTCGCAACAGCTTTTAATTAATAAATAAAAAAATAATTAATAAAAACTTTTTGTTTTATAAATCTCCCTTTATAATATACTTTATCTGAAATTTCTATGATAAAATATATACAAACTCGGATAGTGTTGCCAGATTTGTCAAACGAGGACGGGATTGGCTAGTAGTGGTACATAAACAGCAAAAAGTTTTGGGCTTATGAATCGTTATTGTCTGTTCTATATACTCTACCATTAACATTTTTAAGCAGTCTTCAGGGGATTATATTAAATTAATTCAAATTATCTTATGTTATCATGTAACTTAAGAGCGTCATTTAGTGCTGAATAAATGGGACAACTGACGGGGCGTTAAAACTGAGTTCATGGTAAACAAATTTTTTTATTTGCGCTAGGTTCTGAACATGTTCGATAGATCCTTGAACCTTAGCGAGGATGATAAATCCCACTGCGAACATATCCCAGACGTGCAAGCGCTGTTAAATGATTCAGGACACATCTTAAAGAAATCACGAACATGTTTAGCACAACTACCACGAACGAAGATAATATTATCTTAGATCAGCGGTTCTTAAACTTTTGGACCCCTTTTATGTTATGTGCATTTTAACGGACCCTTAACCATGACTTGATTATTATACGGTAGAGTCTTGAAAACTCGGCACTCGATAACTCGGCCATACCCTAGCAGGGCGAAAAACCCCTATCTTGTTGCTGGGACAAGACTGGTTCAACTTGGTGATCCATGTTAACCTGGGCCTTTTTTTAGGTAGATTTCGAAGAAATATACCTATTGCGCTCACTCTTATGGTGCGATATATACCGGGTGGGTTTTTTTATCTTGAGACAGTCTTATAACTCAAAAACAGTGCATTATATGAAAAAAGTTTCAAATAAAAGTTTATTTATATCAGGAGGAAACTAAACTACGCTATTGTTTGTTGACCTAGAACAAGCTTTCAAGGGTATTTTGAGGTCAACTTCTGTTTTTTAAATGGAAACCTATATGTTTCTGTACATATTCTGAATCTACAAAAAAAACTGAACAACTTTTATTAAAACTAATATTTTATACGACATCAAATAAACAAAATATTAAATCAATTAGATCTCAAAAAAAAATTGTAATAATTATTTTTAACAATCATTGAACTTAATTATCAAATAATAATGAATAAATAATTAATTATTAAATAAATAATTTAATAATTTTACGACAGAGTCTGAGACATTCCAGAGTGTATCCCAAGTCTTCTGGATGAATTCCAGTTCCAATTTCGTTATTTTGGCCTGTTTCAGTTTCTTCGTAGCCTTTACATTAGTTGTTGTGTTTTTTAACAGATTTACAACACGATGAAATGAAGCTTGGGAGGGTGTATCCCTATCAGGAAAACCATTTCAATGGCAGCCCCATAATCACTTCTTCCACATTCACCATAAATTAAGACCATTTTAATTCTGTCTTCAACAAAAAATGCTCCATTTTTATTATGGTAATACAATATAACTATCTACTGGATTGACACGAGAAATAAACTTTTTTAAACTCAAGAATTTTAAGTAGTTCTATTAAGTAGAAAATAATCTCTTAAATCTGTAGTATAACGAAGTTTTAATATCATTATAAACACTTATTTTCATTGTTGTGACTTTTTGATTTAATAAATATTTATTTAATAATTAATTATTTAATCATTATTATTTGATAATTAAGTTGAATAATTGTTAAAAATAATTATTAAGATTTTTTTTGAAATCTAATTGATTTAATATTTTGTTTTATTTGATGTCGTATAAAAAAATAGTTCTAATAAAAGTTGTTCAGTTTTTTGCGTAGATTCAGAATATGTACAGAAACATATATGTTTCCATTTAAAAAACAGAACTTGACCTCGAAATACCCTTGAAAGCTTGTTCTAGATCGACAAACATTAACGTAGTATGTTTCCCCCCTCATATAAATAAACTTTTTGACTTTTTTCCATATAATGCACTGTTTTTGAGTTATAGGACTGTCTCAAGATAAAAAAAACTCACCAAGTAAATATAGATGTGTGTGTGTGTGTGTGTGGGGGGGGGGGGGGGGGGGGGTATGTATCGCAATTTTGTGGGTGCGCTGCAGGCCGCAACGTTCAACCGATTGCAATAAAATTTGGCACACAATTTAGTCTTGATCTAAACAAGAACTGATTAGTTTTTGGTGACTTCACCCCCAAGGGGTGGAAATGGTGGGGGGTTGAAATATTAAAAAATTCATAAAAACGTTAATAAGAATGATACCAGTTTGGTTGCAAATGACTAATATAGTACTAATTAACGTTGATACAATTTGATGGCTGTATATGTATATAATTGCCGACTCCCAACACTCTTTCGCGGTCAAATTAGAAAAGTGCCGGACCACTTCATTCGCCAATACATATATCCCCATGACTTCAAGGAACTGGAACTCTCTCCCAGCCTCCATCTTTCCCAGCACCTATAATCTTCAAACCTTCAAAACCGGAGTGCGTAGACACCTACGTCTACACCCTCTCACTTAATCAACTTTCCCTAATTCCCTAATTCCGGTAATGCAAGGGTCTTTCGAGATCCATAGGAGCTGCATCTTTACTGGTGCACCCCTTCTTGCATTCGATTGCATTAAAAAAAAAAAAAAAAAAAATTAAGTAATGGAGAGGGATTCAGCCAATGGGCAGCCTCTGCTGAATAAAAAAACTCCAAATTATGGAAAACGTTTCGGCTTTAATTAAATAATGCCATCATCAGTTCCTAAGAGTTGATGAGTCCCCGAAGACGAGCGCCATATTTGTGTATAAGGTGTCCGAGCATGATGATATTCCTCGATCACTTGTTCAAATAAATAAATAAGATCAAAAAACCATTCTAGCTTCTTGTCATTGGATAAAACATGGAGCTGGGCTTCAGAAAGTTCTCACTTAAAGTCACGAGGGGGTGGGGGGTTATTAGGGGGCAAGAGGGGTGAAATGTAACTTATGTACTAGGGAAATTGGGCTTTATTTTATTACGTTATTGTTAAATTTATCTGCTTCGCTATTTATTAATGGGGTGGGTGTGTCCCTCAGTGACTGATCCAAGTGGCACGTCCCTGAAATGGAGAATGAAATTTGAGGTGATGCGTGAAGGATGTAGGGAAATGGGCTTCCTGGTACTAATACTATAAATAAAGTTATACAGACCAGCGGTTATGATAGACAATGATATTGTTTTATTCCTTAGCAGTACAATTAGTTGAGGTGAAGTAGAGAGTGTCGTACACGGCAAACTCGTTTGGGTCCAGCGGGATTATTGATAGACTCGTCGCTGCTGAAGAACGGCCGGTGAGAATAATATATATATAATGGGTTTGAGCGCCGACTTCGAAGGTGTGCTTCTCGGGTCTCAATGTAGATAATTATATATATATCAGCGGTATGCGCCTTGTATGCCGGAAGTCCTGGTATTAGCGATGAACGTGTACCATTAATACTGGGCCTTAGATGACGAAGGTTACTCGATGAAGAAAGGAATATAGAACATATATATATATATCAGGAGAAGTTGCAGCTTTTGGCTCTCTCGCTGTGGTAATAATAATAGAATGTGTATTGTCAATTCGCCTCACTCATGTCATGTCAATGACTTGCGGAACTTGAATATAACAGTATTTGTGTAGATATATTCTGAGCACTTGATAGCAGTAGATGCTCACTCTCTCTCCTGACAATGACTACTGCGGAACTTGAATATAACAGTATTTGTGTAGATATATTCTGAGCACTTGATAGCAGTAGATGCTCACTCTCTCTCCTGACAATGACTGACTGCCGAACTTGCTCATGTCAATGGTCTTCTATGTTGTTAATCACCGGTCATTGCTACGCCTTCCCAGAACTCATAAGTCTCCCTTGTTTGATGATCAATTGATTGCCTCAATTAGACTTAATGATGAATAAAAATAAGAATTTAATTAATTATTAAAAATAAATTATGGTTCAATCCACAGGACCATTGCACCTCCGACGTTATGGTAAAGAAAAATGATTAATTATATTGAGATATTATAGGGATATTGATAGATATTTATTCATTTTTCTTTTGATACTTATTTATGGGGTATTTATTGGGGACAAAAATGCTCGACTATTTATTTATGTATCGGGGTTGCGGACAGACGGACTCCAGACTCACCAGAACGCACGGTAACTCGAAAACGCATCGCCGAGACCTCACTCAATTCACCAGGGTATATTAATCATCCCAGATTCAGGGTGGGAACAATCACACGACTAACATGTTTATTATAGAGTATATTTAGGCGTTAAGTGAAATATTGATTCATTTGCGTCCACTTACCTCGAGACACACCAGATTTTCGAGCAACAGGTAAAAAGGGTAGAAAATTATTTAATATGGAAGGGCAGAGGTGCTTAGGGTTACTATGGGGTTTGTGTTTACGACACATGACACAAGGAATTAGGAATATCTCCTTTTATTTGAATAATATTGATATTTGGGTTGTTATGATTCTATGGGATTAGGGATTAATAAGTGAGTGACCTGAGTAGAGAAGATACAATGAAAATGCAAGCAGTAGCAGGCTCTGATAATGATAATTTGAGTTTGCAATTTATAATAGATGGCAAAAATATAAATGTATTATACTATGTAATTGATTTGATCACAATAGCATTGACTAACAAGACAAATAACAGAATAAATGATATCACTGGGGTACTTAAAATGAGGGACTAAAATATAATACTTATGTGTGGGTGGGTGAGATGTAAATTTAATAGGGGATCTAACATTTAGCTAATCAGGTAAGAAATAAAAACAAAAACTAATGACAAAATATAAAAATGAGGGCTCGATTGATTTTATAAACGTGAATTTAATAGAACGGATTAATGTATTTTCTATTTACTGCTTTTACTGGGAACGAATGAATTAGTGATTTTAATGGTATGCAATTAATAATAGATTTATTTAAACTATGTTAAATGATATAATTAAGAATCTAATGGGGACTGGTAAATTTATATTTTATAAGAAGGTGGGGCTGTGAAATTTTATTAGAATTAACGCGGAGATTTTATTAACAAATTATTATATACAACAAATGACAGCAATAAAAATGAATACGATAGTGGGGGAGAAATAAATAAAACTTGGTTTGATTGTTATTTTTACATTTTTAAGGCGGATATCCGTGAGAAGACAATTTTCTTAGATTTCGCGTGGATCAACAAAATATTTTCCTTTCATTGATTTTAGCGTGTGTGATTCCGCGAGGCGTTACGAACGATTTGTTCCAACGCCAAGGTGCCGGGGTGCACTTTATTCTGAAGTATGTGTCTGACATATCCTTTGAATACTATTATTTTTAGTAATTTTACACTTAAAAATGATTTGGAATATTGTTTAAAATATGTGTCTAAACCAAGTAAAATTTTATTTGTGGGGGTGATTTCGATTAGGGGATTTGTATTTATTTTAACTAAGGGCAGTGGGGACTGAATTTCAATAATTTCTTGATTATTAATAACGGGTGTATGTGTTTCAGGGACTTGTTCTATTATAGGGGCTGCATTTTGTGGGAGGAGAGGTGGACTGTTTTGGAGGGTATTTACTAAGATGACGGGGTCAGAAATCATATTTATGGGGGCGTGTTGTAATGAGGGTTCTATTGTGGTACGGGGTGTGATTTTGCAAGGAGGTGTCTGAATTGTTGGGAGGGCAGTTGCTACATCTTCAAACTTTCCGGGATGATCATTAAATCGACTATCGATCCCATCGAGCCTGCTATCTATTTCATCAGGTTTGCCATTCACATTTTCAAATCTGCCATCCATATCATCGAATTTGCCAATCATACCATCGAACTTGCCAATCATACCATCGAATTTGCCAATCATACCATCGAATTTGCCATTCATACTTCTAAATTCGCCATGCATACTTTCAAATTTACTATTCATACTATCGAATCCATTATTCATATTTTCCATCACAGTCATCATCCGCCTCAACATTGCATTCGTATCATCATTATTGAGGATGGTGGGTTTAGCACTAGAGGGTGTGGAAGGGGTTGGGGGTGGCTTTTCTTTACCTGGCGCTCTGTCTAATGCGGCTCCGACTTCGGCTGTGGGAAAATGAATCATATTGTGAACATTATTCCCTGATTGACTGGAGTGAATTAGTCTCGAGGACGCGTCCCCGGCGCCCGCCGTCGGTCCAGCGAGCATAGAAAGTGTCCCCTGTACGTCCGACATCGATAATAAGACTCGAAAGAAGAAACAAGAGGCAAAAAAATAAATAAATATTTGGCTTTAACTTTATAATTAGTAGGTGGAAGTGTCAATGGCCTCTGGTGTATTTACTCATTTCCATTCAGATAAATATAGAATAATTTTTTTTGTAAATTTTTCCTTTCAATATAATAAAAAATTTTTTTTTCAAACAAAGGAACCTGCCAAGCTCTGGGTAAACGTAGATATTTTCAAATATTTTCAGAATTATGTGTACCAGGAAATTGTGAGATGAAAGGACTTTTTGAAGATGAATAAGGATTGTCACCTGGATCAGTAGAATACCTGCTTCTTTTGCGGCCTACTCAATCCCAGCTTACGAACACCACACGAGGGGGTGGGGGGTTATTAAGGGGCAAGGGGGGGTGAATGTAACTTATGTACTAGGGAAATTGGGCTTTATTTTATTACGTTATTGTTAAATTAATCTGCTTCGCTATTTATTAATGGGGTGGGTGTGTCCCTCAGTGACTGATCCAAGTGGCACGTCCCTGAAATGGAGAATGAAATTTGAGGTGATGCGTGAAGGATGTAGGGAAATGGGCTTCCTGGTACTAATACTATAAATAAAGTTATACAGACCAGCGGTTATGATAGACAATGATATTGTTTTATTCCTTAGCAGTACAATTAGTTGAGGTGAAGTAGAGAGAGTGTCGTACACGGCAAACTCGTTTGGGTCCAGCAGGATTATTGATAGACTCGTCGCTGCTGAAGAACGGCCGGTGAGAATAATATATATATAATGGGTTTGAGCGCCGACTTCGAAGGTGTGCTTCTCGGGTCTCAATGTAGATAATTATATATATATCAGCGGTATGCGCCTTGTATGCCGGAAGTCCTGGTATTAGCGACGAACGTGTACCATTAATACTGGGCCTTAGATGACGAAGGTTACTCGATGAAGAAAGGAATATAGAACATATATATATATATCAGGAGAAGTTGCAGCTTTTGGCTCTCTCGCTGTGGTAATAATAATAGAATGTGTATTGTCAATTCGCCTCACTCATGTCATGTCAATGACTTGCGGAACTTGAATATAACAGTATTTGTGTAGATATATTCTGAGCACTTGATAGCAGTAGATGCTCACTCTCTCTCCTGACAATGACTGACTGCGGAACTTGAATATAACAGTATTTGTGTAGATATATTCTGAGCACTTGATAGCAGTAGATGCTCACTCTCTCTCCTGACAATGACTGACTGCCGAACTTGCTCATGTCAATGGTCTTCTATGTTGTTAATCATTGGTCATTTGCTACGCCTTCCCAGAACTCATAAGTTTCCCTTGTTTGATGATCAATTGATTGCCTCAATTAGACTTAATGATGAATAAAAATAAGAATTTAATTAATTATTAAAAATAAATTATGGTTCAATCCACAGGACACCATTGCAAAGTCTTCAAAAAAACTTGCTAATAAATCAGTGTATATATCTTTCTCTTTACAAAAATCATTTCCCAATGTGGATATCTTTTCTATCTGACATATATTATAATTTTCTTTGTGATTTAGAAACAAAACAAAAAACATGTTAACCCTGATTGGTGCAGCCATTTTATAATTTATTATAAAATTATTATTTATTTTTAATTTTATACAAAGTTTAATCGTAGTGTGAGCAATATCTTATGATATCCCTCACACCGAGGGGTGAGCCGCGACCTAATATGCTGTACACCTACTTCCACTTGTACTTCCAAATATTTCCAAATACTTCTAAATATTTCAAAATACTTCCAAATATTTCCAAGTACTTCCAAATATTTCCAAGTACTTTCAAACATTTCCAAGTACTTTCAAATATTCCCAAGTACTTTCAAACATTTCCAAGTACTTTCAAATATTTCCAAGTAGGTACTTCCAAATACTTCCAAAGAGGTGTACACCTACTTCCAATCGCGGATCACCCCTCGCCTCATAATAAATGAAAATAATTAAGTAATGGAGAGGGATTCAGCCAATGGGCAGCCTCTGCTGAATAAAAAACTCCCAATTATAGAAAACGTTTCGGCTTTAATTAAATAATGCCATCATATCGACACCTCCCATGGATTTGAGTTTGATGATGCTGTCATCTTGATGAGATTGGGGAACAATTATAAGCGTATGCTGGCCGAAAAATGCTTTATTAAGACATATGGGCAAAGGGCTCTTAATTTTCAAACTGATTGCATTGGGCTTAGCAATGCTTACTTGTCAATATTGACAAATACTGATGCCCAGGTATAATAAACATTGAGAAAGGGGGGGAAAGAATTGTAAAAAAGGTAGAGAAGGAAAAAATTTATTTTTTATTTTTTATTTTTATATATTGTCATTTTGAATTCGAATTTTTGTTATTCTTAATGTTTGTTAATTATTTTGAGAAATCTTTTAATTAAGAGATGTTTGTGAGGGGTCAGTGATCCTAATTAGATCAATGTCCTCATAATTATTATTATTATTAATTGAATGAAATTGAAATTTGCTATATTTGTACTTGAGACGTTGCGCATATCAAGTGAGAGCACACCAAGATTTATGTACCATTTTGTAATTCATATAATTTTGTATATATTATGATAAAATCCACAACAACTCTGCCTGCGGACAATTTATTTATAAAATTAATTGTGTCGCTAATACTGTAAGATATAATTTTGTAATTAACAAGTTTGGATTTTTTGTAAAAAAATTTTATTGTAATTTTACATGTGTGCTCTATCGCTTTTTTCAGCTCTTAGGAACTGATGATGGCATTATTTAATTAAAGCCGAAACGTTTTCTATAATTGGGAGTTTTTCATTCAGCAGAGGCCACCCATTGGCTGAATCCCTCTCCATTACTTAATTATATACATATACAGCCATCAAAATTGTATCAACTTTATAACCATCGAGGAATATCATCATGCTGGGACACCTTATACACATTATTATTCATTAATGAAACTTTTGGGCCAAGGCACGTTATAAATTTACATGAAGCTAAAAATTTTATTTTTGACAAGGCTTAGTTCGATCACATATGTGTACCGCATTTTGTGTATAACTCCTAATTAACTGAAGATGGCCAAATAAATTCAGGCCAAAACGTTTTATTAAAGGTATTTTATTGAATCCAGTGATTCCATCTTTGGCTCATACCTCCTCCTTCATCTAATACAGTTTCATTACAGCCACGAACTCTAACAATACTTAGTAATTTTTTATTGGTCTTTAAATGATTTAAACGTTTATACTGAATTTAAGAAGTGAATGATGAAAAAGAAACTTAGAGTACCACTTGAGTCTACCGGGATTAATTTTACCATTAATTATTAATTACCTAATTTCACCCTGACCAAAAAAAAAGAAGGAATCCGAAAGCCTGGCCACAAAAGCCTCAACAAGTAAAAAAAATATAACTACAATGATGTAAATAGAATATTTTTGGAAAAATACATTTACCTGTTGTAATACTTCACAGCGTTCTAATAATAATTGGTATTTCCTTATATAAGTATTATATGTCGAATTTTCCATTTCGATATCAATATATTCCTCAAGGTGATTCATAATTCCATAAATCATAGTGATTTAGTATATAAGGAAATTATCTAAACAAGATTAAATATCTATCTTATTTTTGCTAAGTAATATTACAATATAATATAAATCTTAACATTACCTTGATTAGGTTATTTAAAAAAATCATTTTTTACCTTCATTCATTTCTTTATCTCTAATTATTGTAAATAAATATTAGCAAGTAAATATACACTCATAATACATAATTTAATCACACCAATAATAATTTAATTGTTTAATTGATTTCTTGTCAAAATTGTTTTAATACTTCACCACTAGGGGCGCTCTAGAAGTAATTTCATTTAAATTCATTTAAATAAAAAAGTGATTATTAGATTTTAAGAGTTATCTCCAAAAACCACCTAAATTAATTTTTATTAAAATAGAGTTAAGCACCAATTATAACAGTAAATAATAGTAAATCTAATGATTGAGTTATTTCATTCATAACACTTAGCCTCTAGGCGGCAGCACCGTCACCTGATTTTTTTCAACTAAAGATGGCGTCCTAGTCACTGACTTAACATTTTTAATACAAATATATTTTGTAGGAAATCTAATCTTTTGACGGAAGTTAAATATATTTATTTATAAAAAACTTGATTCACTTGGTCTTCTAAGATTATTTATTATTATCATTAAATTAAATTTATTTAATTTTTTTTAACTTTATCTACTTTGTTTCGTAATCTAATATTTTCTAAAGTGAAAATTTTTCTAGTCAAATATTAAAATTAGTAAAAATTTTCTAAATTATTTATTTTATAATAGCCGTTTTTGGTAAGTAAAATATTTAATATAAAATATTGAAATTAAAATTATATTTATTTTTTGATTAATAATTATATAAATACAAACATAAATTAATTTAAAAAAAAATAAACGTTTCCAGACTGTTCTGTAGAGATTTGTATTTATTTATATATGTACAATAAAGCAGTCTAATTGAAAAGTTTTTATTTTGTCCAGAATAGTAGAGTGGTTGATTCAGAGAAACAAAGAGGTTGTCCTCTGCTTGATGCAAATAAACATACACACATACCTATATATCAATATATAAAATTGATATCAAGCAGGGAAAATTATGAATAAAGCAGTCGTTTTTAAACTTTAAAGTCCTACAAAAAATTGTATGCGCACTATTTGCAAAATGCTAATAAACATAAATAAAAAATAATTTTTATAATAAGCCCAACACATATCTTTATGAAATTTCCTAGTCATGTCATCCGGACACAGTGCATTTTGTGGACCTCTGCATTAACCAAAAAACAATTTTCAATATGTTAAAATTTTTTCCAACATACACAAATAATTAAACGCAATGCTGTCTAATTTCTAGGCGCAAAGATAGGAACCTTACAGATATTTCCTTTGATTCGAGCTCATTAGAATTCCGTGATAAAATATCAATGTTAGGTGTCACCTTAGGTTCTGACATTTCTTGGAATGACCATATTATCTCAGTAGCAAAAGCTGCAGCATGTAAGCTTGGCTTTCTTTTCAGAACCAAACGCTTTTTCACCCCCCACTCAACTTCTTATCTTTTACAAGGCTCAAATTCGCCCGTCTTGAATATTGCTCGCATTTGTGGAGAGGGGCCTCCAAGCATTCTCTTAATACCTTTTAGATGCAATCCAGAGGCGGGCTATCAGACTTATAGGCGATCCCGCATTAACTGACACTCTCGACACCCTAGCCCATCGTAGATCTGTCTCCGCCCTTTCTCTTTTTTATAGACACTACCATGGCTTTTGTTCTGAAGAGATAAAATCAATCCCCCCAAAGGTTTCATTTGCGCGAAATACACGATTTTCTAAGATTCAACACCGCTACGCGCTTAAACTGGATACTAATCGAACAAACGCATTCGCCAATTCATTTATCCCTATGACATCTAGAGACTGGAACTCTCTTCCCCCGACCATCTTCCCAGCAACTTATAACCTTCAATCTTTCAAGACCCGCATCCTCAGATACCTTCGACTCCTACCCAATCCATAAATATTTTCTTATCTTCACGAAGGAGGGTCCACCGCGGCGTGCAGAGGTTGTACATTCTTGATGCAACTTCTTCTAGTATATTATAAAAAATAAAAAAAAAAACTGGTTATTAAAACAATACCAATAAAAACAAATCTTTTATAAAACAATCTAGAAACGTTTATTAAAAATCAGAACGTTGTGGGAGAAATTCTCGCTTTTCAGTGGATATTTGGAAAATTCGAAATTTCTGAATTAGTTTCTAAAAAAGAAAATATAAACTATTAACAATAAATATTTGGAATATGGACAATGATACAGATACAGATTGTCTTGGAAATGAAATTACCTTTAATATAAATAAATATTAACGAAAAATTCTTTGTTTCTAAATATTTTTAACAATCATCAAAAAAACAATCCATATCTGACTTTTTGTTAATTGAATTTTTCTTGTTCAAAATTTCTAAAATTAATATTTTTTCTAAATCTCGACACAATTTTGACTTTTCCAATCCCAAACTTTTTAGTTAGAGAGCGGAATTTAAGGGGGAGGGGGGGGGGGAATACTTTTAGAAATGATCTAAATTTTAAACAACATAAATTCAATTAACAAAAGATCAAGTGTGGACTCTTACGAATATTTATCAAAAAATTTTACTAAAAATGTTTTTTTTTTCTTAATTAGTTATATTTTTTTTTATTTTAGGGTAGTTCTTTCACAAATGCAAAAATTCAAGAAGTCTTCGAAACTTGGAATATAAGTAATTAAAAGCATAATAAACACACTGTTAAAATTTGAAGACGATTTACCACACCAAACATGAAATAATTGCAATTAAAAATGACATTTTTTACATATGGTAGATTGGGAAAGGGTGGGAAAATTATCATTATTTTATTTTTTTTCATTGAAGGACTTTCACCATCCTGATGAAAAACTAATATTTGTTAGAATAATATATTCGGAGTAAGTTAAAAAAAATTTAAATTATTTACCTCGTAGTTTTGATAAAAAATAAAATAAAAACATATTTGGGCGATTATTTTTAGTGGAGGGGATATAAGAACAATCGCTTGGAAACGATCCATTCATAAAGAGGATATAGTAGTGTGAGAAGTACAGTCACGTTAAAAAAACATAACCTAAAATTTTAGCACCGTTCATATGTATAGAGTGGTTACGAGGCTAAAACTTTTTGTGTGGATTGTCGGGAAAGAACTACCTTAATTCAAGCTAGATAATTTCATCTCCAAGACAAAACTAATTCATTGTCTATTTTCAAAATATATTTAAGTATATATAATCGCTTCATGATTCTTTTTTAAAGCATCAATATTTAACAATAAATTCAATTCAATAACAATATATTAATATTAAAATATATTTATATTTAATAACAGGAAAATGAATAAATCTTCAATGAAATCTCCAGATATTCCGGCACTAACACGCCCTCAATGTAAATTAAAATTTGCTAGTTTGAAATCAAAAAAACAACATATGAAGAAAGACAATAAGAGAAAAACACATATTTTTTGTCCATTGTGCCAGAAAGCACTTATAACCAAGGAGAATTTGAGAAAACATATAAAAGATATACATACGATTACTGTGGAAAAATCACAGTTGAAATTTTATAACGTTGAACATTTCAATGACTGGAAAAGTAGAGAACAAATAGAGACATTTTACGCAAAAACTAGTTCATCCAATTTAAATAATATCAAGGAAACACGCTACGATTGTAATAGAAGCGATTTAAAAGGTAAGGGTTAGAATTTAAAGCGTTTTGTAGACACTTAATGTTTGTTTGTTTTTACTTTATCCAATGCAAAGCATGGGTAAAGTATTGTAATCGCTCTCGGGGCAAGCGTGGCTTCAAAGGGTCCTCAGGTAAAGACTACGGAACCCATGGACTCAATTAAAGTCACAAATTGTAGTATTCAATTAGGTTGAATATTAGCACGTGACGGTTTTGTCAAAAATTACATGGGGTCTCGTCGAGAGGCCAAAAAGTGCCATTTTTACTTTATCCAATGCAAAGCATGGGTAAAGTATTGTAATCGCTCTCGGGGCAAGCGTGGCTTCAAAGGGTCCTCAGGTAAAGACTACGGAACCCATGGACTCAATTAAAGTCACAAATTGTAGTATTCAATTAGGTTGAATTTTAGCACGTGACGGTTTTGCCAAAAATTACAAGGGGTCTCGTCGAGAGGCCAAAAAGTGCGATTTTTTCATTTAGTGCGTGCGGATGGAATGATGGATGTATGTATGTATGTTATCGTTTTTTTGGCCCGCGATTTTTTCCACACCGTTGCACCGATTGAAATGAAATTAAAAACCTAGCATTCTTTGAACAAAATGAAGCGCTGATTAGTTTTTGGTACATATCGGCCCACAAACATTGGTACTTTATTTAAGTACTTTTTTAGTTTTTTCTAAATATCTTGAAAATGACTTAACCAATTTGTATGGAATTTAATATCCTAATTAAGTACCTTGGGGACCACAAAAAAGGTTAAATAAAGTTTTTAGTAAAATTATATTTTAAAGTACTTTACTCTAGAATAAAATAGTACTTTTTTAATTATTTATTTTAAATTCTTTAAAATTTATTCATTTGATCGTTTTAAGATAGCTCATTTAACCTAACTTAAGTAAGAATGGTTAGGCTTCTCGCTGTGAAATGGTAAAAATTTGGTAGGAAATTTTATAAGTAACCATAGCAACTGCGTTGTTTTCTTATCCGTTACCTTTGCTGAGGACATAGAAATCGACTTTAAACCAAAAATAGCGATTGATTCTCATCTAATGCTTGAGGAATAACCATTCTATATTAGATTTTTGACGTTTCGGTTTTTATTGGTAACCATTGCTGAAGACATAGAGAAATCGACTTTAAACCAAAAATAGCGATTGATTCTCATCTAATGCTTGAGGAATAACCATTCTATATTGGATTTTTGACGTTTCGGTTTTTATTGGTAACCATTGCTGAAGACATAGAGAAATCGACTTTAAACCAAAAATAGCGATTGATTCTCATCTAATGCTTGAGGAATAACCATTCTATATTGGATTTTTGACGTTTCGGTTTTTATTGGTAACCATTGCTGAAGACATAGAGAAATCGACTTTAAACCAAAAATAGCGATTGATTCTCATCTAATGCTTGAGGAATAACCATTCTATATTGGATTTTTGACGTTTCGGTTTTTATTGGTAACCATTGCTGAAGACACAGAAAAATCGACTTTAAACCAAAAATAGCGATTGATTCTCATCTAATACTTGAGGAATAACCATTCTATATTGGATTTTTGACGTTTCGGTTTTTATTGGGAACCATTGCTGAAGACACAGAGAAATCGACTTTAAACCAAAAATAACGATTGATTCTCATCTTATACTTGAGGAATAATCATTCTATATTGGATTTTTGACATTTCGGTTTTTATTGGTAACCATTGCCGAAGACATGGAGGAATCGACTTAAAATCAAAATTAGTCATCGATTCTCATCTAATACTTGAGGAATAACAATTCTACATTAGGTTTTTGACGTTTCGATTATTATTGGTAACCATTGCTGAAGACGTGGAGGAATCGACTTAAAATCAAAAATAACGATCGATTCTCATCTAATACTATAGGAATAACCTTATTGCATTCCATTTTTGATGTTTTGACTATTAATGGCAACCTCTACTGAAAACGTGGAAGAATCGACTTAAATCAAAAAGACTAAATTCTTTTTTGGTAAACAACTCAAGCTTGAGTTTTTTAAAATTTTAAACCAATCAAAAAACATTTTTTTAATTGAAAAGTTTTTGTTTTGCCCAGAGTAGCAGTGTTGATTCACAAAGAGAAACAAAGAGGTTGTCCTCTGCTTGATGCAAATAAACATACACACATATATATCGAGATGATATATCTGTATATATATTATTTATTTGTTTGAGACTATAGTTTCGAAGACTTGGTCTTCATCATCAGTCTTTTTTTTAATTATAAATGTTTTTTTTTCATGGAGTCAATATCCATACGATATTGACTCCATGAGAAAAATTTATAATTGAAAAGACTGATGATGAAGACCAAGTCTTCGAAACTATAGTCTCAAACAAATGTATAATATATATACAGATATATCATCTCGATATATATGTGCTATGTTTGTTTGTATCAAGCAGAGTACAACCTCTTTGTTTCTCTTTGTGAAACATTTTTTTCTTTATATGGTGCATTCCACATGGTCGATTTGGCGTTGAATGCCACATATATAAAATTTATACAATTTAAATTATATCTCATATAAAACAAACTCTCTATTTTTCTAGGGCAGAGGCAGAGGCAAAAAGCGCGCCTTTAGAACGATTGATTCTTTTTTTTGCTCTATTCCACCGAAATCATTTAAATCTGAAACTGTTGATGAAATTATTTCAACAAAGAATGTTGAAAATCAATTTACTGGTTCAACTAATGGTGATAGTACGTCTGCTGGATCTTCCACCGAACCATCAACTTTATCTCAAGCAACAGTTAAATCTGAAACTATTGATGAAATTATTTCAACAAAGAATGTTGAAAATCAATTTACTTGTTCAACTAATGGTGATAGTACGTCTGCTGGATCTTCCACCGAACCATCAACTTTATCTCAAACGCCACTAAATGAAGTAATCAATACAAATTTTCAAAATGATGTAGCTATCTTCATAGGTAAACCGATTGATGACCATACTAGATATCGACTTATAGAATCACCGTGGCAGCCTCCAGCAAATTGTACATTTCCCTTTTCAACACATAAAGAAGTAGGCAAATATGAGAAAAGATTTGTTAACCATTCTCATTTTATAAAATTTCCCTGGCTAGTGATCTCACCTAGTGAAAAAGGGCTGTACTGTAAATATTGCACCTTATTCGCCACTGGTTATACCGGAGGATATCAAAAAACGGTATCACTTCAAAAGCTTGTGACAAAACCATTGCAGTCATTTGCTAAACTTCTAGGTAAAGATGGTGCTCTTGAAATTCACTCTAATAATAAATACCATCACCAAGCAATGGAGTCAGCGTTACAATTTGTACGCTCTTATCGTAATCCGGAAATGGAAGTAATCAACCAAATAAATTCGCATAGATTGTTAAAGGTGAAAGAAAACAGAGAAAGACTAAAACCCATCATAAAGTCTCTGATATTTCTTGGACGTCAAAATATTCCCGCAAGGGGACATAGAGATGATGGAGGCATAGATCTATCATCTGGAATCTCCGAAGAAAGTCCAATTAATCAAGGAAATTTTAAGGAGCTTCTTCGTTTTAGAATTGAGGCTGGCGACAAAGTTCTAGAGGAACATCTAAGCACAGCCAGCTCCAGATCAACATATATTTTATTTTATTTTATTTTCGACGGCAAGAGGCCTTTACAAATTGGTTTAAACATAATATTATACATACATAATGTAGAAGGAACAGAGAGATACAATAGGTAATATGTTAAGTGAAGATAGATTCTGTAAATAACAAACTAATGAACTTTGAACTTTAAAGCTTAATTATAACATAGCGTATTTTCTTTTATTTCTTTAGTCACTCTATTAGGATGAGAAGCCAAATCTATTACACTAGTTCTTGAGGAAAGAGCGTTATAGCAAACACAGAGTCTATAAATTGGATTATTCTCGGCGTGGCGCGTGATTGGTACTTTAGGGTAGAAAGGCTGGTTTTGTCTAAGTACATATGTGGGATTATTTAAAGTAAAAAGAGACTTTAGTTCTGGACAATGGATTCTGTTTGATATAATTTTGTAAGTTAATACATTGTCAGAAGCAACCATGGAAGATAGAATTGTTGGTAGACTAAAGGTTTCACTAATTGCTGTATAATCGTGGTCGAATCTAGACATAGGGTTGCCAGATAGATACGCAAGATGTCTCAACGCCTTATGCTGAACTCTCTCAAGCCTTGCTATATTCATTTTCAAATTAGGTCTCCAAATGGTTGATGCATACATCAATATAGATTTAACCAAGCTTATGTACAAGTGTTTGATACTAGTCGTGTTTGTGAAGAATTTAGTGTTGCGAATGATGAACCCCCAAATTCGGTTTGCCTTACTAACCACTTTGGTTATATGTTCATTGAACGTTAGTTTAGCGTCAAATGTGACCCCGAGGTCTTTGATGGAAGTGACTCGGATACAGGATGAATTGCTATTTAGCTGGTATTCAAAAGAAATAAAATCGTCTTTTCTGGAAAATGTAATCGAGAAACATTTATCAAAATTGAGAAAGAATAAGTTTTCCTTATATAGCTATACAACTCAAAATGATTTAATCGGGAGTATTGGAGATGAAATATTATCGGTAATTCTGCAAAGAATAAGAAAAAATGTCTACAGTATCATATTCGACGAGACAACAGATGTAGCTCATATTTCCCAGTTAAGTTTGATAATACGTTATATTTATAAAGGATGTGTAAGGGAAGATTTTATTAAATTCACTGATGGTTACAAAGCTGCTCAAAATTTCCAAAATGAAGACAAAACTCATTGTGAACCTGTGTTATCGGGAGAGATTCTTGGTGAAATTGTAATAAATATTCTAAAAGAACTTAATCTTGATCTGAATAAATGTGTTGGGATCGGCACTGATGGATGTAGTGTAATGGCCTCCGAATCCAAAGGGGCTGTACAAAAAATACAGAAGGAAGCCAAATATGCTGTTAGATGCCAATGCTATAATCACGCGCTTAATCTCTCAGTATCCAAATCATCAAGTGTCCAAAGTATAAGAAACTCTATAGGGGTTATGAAAGAAACAATTCATTTTTTTAGAGCATCCGCTAAAAGAAATAGTATTTTAAAAAATGTTCTGAAGGGACAACTTTCTACATTAACTGAAACGCGGTGGGTGGAGAGACACACTACAGTGTTACAGTTTCGGACAAATCTCGAAAAAATCGTGCAAGCATTAGAAGTAATTTCAGAGTGGAGAGAAATAGATTCGGCATCAAAAGGAAGAACACTTATTGCTGCCTTAACTGAGAGCGAATTTATTGTCAGTGTCGTTAGCTTGAGTGATATTTTGTCAATCAATCTTCCACTGAGCCGGTATTTACAAAAAGAGGAGGTAAATTTGGATAGAGCACGATAAATTTTTTGAAAGAAAAAAGACTAGATTGTGAAGAAGTTTTCAAGGTTTTATTTAAAGAATGCGAAAAACTTGCTGTTTCTTTGGAAACTTTGGATAAGGAAATAAAGATGCCTCGGTTGGTTGGGCGACAGAAGCATCGAATCAACCTTCCTGTGAGTAAACCAGAAGATTATTATAGAATTTCTATTTACATACCAATTATAGAGTCAATCACGCAGGATTTAAAAGCACGATTTTCACAAGAGTCTTTACAAATCTACGGCTTGAAAACTTTAATACCAAAACAGCTTGTGTTAGAAGATCTGACTGATGAGAACAACCCAGACAGAAGGGAACATTGCAGCAACGTTGCGAACCTTGCACAACATTGCCAACATTGCAGCAACGTTGCTGCAACATTACAGTGGCAACATTGAAATGTAATATTGCAGCAACATTGCAGTGGCAACATTGAAATGTAATATTGCAGCAACATTGAATTAAAAAAATTAGAAAAATAAAAACTTAAAATTTTTTTAAAAAAAATTAGAAAATTAAAACTTAAAATTTTTAAAAAAAAAATTAGAAAAATAAAAACTTAAAAAATAGAAAAATAAAAACTTAAAATTTTTTTTAAAAATATTTTTAAGTTTTTATTTTTCTAATTTTTTAAGTTTTTATTTTTCTAATTTTTTATTTTTATTTCTAATTTTACTGGAAAATATGTTATAATTATAATAATAATTATAATCTATCTATATATATAAAATCCTTTGTGTGTATGTACGCGATCGACCCACGCCTAAACCACTGAACGTATCGAAACCATATTCACACCATATGTTTGCTTAGTGCTGGGGATGGTTTATCTAAATTTTGAGCCAAATCGGTTTGATTTTATTTTTTATTTTTATATTTAATTGATTGACAGATAAGATCTATAGAAATAGAGCCTCTAAAAGGGCCAAGCAAACAATACATTATCCCTACCCTGAAAGGTCAGGTCTTAAACAATGAAACCCCTCTTAACAAAAGAAAGGGGTATACAGGTAGTCAGATCAAAATTTCAGAAACTTTTTTTTAAGATAATAAAATCTATTTTGAATACAGACATAATTTGTAAATTTAATTTTATATATATATAATCCTTAGTATGTATGTGCGTGATCGACCCATGCCTAAACCACTGAACGTATCGAAACCATATTCACACCATATGTTTGTTTAGTGCTCCAGATGGTTTATCTAAATTTTGGGCCAAATCGGTTTGATTTGATTTCACACGATTTTACATAATTAAATTAATTATTCTCAGGTAGAATGCCAATTGGGGTTTTAAAAAAGGTTTTTCTTTTCTTTTGTACCCAGGCAGACAATGGGTGTGGGTTAATTCATTGTTCTCAAAGGCCTTGAAGAAGTATTATGATTATATTATAGATATATTTTGTTTTCCCTAAACTTTAGAATTAAACAGTTTCACAGAAATACACCATTCTCTCTTAAGTAAAAAGAAAAATTTATATTTCTAAATGTGATTATTTTATTGTTATTAGTTTGCTAACCTGAGCCTGTCGGAAAGAAACATTCCAAATCTTAATCAATGTTTCTTATTATAAATACATTTCCCAGTATCTCAGTGCATTACATACAACGAATCATGGTGCATGCCTAGCATTACGATTGTTAGAAGAAGATTCGCATTGGGATACAACTCTTGCCGATGCTGCTCTCGGTTTATCGCCACATCAAATACGATGTTTGTTTGCCATTTTATTGACAACGTGTTTTCCAACTAACCCGCCTAAATTATGGGGAAAATATAAGGCTTCAATGAGTGAAGATGTATTACATGCTCTACGTAGAATTCGAGGAGATCCAGATATAAAATTCTCGCCAGAAATATATAATGAATCTTTGATTAAGTTGGAAGATTTATGCATGATCATTTCGAATCAACCACTAATTAAATTAGGGATCAGCTAATCGGCCAGTAAGTGATTTATTTAATCGCGATATGCAACGTGAACAATCGTACAATGTTGATGGTTTAAATGCATATGTTCAAGCAAATGAACCAAAATTGTTACCAGAACAAAAATTACTTTATGATAAAATTATGCATGCAGTCGCTGCTCAAGAAGATGGTTTCTTTTTTTTGGATGCACCAGGTGGAACAGGGAAACATTTTTAATTTCGCTCATATTGGCACAAATGACATCATCTGGAATTGCTGCCATTTTATTAGACAGAGGAAAAACAGCACATTCAACACTAAAATTATTATTGAACATTCAAACAAATGAAAATGCTGTATGTAACATTAAAAAGAATTTTTGGAACTGTACATAAATCAAAATTCATTCATGTATAAGAAAATATTAGAAAGAGTAAATCTATGCTTCGTCGTTGAATTATTTAACCTATAATCTTCAAACTAACGTAAGAGAGAAAAAAAGAGAGAATGAAATGAAAAGAGAGAGAGAATACTAGAAGTTTCACTTCCGTCGTGCGTAAGCTTGACACACTCAGAATTTTTTATTTTGCTTTCGCAATGAGTTAGATTATTTCTTGAAGCTGATTTATAATTAATAAAATACGAGTATATTTAATTAAAATACAGTTGAACAAAATTATATTGCAAACAAACTTTTGGCCGTCTCGAGACGCTGCCCGCCAGGGCCACCCGCCCGGAGGGCCAAGGTGCAGATGGCGTGCCGGAGGCACGCCTGACGCAGCTTGTATGTATATATAATAATATATATATATATATTAAAATCTCTTTTCAAATGACATTTGGCTATAATTATCGAAAGCGCCATCTGCCTTGAGCTTTGCTCGCCAGCCACCAGCTGGGCAGATGAAGTATCTTTTATCTATGAGATGGACGCGAGGTAACAGGCGACTTTCACAATTATCCATTTACTTAAATAAAGGTTAGTAAGCGAAATGTATTAAAATATTATTTGAAGTAAGAAATACATTATTTTAATTGTTATTCGTAATTTTATTTTCAGGTTTACATGCTGTATTGCAAGTATTTTTCAAATCAGTTGTTTTGAAAGACAAAGAAGCTTGTCTGTGGGCCGTCGGACGGGCGCGTGCACTGGTCTGTCCCACACAGGAGCAAGATGATAGTGGCGGATTCCTTCAAAGTGACGGAGACGAAAGTATGGAACGCGTTGCCGGTTGAATTGAAGAGGATAGTGCGCCCTGAACCTTGTGAGGCAGAACTCCCCCGGCACTTAGCCTAGCAGTGTAATATTATTTGCTATTATTCTAAGTTACTTTATTGGAATGTTTTATGTTACGCTAATAAAAATAATGTATTATTTAATTTTTGTAATATTTCGATGTATATATTGTACGATAAAGGGGCCTAACGGCCCTATAGATACAATTAATTAAATAAATAAATAAACTATCATCATAAGACTGATCTCACATTTTTTTTTTTTTAATGCAATCGAATGCAAGAAGAAGTGCACCAGTAAAGATGCAGCCCCTATGGAACTCGAAATATTATTGTAATGTATCTGTACTTGCCATTTTATATTAATAAACGAAACTTATTTCATCCTAAAATATTATTTCTTATTCATTTTTCCTGCAATATTCCTGCAACATTCGCAATACTCCTGCAAGATTCGCAATGTTCCTGCAACGTTGCTGCAATGTTTCCCCAACGTTGCTGCAATGTTCCCCCAACGTTGCTGCCATGTTCCCGCAACGTTGCTGCAACGTTCGTGCAAAGTTCAGAGGCGGACATAGGAATGTTGCTGCAACGTTCCTGCAACATTGCTGCAACGTTCATTTCTGTCTGGGAAGAGGAGAGTGATATTGGAGAGCTTATCAAAGTGCATTGCTCAGTTTGGCCCTACATTTGACATTGACCTTACTTTAGCTGAACAGCAACTGAGGGGTGAACTTGTCATGTGGCAAAACATCTATCAAAATCAATGTAACAAGGACGAGATTCCGCAAAATGCTTTATCAAGTTATAATGATTGTGATGGAGATGTATTTCCTATAATTAAAAGACTCCTTCATATTTTGGCTGTTCTTTCCGTTAGTGTGGCAAGTGCCGAACGATCGTTCTCAACCCTCAGAAGGTTAAAAACCTGGATTCGATCTCGTATGAGAGAAGAACGTCTAACAGGTTTAGCTTTAATGCACATTCATAGAGACATATCAATTGACGTCGATAAAGTTATTTATAGGTATTCTGGGAATGCTCATAGACGTTTAGATTTTGTTCTTTAAAATTAGATTTTTTATTGTATTCAATCGCATCTATATTATTTAATAATAAATTAAGTATATTAGCAGGTATTTGTACATGAAAGTAGAAAATCAAACAATGCGCAACGTTTCGTTTTTATTTCGCCTTCATCAGGCGTCTCAATGATTATAATTTAATGCTAAGATATATATAAATTTTCAATAATAATCGAGTCATATAAAAATATATGTATCTCTTTCTTTGTATGCTAGTTTCTTATAATTCTTTATAAAAAGCAATCTTTGTTTTTAAATTTATTATTGAATTTATTAGCGTATTGTAAAATTTTGTTTCAATAAATAATTTTAATTAAATGTTCATATTTTTTTTTTAAATTCCTCAAAATTATTTACATACTAGATTCAATAACACACCAACAAATTTTTTTTCATTGGGGGGGGGGGGGGTAAAACTCAGTGGCTGCCCCCCCCCCCCAAATCAGAGGTCTGAATCCGCGCCTGCTTGGGGACCACAAAAAAGGTTAAACAAAGTTTTTAGTAAAATTATATTTTAAAGTACTTTACTCTAGAGTAAGAGAGTACTTTATTTAATTTTTTAAATTCTTTAAAATTTATTCATTTGAAAGTTTTAATATAGCTCATTTAGCCTTGCTTAAGTAAGAATGGATAGGCTTCTCTCTGTGAAATGCTAAAAATTTGGGAGGAATTTTTATAAGTAACCATAGCAACTGCGTTGTTTTCTTATCCGTTACCTTTGCTGAAGACATACAGAAATCGATTTTAAACCAAAAATAGCGATTGATTCTCATCTAGTACTTGAGGAATAATCATTCTATATTGGATTTTTGACGTTTCGGTTTTTATTAGTAACCATTGCTGAAGACATAGAGAAATCGACTTTAAACAAAAAATAGCGATTGATTCTCATCTAGTACTTGAGGAATAATCATTCTATATTGGATTTTTGACGTTTCGGTTTTTATTAGTAACCATTGCTGAAGACATAGAGAAATCGACTTTAAACCAAAAATAGCGATTGATTCTCATCTAGTATTTGAGGAATAATCATTCTATATTGGATTTTTGACGTTTCGGTTTTTATTAGTAACCATTGCTGAAGACAGAGAAATCGACTTTAAACCAAAAATAGCGATTGATTCTCATCTAGTACTTGAGGAATAATCATTCTATATTGGATTTTTGACGTTTCGGTTTTTATTAGTAACCATTGCTGAAGACATAGAGAAATCGACTTCAAACCAAAAACAGCGATTGATTCTCATCTAGTACTTGAGGAATAATCATTCTATATTGGATTTTTGACGTTTCGGTTTTTATTAGTAACCATTGCTGAAGACATAGAGAAATCGACTTTAAACCAAAAATAGCGATTGATTCTCATCTAGTACTTGAGGAATAATCATTCTATATTGGGTTTTTGACGTTTCGGTTTTTATTAGTAACCATTGCTGAAGACATAGAGAAATCGACTTTAAACCAAAAATAGCGATTGATTCTCATCTAGTATTTGAGGAATAATCATTCTATATTTGATTTTTGACGTTTCGGTTTTTATTAGTAACCATTGCTGAAGACATAGAGAAATCGACTTTAAACCAAAAATAGCGATTGATTCTCATCTAGTACTTGAGGAATAATCATTCTATATTGGATTTTTGACGTTTCGGTTTTTATTAGTAAACATTGCTGAAGACATAGAGAAATCGACTTTAAACCAAAAATAGCGATTGATTCTCATCTAGTACTTGAGGAATAATCATTCTATATTGGATTTTTGACGTTTCGGTTTTTATTAGTAACCATTGCTGAAGACATAGAGAAATCGACTTCAAACAAAAAATAGCGATTGATTCTCATCTAGTACTTGAGGAATAATCATTCTATATTGGATTTTTGACGTTTCGGTTTTTATTAGTAACCATTGCTGAAGACATAGAGAAATCGACTTCAAACTAAAAATAGCGATTGATTCTCATCTAGTACTTGAGGAATAATCATTCTATATTGGGTTTTTGACGTTTCGGTTTTTATTAGTAACCATTGCTGAAGACATAGAGAAATCGACTTTTCTCATCTAGTACTTGAGGAATACACATTCTATATTTGATTTTTGACGTTTCTGTTTTTATTAGTAACCATTCCTGAAGACATAGAGAAATCGACTTTAAACCAAAAATAGCGATTGATTTCGGTATTTATAGGTAACCATTGCTGAAGACATAGAGGAATCGACATAAAATCAAATATAGCGATTGATTCTCATCTAGTACTTGAGGAATAACCATTCTATATTGGATTTTTGACATTTCGGTTATTATTAGTAAGCATTGCTGTAGAAATGGAGGAATCGACTTAAAATCAAAAATAGGAATCGATTCTCATATAATACTCGAGGAATAACAATTTTACATTAGATTTTTGACGCTTCGATTATTATTGGTAACCATTGCCGAAGACATGGAGGAATCGGCTTAAAATCAAAAATTACGATCGATTCTTAATGCCATAAAAGAATTTAGTCTTTTTGATTTTAAGTCTATTCTGCCACGTTTTCAGTAGAGGTTGCCATTAATAGTCAAAACATCAAAAATGGAATGCAATAAGGTTATTCCTCTAGTATTAGATATGAATCGATCGTTTTTTTTGATTTTAAGTCGATTCCTCCATGTCTTCAACAATGGTTACCAATAATAATCGAAACGTCAAAAACCTAATGTAGAATTGTTATTCCTCAAGTATTAAATGACAATTATTTTTGAATTAATGTCTATATGAACTACAAATTTCAAGTGATATCTGATTAATAATAAAGGAACAAACATATTAATATTTCAAATGAATTTGGATAAAGTTTAGCAACGATCCGTTGCAGTTTATTTTTTATGAAAATGATGAGAGAAGGAGTTACACCAAAAGGTGCAACCCCTAAAGGCCTGGGTTGGCCCCTCCATCGTGAAAAGAAGAAGAAAGAATTTTATGGGCTTGGCGGGGGCCGAAGGTATCTGTGGATACGGGTGTTAAATAGCTGAAGGTTATAAGTCGCGGGAAAGTTGGTGGCAGGGAGCGAGTTCCAGTCTCTGGAGGTCATAGGGATAAAAGAGTTGGCGAAAGCGCTTGTTCGACTTTTATCCAATTTGACAGCGAAAGGGTGCTGAGCGTTCGAAAACCGCGTGTTTCTCGTAAAGAGGGCTTTAGGGGGGATAATTGATTTCAGCTCGACTGAACAGACACCGTGATAGTATCTGTAGTACAGGGAAAGGGCAGAAACGGTTCTTCGATGAGCCAGGGAGTCGAGTGAGTTGGTTAGAGCCGGGTCTCTTATTATTTTAATTGCTCGCTTCTGAACCACATCCAGTGTAGCAAGAGAATGCTAGGAGGCACCCCTCCACAGATGAGAGCCATATTCGAGATAGGGACGAATTTGAGCCTTATACAGTATAAGAAGTTGACTGGGAGTATAACAGCGTCTAGACCTAAACAGGAGACCAAGCTTGCGCGCTGCAGCTTTAGCAGTGGTTGAGATATGGTCATTCCATGAAAGGTCAGACCCTAGAGTTACGCCTAGCATTGAAATTTTATCACTGAATTCTAGTGAGTTTGAGTCGAATGATATATTTGGGAGGTTTAATTATTAGTACCTGGCCACCGAGCGTACGCTCGGTAACTTTTTGCTTAAGTTAAAAGCTATATATTAATCCCCGGACCCCCACCTCCTGCACCCCTCCGCCCCACCCCCGAAACCACTTCTCTCGCCCCCGTACCCCTCCGCCACTGCACCCCCACCGTCACCTCTTCCCCTACCCCTCCCCCTCACCCAGTTTTCTAGCCTTATAGTGGCTCACAGATTATGTGTTTATAGTTATAGATATATAATATGTCGGCCTCCCTGGTGTAATGGTCAGCATGTCTGGCTGGCAACCCGGAGGTCTCGGGTTCGATTCCCGGCTATACCCAGACATTTTTTCTGTAAGTATAGGGTCTGGTAATAAAAATTAAGTGGGAGATAAATTTAACCTAATTTATCGCTCGGAGAATTTACCACTGCTCGAAGCCCCTAAAAACTTAGTAAATTGGACTATATCTAACTTTCTGAGATTTGGCTCGTGATCCCGGCTTCTTTTCCTTCTACTCTGTTCTTTTCACGATGGAGGGGCCAGCCCATACAGGCCTTTAGGGGATGGACCTTCTGGTGTATCTCCTTCTCACATCAATATCATTAAAAAAAAAAAAAACCAGTCATTTTTTCTGTAAGTATAGTGTCTGGAAAAAAAATTAAGTGGGAGATAAATTTAAAACCTAATTTATCGAACGAAGAATTTACCACTGCTCGAAGCCCCTAAAAACTTAGTAAATTGGATATTGGATTGTATCTAATTTTCTGAGATTTGGCACGTGATCCCGGCTTCTTTCCTTCTACTCTGTTCTTTTCACGATGGAGGGGCCATCCCATACAGGCCTTTAGGGGATGCACCTTCTGGTGTATCTCCTTCTCACATCAATATCATTAAAAAAAAAAAAAAAAAAAAATACCGTATAATTACTTAGTTACGAACCGTTCCTCAGTGCTTCTGTTTGGTGCACGCGGGTCCCAATTTCTAAGCCATGCCCCTCTGTCTCTTGCCAGTGTCCTCCAGTGCTGGATTACTTTGCGCCCACTCGTGTCTCGAACCGTGTTTTTGTAGTTTAGAGAGTCCCCCCATCGAATTGGCGGACGTCGAGGCGGTCTCACTTTGTCTCTGGGGATCCACAGCTGGTACTCCACCGATTATCTTCTCTCCATACAAGAAGACCCGTCTAGTTGTACCGTATAATTTTTTTTTTAATTAAATAACAATTTTTGAGTTCATCAATTAAATAGCCAAATTCTAATATACAAGAATATGTTTGTGGGATTTAAAACTCGATAACTTTTAATATATATAATAATATTTGTAATATCTTTTTGTTGGTTTTAAAATTAAAAAACCAATTAATAATTAAAAGGAAATTGAATAAAAATGTAAATATATATTTTTATCGAGACAACCGCCTGTGAATAATTATTTCAATTAACAAAAAACCCATCAAAAACAACTTAGCCGAAAATGAGACCGTAACGAGATCGAATTGCCCCCCCCCTAACCCGTGAATTTCATCCAAATCGTTAGAGCCGTTTTCGAGAACGCGATTGGATATATATATATATATATATATATATATATATATATATATATATCCAATCGCGTTCTCGACTTTCGCTTTCATTTAAAATGTTAACATATATATATATACATGAATTGCTCTTTTAATATAATAAGATTTTTTTAGGAAGCTGGAGTCAAGGGGCTTCTGGTTCGAATAAAATAAATGGAATATGCCCCTCTAATTTAATTGTCAAAGTATTTGATAATGGTAAGAAACTTATTTATTATTTTATCATTTATAATCTTTTTTAATATTTTTGTATTATTAACTAGGTGAGAACATCACGGTTGATTATTGGTCAACCCACGTTGGCCACGAAAAACTTCGTAGTATCATAAAAAGAAATCATACATTGTGTCCGTTGTGTCAGAACGCATTTAAAAACATGGAGAATTTGAGGAAACATATTAAAGAGAAACATACGATTAATGTGGAAAAATCACACTTGGAATTTCTTAACGTTGAACATTTCAATGACTGGAAGAGTAGTGAACAAATAGAGACATGTTACGCCAAAAATAGAACATCTAAATTAAATAATACCATGAAAATATGGTACCAATGTAATAGAAGCGATATAAAAGGTAACCATAGTAATTTAAGGTAGTTCTTTCACAAATGCAAAAATTCAAGAAGTCGTCGAAACTTGAAATAAGTCATTAAAAGCATAATAAACACAGTGTTAAAATTTGAAAACGATTTACCACACCAAACATGAAATAATTGTAATTGAAAATGAAATTTTTTACATATGTTAGATAGGGAAAATGTGGGAAAATGATCATTAATTTTTTTTTCAGCATCTTGATGAAAAACTAATAATTGTTATAATAATATATTCGGAGTAACTTAAAAAAAAAATTGAAATTATTTGCCTCGTAGTTTTGATAAAAAATAAAAAAAAAAACATATTTGGGCGATTATTTTTAGTGGAGGGGATATAAGATCAATGGCTTGGAAACGACCCATTCATAAAGACGATATAGTAGGGTTAGAAGTACAATCACGTTAAAAAAAACATAACCTAAAATTTTATGTTATAAAACATAAAAATAAAATATTTGCACCCTTCATATGTATAGGAGTGGTTACGAAGCTAAAACTTTTTGTGTGGATTGTGGCGAAAGAACTACCCTAAAAGCAAATTTATCAAATGCTTAATGCTTATTAATAATTTTTATAGGATATCAATCGGCATATTGCAAGAGAGGGGAGAAAGCTGGTGGCTCAATTAAAATACAAGGAATCTGCCCATCTAATTTAATTGTTAAAATAATTAACAATGGTAATGAATTTAATTATTAATTTAGCATTATTTTTAATCTCCTTTACAATATTTTCTATTTTCAAGATAAAGTCACTGTCGATTATTGGACAACTCATGTTGGCCACGATGACACTGACCTTAGAAGCAAACATTTATCGGACTCGGAGAAGAAAATGATAGTTGAAAAATTGCAGTTTGGTGTACCATCAGAAACAATTTTGAGAGATGCACGAAAAGTCGAAAATCAAACTCTTAAAAGGATAAATTTATTGAATAGCCAAGACATTAGGTATTTATCAAAGAAGCGTAATATTGAGAAAACCAGAGACAACAATGAGATGGCTGCAACTGCTTTGAAAGTTGATGACTGCAACTCAAACGGTAAGAATTTTGCTTTTTCCTTTAAACCAGAGGGTAAGGTGTTAAGTTTATTTCTATGGTATTGGTACCTTTTTACTTGCTTTATATTAGTTTCACCTGTATCTATGAATCAATGTGACTTTTGTTCTGCAAACATTTCTCTATAAAAATAATTGCTTACCTAATTTAACAGAATTAAATGTATTTATATTAAATCAATTAAATTAATCTTAAGAAATTCAAAGAGAAATTCAAAGATGTTTTTATAAAGCGAAATTTAGAGAATACTTAGCTAGACTACCGTTTTATAAGAACCATTGAGAGTCCAGCTGATTCTCCATTCTGAACCAAGAGAGCGAAAAAAGATATGGTCCATCTGGATGTTACCCGCTCTATCTTTTTTCGCTCTCTTGGTTCAGGATGGAGAATCAGCTTGGACCTCAATGGTTCTTATAAAACAGTAGTCTAGCTAAGTATTCTCTAAATTTCGCTTTATAAAAACATCTTTGAATTTCTCTTTAATTTCTTAAGATTAATTTAATTGATTTGATAATTTTCTATATTTGTATAAATATACTAGAAAAACAAATTTACTTATAATTTGTTAAAAATTCCGTTGAGTGGATTTGCTCGCGAGTTCACTCCGCGGAATTCTAAATTAATTTGTATTTATATTAGTTTCACCTGTATGTATGTATTTATCTATCTATCTATCAATGTGACTTTTGTTCTGTTAAACTCCCCAACCATTTCTATATAAAAATAATTAATTGAAAAGTTTTTATTTTGGCGAGAGTTGCAGAATTGTTGATTCATAAAGAGAAACAAAGAGGTTGTCCTCTGCTTGATGCAAATAAACATACACACATATATATAAAAATTATAAATCTGTATATATAATATTTACTAGCTGCAAGGCCCGCCTTCGGCGGCCCTCTTTCTAACCAGGGAGACGCCCCCTGGACCCCCCCCCGCGCCTAGGCCCCACCCCCGCTACGCCCTCTGGACTCCACCCCGCACCACCCCCTGCACCCCATCCTACTTAGCCTCACTCCCTCACCCCACCCCCATTCCACCCCCGCACCCAGTTTTTGCATTTCTAGCCTTCTAGTGACCCACCGATTATGTATACAAAATTTGGTTGAGTTTGGTCCAAGAGAAAGAGTTTTCATTTTTTGACCCTCCCCCCATTTTGGGTGGTTAGTTTTTGTATTTCTAGCTCTCTAGAGGCCCAGAGATTATGTTTACAAAATTTGGTTGAATTTGCTCCAAGGGCAAGAATTTACATTTTTTCACCCTCCCCCCTTTTCTGGGTGTTTTTTTGGGGGAAATTTTTTTAAACAAAAGTTGTCAGAAATCTCATCCCCTACAACTTTGTTTATTATAAAATTTGCCGTAGGGTTAATAGTTTAGGAGTTATTTGATAATTTTCATTCGTGCGCCCCCTAAACCCCCTTCTGGGGTCAAAATATCAAAACGTTATATAGCTAAAAACGTAAGTTAGAAGACATCTGATGTAAATATGAAATTTCATAATAATCCCTTCAGCCATTTTTACGTGAATCGTGAACATCTTTTCGCGGAAACCACTGAAACAGACAGACAGACAGACATGAATTTTGTTGAGGGTGTTTTCGTTCATAACTTTGCTTGAAACGTGTGCAACCAAAATTTTGTGTGATTTGGAGCAATGTACAGACAAAAACAAAAAACCTTAATTTTATATATATAGATTTGTTTGAGACTATAGTTTGGAAGACTTGGCCTTCTTCATCAGTCTTTTTTTAATTATAAATATTATTTTTCATGGGGTCAGTATTGTATGGATATTGAAAATTTTTTGATCTTTACTTAGCCGAGAGCCAGTTAAAATTTAAATCAATTTTCAGGTCACATCTATATATGTGTGTATGTTTATTTGCATCAAGCAGAGGACAACCTCTTTGTTTCTCTTTATAAAAATAGAAGTTTACCTACTCAATTTAAATGAAATTATATAAAAATAATAAAAATAAATACATTTCATTCTGTTAAATTCCTCAAACCGTTCTTTAAAGAAAATAATAAAGACTAAAAAGTAAAAAAATAAATTAATTTTAAAAAAACTAAAAAACATGCTTCTAAAAAGTACAAAATAATGTAATACTTAATCAAAAAGCGTAGGGCACTTTGTCGAAATTAATTAAAAGTACATGTTTCTGCGTCCCATACTTTTTGATTAAGTATTACATTATTTTGTACTATAATCAGTAGAGATTGTGGTGTTGGTGCAAGGTGAAACATCTTTAATAAAGATAAGAGTAAATAAATATTTTATTTAATATGGATTTACTATGAGTTAAGGATACTGGGTCACTTATTTCACATTAAAATGAAAAATGTGAAATAAGTGACCTAGTATCCTTAACTCATAGTAAATCCATATTAAATAAAATATTTATTTACTCTTATCTTTATTATTTTGTACTTTTTAGAAGCATGAATTTTATTCTTCAGTATCGTAGTTTTCAAAAAAAAACGATATGAATTTTGAATAAATTGGTTTTATTAAGTAGAATTTAAAATACAACAGGTTATACTTGGAGATTGGAGGTCTCAAGTCGAATGTGATCAAAACGAGCCTAAGACAAGCCTTAATGTTCCCACTGGACATCCGTCTTTATATACTAGATAAATGCTGAGTCTGTAACTCTCTCAGCGTGGGAATAGATAACACAATATCCTGACGTGACTCCTCCTTCCTCCGGGGAGAAATTTCATTATGTTTATATGAAATTTCTTCACAATTTAAAATATCGAGTTTACATTGTTATTTGGATTACAATCATTTGAATTCATATTATTTATATTACAATCATTTGAACAATCATTATTTATATCATTACAATCCATATTATTTCTTAATTTATTACATTTAATTATATCAACAATTTTTATTTTATATTTATTTAATACGTACAATATAATTAACAATATTATTATGATTATGATTATTACTATTATATATTGATTTTGATGGCTAGGCCATAAATTCAAGTCTACTTCGTCTATTTGCTTTATTTTCAAATCATTAAAATTAATCACTGACACTTCACTTTTATTGTCTATTAATTCTGGCTTTATAATTATTTTAGGCACAGGTAAATCACTAAATTTCTGAATTTTTTCATAGGTAATTATTTTGTTACTATTTATTGTACAATCATTATTTTTCACTAGATACACGCCATTATACAAATATTTTGATAAGTTTTTACATTCTAGTAAGGTTGTTTCATTATTTCTTATAAAGATGATTATATTATTTGTATCAGGAATTATACTTATTCCAGGGTAAAATTTTAATTTATATAATCTACAATATTCAATCTTATTTTCTTTGATAAGTCTGTAAATGCATGGACTTATTTTAAAGTTTGATATTTTGCAATAATAAATTTCATTAGAGAATAAACAATTTCTGGCGGTACTTAATTCGTTATTTATTTTTAATAGGTCCTGTTTTGTTTCGTTAATTATGTAATTTTGTTTATTATAAAATATTGGTAAAGGAATGAATTGAATCACTGATGCGTTCGTATTTATATATTCGGGTATTTTTAAAATTACGTCTACGAGTTCATTCTCAATTTTACAAATGGGTTTCACGAACTGTGTGGCTTCCCAAAAATTTTCGAATTTTATTTTGATTTTATAATTATCAATTAGGCGTTTTAAATCTCTAAACGAAATTATACTTCCGTGTAGGATGTGTAAATTACAGAAAGTGAGAGCTACCTGGATTGAGTCTATTAATTCAATAAATGGTTCAAGTGTTAAGAGAATCTCTGTTAATATTTTATTATTAACAAATTCGTTCCTAGTTTCCAAAAATATTTTTTCATTTATACTTATTTCGTGAATTTTTCGATTTAATTCTAATATAAGCTCTTTATTTGATTTTAATATTAGATTATTCTGCGATTGTAATTCCCTTTGATTTTTTGTTAATTTGGATAGAATATAATCATAGTGTTGCCTATCCTCGTCATCCATCACTCCTGTTAGTGTTTTAAAAATGGATCCTAATCCATTTATTATTCCTCTTTTATTTCTTTTATGACTAAATAAGTTGTCTATTTTATTTTCCAAAATACTATATTGTTTATTAATTAAACTATGTAAATATACCTGTTTATCATAATGTTCTAGCTGTTTGCTTTTAATAACTGCTTGTGCTAATTGTTTATATTTATTTAATACTAGCGTTAAATTATAAAAATAATGGATATAGTAATTATTAGTAAATATTTTTACGTCTTGTGTTTCTAGCTTTATATATCCTTGACTTACATCTTGGATTTCATAACCTTGCAGCGCTATCAATTGGGTCAGTGCAAGGAGGATTGCTGTCCTCATCTTCTTTCTGAAATACACGCGGTCTCTTTAGTCTATCAATGCGATATTTATTATTATTCCTATCTTTTATTTTTCCTAAAGTTTGGTTATATTCTCTAAGTTTAATCTTTGAAAAATTTTGTGTTCCTTTTGGCTTTCTCTTTTTCTTTTTCAAAAATAATGTATTAGGTAATTTAGTGGGGTTTTCCTCTCCTGACCGCTTTTTCTTATTTTCAATATTTGCTTTGATTAATTTAAACATTAAGTCTTTTTCCTGACTATACTGATTTATTACTTCCGAATCTATTATTTCGTTATTTATTTGTAAATTATCTCTCCCATATAAAACTTCAAACGGACTTTTTCCTATTGTTGAATGAATAGTATTATTATACGCTTTCACTATTAAATTCATTTTTCTTTTTATATTATAATTTTTAAATTCTATATTCTGGTTAATTATTTGTAAATGTTCTAAAATAGTAGAGTGTACCCTCTCTATCGGGGAATTCGATTTTGGGTTTTCGATGCATGTATAGTGGATTTCTATATTATTTGTTCTACAAAAGCTTTTAAGTAATTCATTATTGAATTCATTCCCGGCATCGGTAATTACTTTTGGGGTAACGGAAGTCTACTAAATATTTTTTCTATTTTCCTAACAATCTCAACTGCTGTTAAATTCTTGATATGTATTACTTCTACAAATTTCGAAAATTGGTCTACCATTGTTATGAACTTAGTTTTATATATCTCAAATACATCTATATTCACTATTTGAAATGGTTTACTCGGGGTTTCAGTTTTATTTATATTTTTAATTGGGTTTCTCTCGTATTTTGCCTTTAAACAAATTTCACAATTATTTATATATTTCTGAATATCTTTCTTTATTGCGGGCCAATAATATTTTCTTTTTATTTCTAAATAATTTTCGCTTATACCTCTATGATTAGTTATTCCTTCATGTATATCTTTCAATATTTTTAATCTAAGTTCCTGGTCCTCGATATCTTCTAAAATTTTACTACATTTGTAAATATTTAAACTATTAAATGTTTGTTGAATTAGATTATTCAAGGGAATAAATAATGTTTCATCTTTAAAATAAATATAGAATTTTATACTGCTATGTATATATTCTAGTAATATTTTTGTCAGTTCGAAATCTATTTCATGTTTATTTATTGTAATCATCAATCTGTTTTTATTATTAAATAATTTTAATTTTTCTACCTTTGTATCATTATCATGTGAATCTAATATAATTTGATTTTTGAAAATATTAATTGCTACATTTTCGAGAATTTTTATTCCTGCTACAGGGGATTCTTCTGCGGAATGTGCTGTTTCTAAATCTTCATTAATTTGACTACCACCCGCTGTTGCTAAAATAGATTCTAACTCATTATTTATGATTTCATCGATTTCCATTTCGTTTATGTGTACTTCATATTTTAAATCCGACTTTAAATTATTTATTGATTGATCGTTCAATGACACTTTACCCTCTGAATTTTTTCCATCTTTTACCCTATGTGAATACTGACATAAATTAACTCTCTCTGGGGTATTTTTAATTTCTTTCCTAATTTTAATTTTTACTCTTTTGTGTGTGGGTTGATGAATTAGTTTTTCATCCCTTAACATCTGATCTTTTGTTTTCGTTAACTGGCTAACATTCTTTTCCTTACCTACGTATTTTTTATTAATTATTCTATTATTTATCTCAGGTTTATTGACCTTATTTTCAATATTAATCTTACTCTTTAATTTTTCCCATGGTTTGTTATCTTTATTTTCGCTATCCTCGCCTCTATCTAAGGGTTCATATTTCTTTTTAACATCTGTGGGCTCTGTTACAATATCGTCTACTATTTCCTCTTTGTCTAGGCTACTAAGTGAATCACTGCTCGTATCATCACTTTTGTGGGAAAATTTCTTATCTAACTCGTTAATATGATATTTGACTTTATATTTCTTATTCTCGTATGTAATTTCGTCATCCTTAAAATTCCACGCAAATTCTAATTTTTTGATTGCGTCTAACCCTATTAAAATATCGAAGTCCTTATGAAAATCAATTATTAATGTTTTTATATATTCCTTTCCTAAAAATTTTACATATGTGTATTCTGTTATTTTCCTGGACCCATTAATAGATTTTATAAAATTATCCTCTTTAAACTTTGTATATAAATTAGCTATCTCTGGTTTTATTAAGTTTACAGTAGATCCTGTATCTATTAAAACTTTTAAATTCATCCACTCTAAATATGGTAACGATGATTTTTCATTTATACTGTCCCTATATTCGAAATTATTATAATTAATTTGGGGTGTTATGTGAGTTCGTTCTCTCGGGGGCCTCTTCCTAAAAAATGATTTTCTCTTCTTTCCTGACCTGATTGATTCTGAATTGTCTGTGTGGACATTGGGGTTTGATTAAAATATTGTGGACGTGGGGGCCTGTAATTATTATGATTTCTATAATTATTAGAGTTTTGATAACCATTTTGATAATTTTGGAAATGGGGTCTGGGTTGAAAATTCTGTCTAGGTTGAAAATTCCTAGGTTGAAAATTTCTGTAATTTGTATTATTATAATTATTATTATTTATTTTTGGTTTGCCCTCAACTGTTAGTGCATTCGTTCTATTGAGAATGTACTCATAAACCTCGTATACTGAACCTAGATTTTGTGCTAAAACCTGGCTTGCTGTGGGTTCCTTTAATGTTTTTATAAAAATTTGTGTGGCATCTTTAGAAAATTCTTTAATTAATTCGGTTTTAATATCTGTTTCAATATTTCTAGCGTTTATTCGGGAATTATACTGGGTCATTAATTTGTTTATTTCTACATAATTTTTCTCAATACCTAGATTTTTATTCGTTAGGGAAAATAATTCTACTTTAATTGTATTTTCATTCTTTGGCGATTTGAATAAGTTTCTTAATAAGATTACTAATTCATCCCAATTTCTGACATGATGGCCTAATATTTTATGTCTAGCTTCTCCTATTATTTGATTCTTGATATGTAATAAAATTAAATTTTGTTGATCAATAGGGACTTCACTAAAATTTCTTACTATCGCCTCAGTATTTTCAATAAATTCCTCCAATAATTCAGGGGAACCGTTATATTTAGGAATCAATTTTAAAAGTTCGGAATGGGATAATGTAGCCATTGTTTATTCTTTTTATAATTATTTATTATTTATTTAAATCTGTTAAATCTTTCTAAAGCAATTACTATTATTTTATATTAGTATTATTTTATTTATAATATTATATTTTTTTTTTATTTATTTCAACAATTATTTATTTATTCATTTATCTCAATTTACTTTAATATTTATTTCAACTCATGCATTAATCTCTACAATTATGTATTTATTTATTTATAAACCTGTTAAATCTTCTCCGAACAATTCTATATATCTTTTTACTAATTTTTCCTGTCTTTTATTAAATTTTTCTATACGTTTAAATATTTTATTAAAATAATGATTGATTCTACTCTGTGTTTTTGCTCATACTCAACATTAATTATTTTATTTCATGCATTAACCTTTATTTATTTATTTATTTATTTAACAATTATTTATTCACTTTTCATGCATTAACCTTTATTTATTTATTTATTTATTTAACAATTATTTGTATTATTATTTAACTTTCACAATTATTTTATTATTTTATTTATTTATTTAGTTTTAACGTTCAATTTATGGGCCGTGTAACAGTACGGTTGACCGGAAGGATGTCTGTTCGTTTCTAACCTTTGTGTTGTATTCTCCGGCTGACGATGATGCTGATTCGCGCCCTTGGGAAGTTTCGGCTGTATCTTCCTCAGTATTTGCGGTGTGATGTCCCGCAGCTCGAAGTCCACTCCTCGTTAAGGCTGGTGGCTTCCTATCGCTCCAATTTGGTTGGCGGTTGGCTGACGGTTGTCAACGGGTTGTCGGGCAAGGCGATGATAGGTTTTTCGCTAGTAAACAGCTTAAGAGCTGACCGTCCGTTGGCACTGCGACACGGACGTCGGGCGATTCCAAAGTGGCTTTCGAAATTTTAGGTTTTGGCCTACCGAAATCCGGGGCGGTTTTGGGTCCTGTCCGACTGCCGCCAATTTCATTCTTCAGTATCGTAGTTTTCAAAAAAAAAACGATATGAATTTTGAATAAATTGGTTTTATTAAGTAGAATTTAAAAATTACCACAGGTTATACTTGGAGATTGGAGGTCTCAAAGTCGAATGTGATCAAAACGAGCCTAAGACAAGCCTCAGATGTTCCCACTGGACATCCGTCTTTATATACTAGATAAATGCTGAGTCTGTAACTCTCTCAGCGTGGGAATAGATAACACAATATCCTGGACGTGACTCATGTTTTTTAGTTTTTTTAAAATATGATTTTTTAAATATTAAAACTGCATTTTATCTGAATTTATAATATAATATTATTTTCTTAAATTAGTTTTTTAGTCAAATATTTCGCTTATACTTTAACATTGAGTAAATGTAATGTTTTAATTTTAGGAGAAACTCTTAAAGATCTTAAAAGTCAAGATTTCGCGCTTGGTTTTATGAACTCGACAATGAAAGAAAAGCCCCTACAAAATCAGAAGATTATTTCCATGGATGGCACTCATGGAACCAACAGAAGAGGAATTTTGGCTCAGCATCGACATATAAATTCTCAACACCAAGAAGAAAAAACTCATTTTAATGAACAGAAAGTACCAGATCAAGAGCGTGATAAACGAATAATTAGGAAAGCTGAGATCACTAATTGGTTAAATATAATAACTCGTAATATAGATTATGTGATTAACCTTGATGATGAAAAATATGAGCGATTCAAGAATAACCTGCAAAGTGCGTTGAGCGAAATAGATCAAAGTATAAACATAACAGGAACAACCAAGAAAAAAATGGAAACTCAAGAAAATTCTCTAGTAAGTGAAAATCTCTGTAATTTTTTTTTATATACTCATACTTATATATAATTATTAAAAAAATACAAATCTTTTATAAAAACAATCCAGAACATGTTTATTTAAAAAACCAAACGTTTCGGGAGAATTTCTCCCTTTTTCGATAGTTCAAATTTGCAAAAAAATAAACAAAAATGTTGCTTTCTCTAAAATTTAGAAAGCAAATAAACGTGTTCTGGATTGTTTTTATAAAAATTTTGTATTTTTTTAAATTATATAAACAATCAATAATCTTTTTTTCTTTTCTATATAATTATTTATTTAGGAAAGAAGAAGAAATAATGAAATGCTCCATTGAAACCTACGAGAACAGATTAATGTTCATAATTAAAAAAAGTCTCGGCAGATATTTGCAGACGCCTCCTCTTAGGAGCAATGGCAAACTACCAAGAGTATAATTGCCTAGTCAACCTCTCCAAACTAGCCGTTCGGAACCGGCCTTAAAAAGTAGATCCCGTATATCTGTGTACAACACCTAAACACTCTCAGCACAGGTATATGTGGAGAGGTGCCAAAACGTCAGGGAGACCTGATATGGCACTTAAAGAAGAAGAAGAATTAAAAGAGAATTTATCGCTTCCAATGCACATGTATTTGAAATTGTAAAATTTGTATAATTATTGTTTTGTCTTTTTTTGAAAAAAAAAGACTTAGGCTAGGCACACACGGTCGATATTCAATCAAGCGATAGTTTAGTTGATGGACATAAATATATTAATTTTAATATAGGTGCATACACAACACAACTGCAGATCAACTCGATTATTTAATCAAAATCGATCGATCAGCACTTTTAATAAAAAAATCGAGCAACTATCGTTCAACTACGATAATATCATAGATGCATATTGAAGCCCACAGACAATCGACAGTTTAGTTGACCACTGAATGTTTGACCTGTACCTCTTTCGAGATTATATTATTTATTCAATGCCCAAATACAAAAGAAAGGAATTCAAAAGTTGACTCGATGTCGACATCGTGTGTTTCATCAACGATTAAACAGTTGAGTTGGTTATAAATTGATAATGCATCACCATTTCAAACCAACCCAACTAAACTGTTGAATCGACTGAAAATCGACTGTATGGCACAGCTTTATTGTTGAGATTCTTTCCCAGCTTCTTCTCAACAAGATCATTTTCCGAAACTGTGGTAGACTCTTTATATGTAAAAAAAAACTTTCAACAAATAAATATCATAAAATTTTAGTATTAATAAATTTCTTTTATTTATTAGCTTATTTTAGCCCATATTTGCTCAAGGAAATATTTTCCGCCATATCAATTATTATTTTAATATTTCATTAATTACCTTAAATATAAAATCTAGAATTTTTGGACTTATATATTTCATAAAAAACCGTGTTCCAAAAATGGAGCACTGGGATCGAACGAAAAAATTCTGAAAAGGGTGGAATGGCATTCTTACAAAATAAGGGAGTCATTAGAACCAAAAGGTTGAGAACCTCTGCTATAGAGATAAGGCAGTCTTCATCGTCTATAATATATTATTAATATAAAGCTTCATGTGTTTGAAAGTTTGTAACTATGTTGATATAGCATACAGGGTGATTCACGGTCGATGGCACGTTAGACGTTTATGGAAAACGGAACGCAGGATTTTTCTGAAAATTTAGCTCCTTACATTAGTAGCTAAGTATTTCCACTTGAAGCGCCTTGATATGGTTGAGCCTGCACTAGATAGCCTAATCCAGGGACGGCGCTACCGGGGGTGCAATCCCGTGCGGCTGCACAGGGTGGCAGAAAGGCAAGGTGGGCGGGGGTCGCAGCGGTTAAATGTGACTGTGTATGTGTGTGAGGTTTAAAGATTTTAAAGAGAAAAAATTTTTGTGTTCGGAAGTTTTTTAAAAATTTTATAAATTCGATTGTTTTAAGGCGCTCAGACCATTATTTAAGGATATAGAGAGGTTTAAAGATTTTAAAGAGAAAAAATTTTTGTGTTCGGAAGTTTTATAAAAATTTTATAAATTAGATTGTTTTAAGGCGCTCAGACCATTTAAATAATAAGGAGATAGAGAGGTTTAAAGATTTTAAAGAGAAAAAATTTTTGTGTTCGGAAGTTTTATAAAAATTTTATAAATTCGATTGTTTTAAGCCGCTCAGACCATTATTTAAGGAGATAGAGAGGTTTAAAGATTTTAAAGAGAAAAAATTTTTGTGTTCGGAAGTTTTATAAAAATTTTATAAATTAGATTGTTTTAAGGCGCTCAGACCATTATTTAAGGAGATAGAGAGGTTTAAAGATTTTAAAGAGAAAAATTTTTGTGTTCGGAAGTTTTATAAAAATTTTATAAATTCGATTGTTTTAAGGCTCTCAGACCATTATTTAAGGAGATAGAGAGGTTTAAAGATTTTAAAGAGAAAAATTTTTGTGTTCGGAAGTTTTATAAAAATTTTATAAATTCGATTGTTTTAAGGCTCTCAGACCATTATTTAAGGAGATAGAGAGGTTTAAAGATTTTAAAGAGAAAAAATTTTTGTGTTCGGAAGTTTTATAAAAATTTTATAAATTCGATTGTTTTAAGCCGCTCAGACCATTATTTAAGGAGATAGAGAGGTTTAAAGATTTTAAAGAGAAAAAATTTTTGTGTTCGGACGTTTATAAAAATTTTATAAATTCGATTGTTTTAAGCCGCTCAGACCATTATTTAAGGAGATAGAGAGGTTTAAAGATTTTAAAGAGAAAAAATTTTTGTGTTCGGAGGTTTTATAAAAATTTTATAAATTCGATTGTTTTAAGGCTCTCAGACCATTATTTAAGGAGATAGAGAGGTTTAAAGATTTTAAAGAGAAAAAATTTTGTGTTCGGAAGTTTTATAAAAATTTTATAAATTCGATTGTTTTAAGGCGCTCAGACCATTATTTAAGGAGATAGAGAGGTTTAAAGATTTTAAAGAGAAAAATTTTTGTGTTCGGAAATTTTATAAATTCGATTGTTTTAAGGCGCTCAGACCATTATTTAAGGAGATAGAGAGGTTTAAAGATTTTAAAGAGAAAAAAATTTTGTGTTCGGAAGTTTTATAAAAATTTTATAAATTCGATTGTTTTAAGGCGCTCAGACCATTATTTAAGGAGATAGAGAGGTTTAAAGATTTTAAAGAGAAAAAATTTTTGTGTTCGAAAGTTTTCTAAAAATTTTATAAATTCGATTGTTTTAAGCCTCTCAGACCATTATTTAAGGAGATAGAGAGGTTTAAAGATTTTAAAGAGAAAAAATTTTTGTGTTCGGAAGTTTTATAAAAATTTTATAAATTCGATTGTTTTAAGGCTCTCAGACCATTATTTAAGGAGATAGAGAGGTTTAAAGATTTTAAAGAGAAAAAAATTATGTGTTCGGAAGTTTTATAAAAATTTTATAAATTAGATTGTTTTAAGGCGCTCAGACCATTATTTAAGGAGATAGAGAGGTTTAAAGATTTTAAAGAGAAAAAATTTTCGTCTTCGGAAGTTTTATAAAAATTTTATAAATTCTATTGTTTTAAGGCTCTCAGACCATTATTTAAGGAGATAGAGAGGTTTAAAGATTTTAAAGAGAAAAAAATTTTGTGTTCGTAAGTTTTATAAAAATTTTATAAATTAGATTGTTTTAAGGCGCTCAGACCATTATTTAAGGAGATAGAGAGGTTTAAAGATTTTAAAGAGAAAAAATTTTTGTGTTCGGAAGTTTTATAAAAATTTTATAAATTCGATTGTTTTAAGGCGCTCAGACCATTATTTAAGGAGATAGAGAGGTTTAAAGATTTTAAAGAGAGAAAATTTTTGTGTTCGGAAGTTTTATAAAAATTTTATAAATTCGATTGTTTTAAGGCGCTCAGACCATTATTTAAGGAGATAGAGAGGTTTAAAGATTTTAAAGACAAAAAATTTTTGTGTTCGGAAGTTTTATAAAAATTTTATAAATTCGATTGTTTTAAGGCTCTCAGACCATTATTTAAGGAGATAGAGAGGTTTAAAGATTTTAAAGAGAAAAAATTTTTGTGTTCGGAAGTTTTATAAAATTTTTATAAATTACATTGTTTTAAGGCGCTCAGATCATTATTTAAGGAGATAGAGAGGTTTAAAGATTTTAAAGACAAAAAATTTTTGTGTTCGGAAATTTTATAAATTCGATTGTTTTAAGGCGCTCAGACCATTATTTAAGGAGATAGAGAGGTTTAAAGATTTTAAAGAGAAAAAATTTTTGTGTTCGGAAGTTTTATAAAAATTTTATAAATTCGATTGTTTTAAGTCGCTCAGACCATTATTTAAGGAGATAGAGAGGTTTAAAGATTTTAAAGAGAAAAAATTTTTGTGTTCGGAAGTTTTATAAAAATTTTATAAATTCGATTGTTTTAAGCCGCTCAGACCATTATTTAAGGAGATAGAGAGGTTTAAAGATTTTAAAGAGAAAAAATTTTTGTGTTCGGAAGTTTTATAAAAATTTTATAAATTCGATTGTTTTAAGCCGCTCAGACCATTATTTAAGGAGATAGAGAGGTTTAAAGATTTTAAGAGAGAAAAAAATTATGTCTTCGGAAGTTTTATAAAAATTTTATAAATTCTATTGTTTTAAGGCTCTCAGACCATTATTTAAGGAGATAGAGAGGTTTAAAGATTTTAAAGAGAAAAAAATTTTGTGTTCGGAAGTTTTATAAAAATTTTATAAATTCGATTGTTTTAAGGCGCTCAGACCATTATTTAAGGAGATAGAGAGGTTTAAAGATTTTAAAGAGAAAAAATTTTTGTGTTCGGAAGTTTTATAAAAATTTTATAAATTCGATTGTTTTAAGGCGCTCAGACCATTATTTAAGGAGATAGAGAGGTTTAAAGATTTTAAAGAGAAAAAATTTTTGTGTTCGGAAGTTTTATAAAAATTTTATAAATTCGATTGTTTTAAGGCGCTCAGACCATTATTTAAGGAGATAGAGAGGTTTAAAGATTTTAAAGAGAAAAAATTTTTGTGTTCGGAAATTTTATAAATTCGATTGTTTTAAGGCGCTCAGACCATTATTTAAGGAGATAGAGAGGTTTAAAGAATTTAAAGACAAAAAATTTTTGTGTTCGGAAGTTTTATAAAAATTTTATAAATTCGATTGTTTTAAGGCTCTCAGACCATTATTTAAGGAGATAGAGAGGTTTAAAGATTTTAAAGAGAAAAATTTTTGTGTTCGGAAGTTTTATAAAATTTTTATAAATTACATTGTTTTAAGGCGCTCAGATCATTATTTAAGGAGATAGAGAGGTTTAAAGATTTTAAAGACAAAAAATTTTTGTGTTCGGAAATTTTATAAATTCGATTGTTTTAAGGCGCTCAGACCATTATTTAAGGAGATAGAGAGGTTTAAAGATTTTAAAGAGAAAAAATTTTTGTGTTCGGAAGTTTTATAAAAATTTTATAAATTCGATTGTTTTAAGCCGCTCAGACCATTATTTAAGGAGATAGAGAGGTTTAAAGATTTTAAAGAGAAAAAATTTTTGTGTTCGGAAGTTTTATAAAAATTTTATAAATTCGATTGTTTTAAGCCGCTCAGACCATTATTTAAGGAGATAGAGAGGTTTAAAGATTTTAAAGAGAAAAAATTTTTGTGTTCGGAAGTTTTATAAAAATTTTATAAATTCGATTGTTTTAAGCCGCTCAGACCATTATTTAAGGAGATAGAGAGGTTTAAAGATTTTAAAGAGAAAAAAATTTTGTCTTCGGAAGTTTTATAAAAATTTTATAAATTCTATTGTTTTAAGGCTCTCAGACCATTATTTAAGGAGATAGAGAGGTTTAAAGATTTTAAAGAGAAAAAAATTTTGTGTTCGGAAGTTTTATAAAAATTTTATAAATTCGATTGTTTTAAGGCGCTCAGACCATTATTTAAGGAGATAGAGAGGTTTAAAGATTTTAAAGACAAAAATTTTTGTGTTCGGAAGTTTTATAAAAATTTTATAAATTCGATTGTTTTAAGGCGCTCAGACCATTATTTAAGGAGATAGAGAGGTTTAAAGATTTTAAAGAGAAAAAATTTTTGTGTTCGGAAGTTTTATAAAAATTTTATAAATTCGATTGTTTTAAGGCGCTCAGACCATTATTTAAGGAGATAGAGAGGTTTAAAGATTTTAAAGAGAAAACATTTTTGTGTTCGGAAGTTTTATAAATTCGATTGTTTTAAGGCGCTCAGACCATTATTTAAGGAGATAGAGAGGTTTAAAGATTTTAAAGAGAAAAATTTTTGTGTTCGGAAGTTTTATAAAAATTTTATAAATTCGATTGTTTTAAGGCGCTCAGACCATTATTTAAGGAGATAGAGAGGTTTAAAGATTTTAAAGAGAAAAAAATTTTGTGTTCGGAAGTTTTATAAAAATTTTATAAATTAGATTGTTTTAAGGCGCTCAGACCATTATTTAAGGAGATAGAGAGGTTTAAAGATTTTAAAGAGAAAAAATTTTCGTGTTCGGAAGTTTTATAAAAATTTTATAAATTCGATTGTTTTAAGGCTCTCAGACCATTATTTAAGGAGATAGAGAGGTTTAAAGATTTTAAAGAGAAAAATTTTTGTGTTCGGAAGTTTTATAAAAATTTTATAAATTAGATTGTTTTAAGGCGCTCAGACCATTATTTAAGGAGATAGAGAGGTTTAAAGATTTTAAAGAGAAAAAATTTTTGTGTTCGGAAGTTTTATAAAAATTTTATAAATTCGATTGTTTTAAGGCGCTCAGACCATTATTTAAGGAGATAGAGAGGTTTAAAGATTTTAAAGAGAAAAAATTTTTGTGTTCGGAAGTTTTATAAAAATTTTATAAATTCGATTGTTTTAAGGCGCTCAGACCATTATTTAAGGAGATAGAGAGGTTTAAAGATTTTAAAGACAAAAAATTTTTGTGTTCGGAAGTTTTATAAAAATTTTATAAATTCGATTGTTTTAAGGCTCTCAGACCATTATTTAAGGAGATAGAGAGGTTTAAAGATTTTAAAGAGAAAAAAATTTTTGTGTTCGGAAGTTTTATAAAATTTTTATAAATTACATTGTTTTAAGGCGCTCAGATCATTATTTAAGGAGATAGAGAGGTTTAAAGATTTTAAAGACAAAAAATTTTTTGTGTTCGGAAATTTTATAAATTCGATTGTTTTAAGGCGCTCAGACCATTATTTAAGGAGATAGAGAGGTTTAAAGATTTTAAAGAGAAAAAATTTTTGTGTTCGGAAGTTTTATAAAAATTTTATAAATTCGATTGTTTTAAGCCGCTCAGACCATTATTTAAGGAGATAGAGAGGTTTAAAGATTTTAAAGAGAAAAAATTTTTGTGTTCGGAAGTTTTATAAAAATTTTATAAATTCGATTGTTTTAAGCCGCTCAGACCATTATTTAAGGAGATAGAGAGGTTTAAAGATTTTAAAGAGAAAAAATTTTTGTGTTCGGAAGTTTTATAAAAATTTTATAAATTCGATTGTTTTAAGCCGCTCAGACCATTATTTAAGGAGATAGAGAGGTTTAAAGATTTTAAAGAGAAAAAATTTTTGTGTTCGGAGGTTTTATAAAAATTTTATAAATTCGATTGTTTTAAGGCTCTCAGACCATTATTTAAGGAGATAGAGAGGTTTAAAGATTTTAAAGAGAAAAAAAAATTATGTCTTCGGAAGTTTTATAAAAATTTTATAAATTCTATTGTTTTAAGGCTCTCAGACCATTATTTAAGGAGATAGAGAGGTTTAAAGATTTTAAAGAGAAAAAAATTTTGTGTTCGGAAGTTTTATAAAAATTTTATAAATTCGATTGTTTTAAGGCGCTCAGACCATTATTTAAGGAGATAGAGAGGTTTAAAGATTTTAAAGAGAAAAAATTTTTGTGTTCGGAAGTTTTATAAAAATTTTATAAATTCGATTGTTTTAAGGCGCTCAGACCATTATTTAAGGAGATAGAGAGGTTTAAAGATTTTAAAGAGAAAAAATTTTTTGTGTTCGGAAGTTTTATAAAAATTTTATAAATTCGATTGTTTTAAGGCGCTCAGACCATTATTTAAGGAGATAGAGAGGTTTAAAGATTTTAAAGAGAAAAATTTTTGTGTTCGGAAGTTTTATAAAAATTTTATAAATTAGATTGTTTTAAGGCGCTCAGACCATTATTTAAGGAGATAGAGAGGTTTAAAGATTTTAAAGAGAAAAATTTTTGTGTTCGGAAGTTTTATAAAAATTTTATAAATTCGATTGTTTTAAGGCTCTCAGACCATTATTTAAGGAGATAGAGAGGTTTAAAGATTTTAAAGAGAAAAATTTTTGTGTTCGGAAGTTTTATAAAAATTTTATAAATTCGATTGTTTTAAGTGCGCTCACACCATTATTTAAGGAGATAGAGAGGTTGAAAGATTTTAAAGACGAAAATTTTTGTGTTCGGAAGTTTTATAAAATTTTTAGTAAATTCGATTGTTTTAAGGCGCTCAGACCATTATTTAAGGAGATAGAGAGTGTTTTAAAGATTTTTTAAAGAGAAAAAATTTTTGTGTTCGGAAATTTTATAAATTCGATTGTTTTAAGGCGCTCAGACCATTATTTAAGGAGATAGAGAGGTTTAAAGAATTTAAAGACAAAAAATTTTTGTGTTCGGAAGTTTTATAAAAATTTTATAAATTCGATTGTTTTAAGGCTCTCAGACCATTATTTAAGGAGATAGAGAGGTTTAAAGATTTTAAAGAGAAAAATTTTTGTGTTCGGAAGTTTTATAAAAATTTTATAAATTCGATTGTTTTAAGGCGCTCAGACCATTATTTAAGGAGATAGAGAGGTTTAAAGATTTTAAAGAGAAAAAATTTTTGTGTTCGGAAGTTTTATAAAAATTTTATAAATTCGATTGTTTTAAGCCGCTCAGACCATTATTTAAGGAGATAGAGAGGTTTAAAGATTTTAAAGAGAAAAAATTTTTGTGTTCGGAAGTTTTATAAAAATTTTATAAATTCGATTGTTTTAAGCCGCTCAGACCATTATTTAAGGAGATAGAGAGGTTTAAAGATTTTAAAGAGAAAAAATTTTTGTGTTCGGAAGTTTTATAAAAATGTTATAAATTCGATTGTTTTAAGGCTCTCAGACCATTATTTAAGGAGATAGAGAGGTTTAAAGATTTTAAAGAGAAAAATTTTTGTGTTCGGAAGTTTTATAAAAATTTTATAAATTCGATTGTTTTAAGGCGCTCAGACCATTATTTAAGGAGATAGAGAGGTTTAAAGATTTTAAAGAGAAAAAATTTTTGTGTTCGGAAGTTTTATAAAAATTTTATAAATTCGATTGTTTTAAGGCGCTCAGACCATTATTTAAGGAGATAGAGAGGTTTAAAGATTTTAAAGAAAAAAATTTTTGTGTTCGGAAGTTTTATAAAAATTTTATAAATTCGATTGTTTTAAGGCGCTCAGACCATTATTTAAGGAGATAGAGAGGTTTAAAGATTTTAAAGAGAAAAAATTTTTGTGTTCGGAAGTTTTATAAAAATTTTATAAATTCGATTGTTTTAAGGCGCTCAGACCATTATTTAAGGAGATAGAGAGGTTTAAAGATTTTAAAGAGAAAAAATTTTTGTGTTCGGAAGTTTTATAAAAATTTTATAAATTAGATTGTTTTAAGGCGCTCAGACCATTATTTAAGGAGATAGAGAGGTTTAAAGATTTTAAAGAGAAAAATTTTTGTGTTCGGAAGTTTTATAAAAATTTTATAAATTCGATTGTTTTAAGGCTCTCAGACCATTATTTAAGGAGATAGAGAGGTTTAAAGATTTTAAAGAGAAAAATTTTTGTGTTCGGAAGTTTTATAAAAATTTTATAAATTCGATTGTTTTAAGGCGCTCAGACCATTATTTAAGGAGATAGAGAGGTTTAAAGATTTTAAAGAGAAAAAATTTTTGTGTTCGGAAGTTTTATAAAAATGTTATAAATTCGATTCGATGTTTTAAGGCTCTCAGACCATTATTTAAGGAGATAGAGAGGTTTAAAGATTTTAAAGAGAAAAAATTTTTGTGTTCGGATGTTTTATAAAAATTTTATAAATTCGATTGTTTTAAGGCGCTCACACCATTATTTAAGGAGAGATAGAGAGGTTGAAAGATTTTAAAGAGAAAAATTTTTGTGTTCGTAAGTTTTAGAGTAAAATTTATAAATTGATTGTTTTAAGGCGCTCAGACCATTATTTAAGGAGATAGAGAGGTTTAAAGATTTTAAAGAGAAAAAATTTTTGTGTTCGGAAGTTTTATAAAAATTTTATAAATTCGATTGTTTTAAGGCGCTCAGACCATTATTTAAGGAGATAGAGAGGTTTAAAGATTTTAAAGAGAAAAAATTTTTGTGTTCGGAAGTTTTATAAAAATTTTATAAATTCGATTGTTTTAAGGCGCTCAGACCATTATTTAAGGAGATAGAGAGGTTTAAAGATTTTAAAGAGAAAAAATTTTTGTGTTCGGAAGTTTTATAAAAATTTTATAAATTCGATTGTTTTAAGGCGCTCAGACCATTATTTAAGGAGATAGAGAGGTTTAAAGATTTTAAAGAGAAAAAAATTTTGTGTTCGGAAGTTTTATAAAAATTTTATAAATTCGATTGTTTTAAGGCGCTCAGACCATTATTTAAGGAGATAGAGAGGTTTAAAGATTTTAAAGAGAAAAAATTTTTGTGTTCGGAAGTTTTATAAAAATTTTATAAATTCGATTGTTTTAAGGCGCTCAGACCATTATTTAAGGAGATAGAGAGGTTTAAAGATTTTAAAGAGAAAAAAATTTTGTGTTCGGAAGTTTTATAAAAATTTTATAAATTAGATTGTTTTAAGGCGCTCAGACCATTATTTAAGGAGATAGAGAGGTTTAAAGATTTTAAAGAGAAAAAATTTTTGTGTTCGGAAGTTTTATAAAAATTTTATAAATTCGATTGTTTTAAGGCGCTCAGACCATTATTTAAGGAGATAGAGAGGTTTAAAGATTTTAAAGAGAAAAAAATTTTGTGTTCGGAAGTTTTATAAAAATTTTATAAATTCGATTGTTTTAAGGCTCTCAGACCATTATTTAAGGAGATAGAGAGGTTTAAAGATTTTTTAAAGAGAAAAAATTTTTGTGTTCGGAAGTTTTATAAAAATGTTATACATCCGATTTGCCTGCCAGACCATTATTTAAGGAGATAGAGAGGTTAAAAGATTTTAAAGAGCAAAAAATTTTTTTGTGTTCGGAAGTTTTGTATAAAAATTTTTATAAATTCGATTGTTTTAAGGCTCTCAGACCATTATTTAAGGAGATAGAGAGGTTTAAAGATTTTAAAGAGAAAAAATTTTTGTGTTCGGAAGTTTTATAAAAATTTTATAAATTAGATTGTTTTAAGGCGCTCAGACCATTATTTAAGGAGATAGAGAGGTTTAAAGATTTTAAAGGGAGAAAAATTTTTGTGTTCGGAAGTTTTATAAAAATTTTATAAATTCGATTGCTTTAAGCCGCGCAG
>JALMQS010000650.1:0-21322 GCA_024734495.1 Forficula auricularia | reverse complement strand
GGTATGCGTATAAAAAAAATCAAAAAAAAATCACCCCTCTAGGCTTGGGACACCCTAATATAGGCATATATTATATTAATCAGTGGCGGACGGTGCTGTCCAAAAAAATTTTTTTTAACTTTATTCTTCGCTTCTTTTTTGGAAATTTCATCGAATACGACATCATAGAATTTTACATTATTTTTAAAATTTAACATTAGATTTTTATGACACGGTATGAAAATAGTCTGATATGTTTTAAAATTTTAGGGATGCGCCGCATCATAGCATCCATGGGTCGCACCCTACTGATATACAGGGTGTCCCAAAAGTCAAGGATCAAACGTGAACACGAGATAGGTGAGTTCAGGATTGTCCAAAATAAAAAAAATTTTAATAAAACTGTCTTAGTTTTTGAGTTATGGGCATTTTTTTGAAAAACCGTGAAAATCGCTACCCTGCTCTAAATAGTTGAATGCTGTGGCTACGAATTTTCATATTTTATAATTCTAATTTTTGTTACGGAATCCTGAATAATACTGCTATCGATCACAAAACAGAAAATAACTAAGAGTATTATACTTTTTGAGAAAAAAAATATTTTTGTCAGATTCATGTGTCAAAAAATTTTGATCAGCTAACTTTGACTCTTGATATCTTAAAAAAAACTCTATCAAACAATAATGGCAAATTATCTAAAAAATTGACGCATTTAATCAAGATTTCAAAATGGTATAAAACATTCCACTTTTTTAAAAAACAAAAACTAATATTTGCATTTTTATGCGAAAGGAACTAATTTCAAAACACAATTCGTAATTGGCTAAAGGATAGAATTTAACATGAAAACAGATATCAAATAAGCTGACGTGTTCTGATGTGGCCATCCACTTGACTTTACCATACAACCTGGCCCCTCACTTATATTTAATATTTAATAAAATTATTTATAATCATGTAGGGGGGGGGGGGGGGGTTAGTTTTTGCATTTTTAGACTCCTGGGACTCACTGATTATGTATACAAAATTTGGTTTAGTTTGGTAAATGGCCAAGATTTTCATTTTTTTACCCCCCCCCATTTCGGGCGGTTAGTTTTTGCATTTTTAGACTTCTGGGGACCCACTGATTATGTATACAAAATTTGGTTGACTTTGGTAAATGGCCAAGATTTTCATTTTTTGATACTCCGACCCCCCCCCCCCCCCCACAATTTTAGGCGGTTAGATTTTGCATTTTTAGACTTCTGCGGGTCCACTGATTATGTATACAAAATTTGGTTGAGTTTGCTCAAACGACCTAGATTTTTAATTTTTAACCCCCCTCCACCCCCCCTTAATTTTTGATCAATATGCACCAAAATCTAATCAGCTCTTAATCTCAATGGACCAAAATTATGTGTGAAATTTGGTTTCGATATTCACACTAGTTTTTGAGCTAGCTCGTACACAAATTTGGTAACGCACAGACTAACTAACAAACATTTTGACACAACAATTATTATCTCAAAAAATATAATTTTTTCGATGTTCACTTATTAGAGCTTTTTTGTAGACCTAAATTCCATGGTTTCGCTCAATTTTTTTAATCGAAATAGTTTCAGCGGTTTTTTAGATATTTTGAAAAAAAGAAGGAAAAAAACCACTTTTTTCATGCACGATTACAATACTTGACCATACCCTGTATGGTAAAGTGATAATTTTAATTTTAATTTGTAATTTTAAATATTATTAGATATTGAATATAAAAACAATTATTATTTTGAACATTTACTTTAATTGAATAAAAATATTTTAATAAATTAAATTAGTTTTCATGTTAAATTCTACCCTTTAGCCAATTACGAATTGTGTTTTGAAATTAGTTTCTTTCGCATAAAAATGCAAATATTAGTTTTTGTTTTTTAAAAAAGTGGAATGTTTTATACCATTTTGAAATCTTGATTAAATGCGTCAATTTTTTAGATAATTTGCCATTATTGTTTGATAGAGTTTTTTTTAAGATATCAAGAGTCAAAGTTAGCTGATTAAAATTTTTTGACACATGAATCTGACAAAAATATTTTTGTTCTCAAAAAGTATAATACTCTTAGTTATTTTCTGTTTTGTGATCGATAGCAGTATTATTCAGGATTCCGTAACAAAAATTAGAATTATAAAATATGAAAATTCGTAGCCACAGCATTCAACTATTTAGAGCAGGGTAGCGATTTTCACGGTTTTCAAAAAAATGCCCATAACTCGAAAAGTAAGACAGTTTTATTAAATTTTTTATTTTATTTTGGACAATCCTGAACTCACCTATCTCGTGTTCACGTTTGATCCTTGACTTTTGGGACACCCTGTATATGTATATATTTGTTATGTTCAAAAAACAAAAAAACAAAAATAATATAAACGACCACTACGCGTTATGGCTAACTCAAAAAGACTACAATACGAAATTCGCGTCGTGGCTCTCATGATATATTTGACCAGTCGCGTTGTGGTTATTAAGGTGTTGTTTCGCGAAAATACTAGCAAAAAGTTAATGTTAGAGTATATAGAACAGACAATAAGGATTCATAATTCATAGGCCCAAAACTTTTTGCTGTTTATGTACCACTCCTAGCCAATCCCATGCTTGTTTGACAAATCTGGCAACATTGTCCGAGATTGAATTTTTTTATCATAGAAATGACAGATAAAATACATCATAAAGGTCGATTTATAAAACAATTAATAAGCGATTGAAAGCTGTTGCGACAATGACTGAAGCGAAAAAACGTAAAAAAAAGTACTAAAGTTAACACACTTATTTTTAGGTTAAATATATGCGTTGTTGCCAGCTTGTTTTTAGTGTAAATTTTTTATTATACATTTTTCATTATTATTTCAGAAACTGTGTTGTAACTATGAATTAAAATTTTCTTAAAAAATGTATTAGTTATTGGTTAATGTTGGTTTAGTTTTTTATAACAATGGTAAGAAGAGTTTCTTAATTATAATTAAATATGTATGTAAACTTTCCGATATCCCATATAGTGCAATGTATAAGAATCTGAAAAACTCCATCTTGGGAATTTATTATAAATGAAACTATATTGATCATAAATTTAGTTTTGGCACCAATCTATGAAGAAGTATTTAAATAATAATCTGTCTAAATTTAAAAAAATCCTAAGAAAACCTATATGGTGAATCAACTACCTTAAGAAAAGCCACAACGCGTTCTGAACGTTAGCTGATGCAACCACAATATGACAGACAGGTTGTAACTTGTCAACGGGAGCATTGCAAACACCCGTCGATTTTGTGTTCAACCTTGAATTACTATTCCGAGTGTGAACATCTGTGCGGTAATCATGGCTAATAAAATCAACATATTTTATAATAAATTAAGTGAGTTAATGAAGACAAGTACTGATTGCAGTTTTTTACTGAGTGTCGAATAAATACGAAACGTTACTTCAAGAAACAAAACAGGTTCATCTTCTTAAAAAACAACCAATATCTATCGACAAATTTTAAACAATATGATATTTTAATAAAAATAACAAAGTTAGGGTGTCAATCATGATCGCTCGCAAAGTAGGTTAGAGGATAGAATGTAGGCTTCCTCTAGATTTGAAATTATTATTTATTTATTATGAATTTCGATCGGGATGTTAAATTAATAATTTTTAGATCTAAAAATATAGCTTATTGCGATCAAATTCAAAGATAATTTCCAATAAATAGTATCGTGACTGCATCAGCTAACGTTCAAAACACGTTGTGACTTTTCTTAATAACCACGACGCGAATTTCGTATTTTGGTCTTTTTGAGTTAGCCACAACTTCGGCCACAACGCTTTCTGGCTATTTTTATAAGTGCCATAACACGAATAATGCGTTGTGTACGTTTTTTCGCTCATTGAGCGTTTTCGTTCTTTGAGTCTATACAGTCGACTCTCGATAATTCGAATTTTTCGATAATTCGAATTCTTCAGCTGTTAACTTCGAAAAATCGAAAAAATGCTGTGTATTTAGAAACACTCGATAACTCGAAGTCCTTTTCGTAATAAGAGAAAGTTCTATAATTCGAATTAGGCTACTTACCCTCTTTATAATTAGAATTTTTGCTAGCAATCTTTACTCCTCATTTTCCGCGAAATGTATGTAATATTTTTGTTCTTTTTTGTCGTTTACATTATTTTTACTTTTTTACTTGAGGCTGTATAGAAAATTTATGTAAGCTCATACATATTTTCCAAAATATAATAAAAACTCTTAATAGTTTTTAAGTAATTTGGTGTTGGTACTTGGTGAAACATTTTTTAAAATGATTGGATACAAATACTTGGTAGGTTTCACATTAATGTGAAACCTACCAAGTATTTTTATCCAATCATTAAAAAAAAAACTCTTAATAATTCATATTTTTTCTTTCCTCTTAATAATTCAAACTTCTTGATAATTCGAATTTTTCTTCTAGTCCCTAGAAGGGAGTTAAGGAATTCCGCTACCTAGGAAGTAAAATAACATGGGATGGGAGGAGCGAAAACGAAATTAAATCAAGAATTGCCCAAGCAAAAATGGGGTTTTATTCAAAACAAAAACTACTATGCTCCTCCTCAATCAGCTTAGAAAACAGGAAGTTGCTATTGAAGACATATGTATGGAGCATAGCCATGTACGGGTGTGAAACCTGGACAATTAGAAAAGCGGAGAGAAAGAGATTAGAGGCTTTCGAATCAAATGGATGGATAAAATTACAAATGAAGAAGTTCTTGGAAGAATCGGAGAAAGAAGAACCTTGTGGAAGAGTCTGAAGAAGAGAAGAGGTCAGATGATGGGACACACTGAGACATGGGGGTCTGCTTAGGGATATCTTGGAGGGGGAGGTGGGAAAGAAAAGGGGAAGGGGAAGACCCAGATTAGATTATTTCAACCAAATAATTGGGGATATGGGATGCCAATTTAGAGAGGTCAAACAGCTGGCAGGGGACAGAGTCGAGTGGAGACGGATTGTTGCATCAAACCAGTCTTAGGACTGTATACTCAATGATGATGAGTCCCTTGGATTTCGAATTATCGAGAGTCGAATGTACTAGTATATATAATCGAAATCGAACAGAGAACACCCTCTTTGATCAAATCTGCTATTCTTGATAAGAAAATATTTTCAAACTTTACTATTTTTTATGACATGGAATTCAAATTTCAATAAAATCGAACAAATAGAAAAGCATTTGTTATGCATAATTGCTAAAATCACATTTATTTTTTATTTAAAATTACACATATACTTGGAAAAACATTTTTGGGGAGCGGGAAGTTTTATTTTATTTATTCGCAAAATCAAACTGTTGCTTTATTTAATTTTATTAATTAAAAAAATAGCTTCATCTATCTTTTCCAATTTACCGCTTGATTTTAGCTCAATGAGAAATCGAATTATAGTAATTATAGAAAAAAATAAATAAAACGAAAATGTAACTTTAGTTTTTCATTTATAATTTGAATTCTCTTTGAGTTAAAATAAAGCAGAAAATTTGAAATGATCGATGAATCTTTTTTCCAATGAATTAAACTAATTATTTTTATTTCATCTATTGATGTTGTACTGAATCAATAAGCCTTAAATTTCGCTAGAGCTGATGCGGTCAAACCAATCTAATTTTCTGAATATGCGCCCCAAATAGCCACAGGAAAAAGCATAAAAACCATGATATCAAAAACAAGTTTTCTTTTTGTTGGGCTGTGTGATTTAGTCAAACATATATGTTTTGATCATCCCATTTTATTCTTATCGATAGAAAACTTAAAGATCATTTTCCGAAATGGAGCTGGAACATTGTGATACATTCCCTTGAAATGAACGCAACCTGGTCAGAGGTATCGTCTATTTGGCAGTCTCTCTTTTGAGTGACTGAGTAAGTTACGCTGAGGACGATGTTAGGGTAATTTGCATCCGGTCCGGCAATAGGATTGATCGACTTTGCCCTTACCAAACACAGCCCATCTATTTTCATCGTTTTATCACTTTGTAACCGGATTTAGGTATATCTCATATTTGAATCTCAATAGACCTAAAAACTCACATTATTAAATTTCGGATGATATATAGGAGTGCTTTTATGTAAAATAATTATTTTTGTTATTCCATTTTCATCAATAGCTGAATAAACCGGACACTTTATATTAAAAAAAAACAACAACAAAAATAAGCTTTTATTTCAAAAGGCACTAAAAAGTATTTTTGTTGAAAATAGAATTGAAATGGTCTTAATTTATGGTGAATGTGGAAAAAGTGTTATGGGGCTGCCATTGAAATGGAAGCCGAGCGTTTTTCCGATAGGAATACACCCTCACAAGTTTCTTTTTATAGTGTTGTAAATCTGTTAGAAAAAACAAACAAAAAAAAACAGGAAATATAAAGGGTACTATGAAGAAACTGGAATAGGCCAAAATAAGAAAAGTGGAACTGGATTTATCTAGATCTAGAAGACCAGTGTCCCAAAATTATTAAATTATTTATTTAATAATTAATTATTTAATCATTATTATTTGATAATTAAGTTAAATAATTATTAAGATTTTTTTTGAGGTCTAATTGATTCATGTATTTGGTTTATTTGATGTGGTATAAAAAATAGTTCTTATGAAGGTTGTTCAGTTTTTTTTCTAGATTAAGTAGATGTAAAGAAAGATATAGGAATCTTAAATTGAAAGTTTTTTTTTTGCCGAGAGTAGCAGAATTTTTATATATTGAAGGAGACAATAAAAGAGTGTGTCTTCTGCTGGAATTATAAATTTTATTTATTTATAACGAGACTATAGTTTCGAGGGCTTTGCCCTCTTCATCAGTCTATTACAATGGATTCACAGGAATTAATTTATGAATCTATAGGAATCTATTTAAAAAACAGAACTTGACCTTGAAATACCCTTGAAAACTTGTTCTACGTCGACAAACAATAGCGTAGTTTGGTTTCCTCTTGATATAAATAAACTTTTATTTGAAACTTTTTTACATATAGTGCACTGTTTTATTTAAGTTATAAGTTATTAGACTGTCACAAGATAAAAAACTCACCCGATATATATTAATTTAACTACCTCGTGAAAATGTCCTGTTGTAATAGAGCGCGATGCACTCATATTACAAATCTAATTGACCTAATATCTCCATTTCCCATTCACGCAATTGACTCAAATCATCTATATGCTTTTAATGATGTTTCTATATTGTGCAGAGAGAGGGATGATTTCATACGTAAGATGAAAGAATTCCTACACATTCTGAAGAATAGAGATAGGGTAGTCCTTTGACTATATACCTGGAATATATTAATTAACTACCTCGAGAAATTGTCCTGTTGTATTAGAGCGCGATGCACTCATATTACAAATCTAATTGAACGTATTAAATGTAAGTTAGTTCAATTATCTATAAATTGTTTTATAATGTTACAATTTAGTTTGATTAATTATTAGTGGTTTGTTCTAGACCTGCACCTAAAGTCGTGTCATCTCTGTTTATATAACTGATCCAATATATTAAATTGAACCCAAGAAATCCCACTGGCAATGAAATTAATGTTAACTTTTCCCAATTTTCAAAATTAGTATTACCACAGAATATATATATACTAGTATATATCTGGATATTCATGAGTGTCTGAATTCAGAGAGAAAAAACAAAACAAAAAATAGTGTTTCAAGCTCACGAATAACTATAAAAAATAAAAAATAAATTGAATGAATTTAATTCTCGGTTTGATTACTTATTTATTCTTGTGTAAATAGTGCAAAGATGAAAGCGAGTTTATCCTAGAGAGTTTTGTTAAATAGGTAAAGCAAAATTTCCAAGAATAGATAAATAGTCGATGCTAATTGATCTGTCATGATCATGATCATGACTAATGGATTCCGAGAAATCAAAGTTTCACTCATTATATTTCAGAATAAAAGCAGATCTTGGAATCGAGCTTAGTTTAGAAATGAATTTACCTATATGTATATATATATTTCGGAATCCATTAGTCATGATCATGATCATGAAAGATCAATTAGCCAACCCGACTATTTATCTATTTTTGGAAATTTTGCTTTATTTAAAGCGTTAGTGATAACAAAACACTCTAGGAGAAACTTCGCTCTCACCCTTGCTCTATTTACACATGAATAAATAAGTAATCAAACCGAGAATTAAATTCCTTCAATTTATTTTTTATTTTTTATAGTTATTCGTAAGCTTGAAACATTATTTTTTGTTTTGTTTTTCTGTCTGAATTCAGACACTCATGAATATCCAGAGCAGAGTTCGCAAAAATTTGTTTTGGTGTCAACATTTTTCTTTTACTATAAATGATTAGATTTTTGGCTCTATAAGCTGATATTCGGTACAACATTTGTATTCACTATATTTGCTATTAGCTCAAACTGTTCAAAGATTCCCCATAAAACAATTGATTTTGCTATATGATAGATGCTTCGTTTCTTCTCACATGCTGGAGAATCCCCTCGTTTCACCTTTTAATTTACTTACCCACATTTAAGGGTGTTCGTGACTGTTTATCATTTTTATAAGAAAATTCTCAAATTTTTACCATTTTCAACAAATTTATATAGATCAATAATTCAACTTTTATGAACCGAATGATACATTTTTCAATAGATTTGACAATCTAGTTTATTAGTTAATCATATATATAAAGATAAAAAGGTATTCGCAACCAAAAGAATATAACAAAAGCACTCGTGTAGAATTCCAACTCTATTTCTTGAAATATTTTTTCTGTTAAATACATGTTTTTATAATGAGAAAAAAATTATCTCAATATTATCAAAACAAAGATTTTTATTCGAAATTAACCTCATTATTAACAATTTTTTTTAGTAAAAAATTTAGTAGTCAGAAGTTGTCACTCTGCAGAAATACAAAAGATTTTTTCGAAGATAAACCAGTTGTCCCGAACCTCCTTAAGCCATAGTATATTATTGAGTGAAATAAATAATTTCACTAAATGCGATGTTTTAGGCTGAGAAAAAACTCCAAAAACTTCTTTCATAAGAAAATGACGATAACAATTTCACAAATCCTTCAAATTTTGCAGCACCATACTGATTCTTGAGAAAGATTACAATTTTTTTCTATTTTGAATTTTAATAAATAATAAAAATAAATTTGGTTAGATATAAAATAATAAATAAATTGTTTTATTACAAATCATTGGAAAAGGATTGAGAATAATATTATTATTATTATTGGTGTATTAAAAAAACAAACTTTTTATTACATCTTTTTTTATCGTTTATGGAAATAAATTCTTTCTCAAATGTTTTATTCAGATTGTTTATAAAACACATTCGTTTGTTTTGACAAGATTATATAACTCGACAAATATTTAACAATTACCTAATATTACTCGAGGTTTGAAATGAAATTGAAATCAGAAAATCTGAATAAAAAAGAAAAAAATATATTATTTTAACTGAGGATAAAGACAATTTCCGTGTTCAAGGGTGCCTTTTTAGCAAATTGATGTGAATCTACAATATAAAATGGTGTAAATAAAAATTAAATTAAGAATTAAAACAACGAGCTTTAAAAATTATAAAATAAACTCTACATTGTAATTATCAAACACAATCGTAATCACGAAGAGAATACAGCAACTATTTAGTAAGCAAAATTTTATAGCTATCTTTAGCTAGGTAGTAATGGACCTACTAACACTACTAAACAAAAATTTCTCCCTGTAAATCTAACATTGGATTCTAGTCGAGTTTTATACGCTGATTATCATGCAATTTCCCGATTTTTTACAACACGTCAGAGTTTTGAGATATTATCAGTCAAAACGAAGAAAAATGCTATTTTGACCAATTTTCGAGTCCCATTAAATATTAAACAGCAATATTTGAAATCAAGATATTTTGTTGACGTAATAGAAAACAGCATTCTCTTTGATTTTCAAATTACCACTTGTTTTTAGCTCAATTAGAACTCGAGTAAAAAGTACAAAATAATGTAATAATCAAAAAGTATGGGCGCAGAAACAAGAGCGTGCCCAGGATTTCACCTAGGGGGGGGGTCAGCTCATGTTAGTTTCGAGGAAGAGGGGTAGGAAAAAAGTGTACTAAATTCTGTTTAGAAGGAAATGCAATATATTATTGTTACTGCCACTGAGAGAGGAGTCATAGGGGAATATCACATTGTATTTCCTTCACTGACCTTTCAAAACCCTGTAGAAGGAGGGAATAAGCCTCCGAAACGTCGGTTTTGAATAAAAAAAGATAGTTATAATTATATAACTTTTTTACTTTATCCAATGCAAAGCATGGGTAAAGTATTGTAATCGCTCTCGGGGCAAGCGTGGTTTCAAAGGGTCCTCAGGTAAAGACTACGGAACCCATGGACTCAATTAAAGTCACAAATTGTAGTATTCAATTAGGTTGAATATTAGCACGTGGCGGTTTTGCCAAAAATTACATGGGGTCTCGTCGAGAGGCCAAAAAGTGCGATTTTTTCATTTAGTGCGTGCGTATGGATGTATGTATGTATGTTATCGGTTTTTTGGCCCACGATTTTTTCCACACCGTATCACCGATTGAAATGAAATTGAAAACCTACCATTAGTTTAACAAAATGAAGCGCTGATTAGTTTTTGGTACATATCGGCCCACAAACATTAGTACTTTATTTCAGTACTTTTTTAGTTTTTTCTAAATATCTTGAAAATGACTTAACCAATTTTGATGAAATTTAATATCCTAATTAAGTACCTTGGGGACCACAAAAAAGGTTAAATAAAGTTTTTAGTAAAATTATATTTTAAAGTACTTTACTCTAGAGTAAGATGGTACTTTTTAAAATTTTTTAAATTCTTTAAAATTTATTCATTTGAAAGTTTTAATATAGCTCATTTAGCCTTGCTTAAGTAAGAATGGATAGGCTTCTCTCTGTGAAATGCTAAAAATTTGGGAGGAATTTTTATGAGTAACCATAGCAACTGCGTTGTTTTCTTATCCGTTACCTTTGCTGAAGACAGAGAAATCGATTTTAAAACCAAAAATAGCGATTGATTCTCATCTAGTACTCGAGGAATAATCATTCTATATTGGATTTTTGACGTTTCGGTTTTTATTAGTAACCATTGCTGAAGACATAGAGAAATCGATTTTAAACCAAAAATAGCGATTGATTCTCATCTAGTACTTGAGGAATAATCATTCTATATTGGATTTTTGACGTTTCGGTTTTTATTAGTAACAATTGCTGAAGACATAGAGAAATCGATTTTAAACCAAAAATAGCGATTGATTCTCATCTAGTACTTGAGGAATAATCATTCTATATTGGATTTTTGACGTTTCGGTTTTTATTAGTAACCATTGCTGAAGACATTGAGAAATCGACTTTAAACCAAAAATAGCGATTGATTCTCATCTAGTACTTGAGGAATAATCATTCTATATTGGATTTTTGACGTTTCGGTTTTTATTAGTAACCATTGCTGAAGACATAGAGGAATCGACTTAAAATAAAAAATAGCGATTGATTCTCATCTAATACTTGAGGAATAACAATTCTACATTAGGTTTTTGACGTTTCGATTATTATTGGTAACCATTGCTGAAGGCATGGAGGAATCGACATAAAATCAAAAATAACGATCGATTCTTATCTAATACTAGAGGAATAACCTTATTGAATTCCATTTTTGATGTTTTGACTATTAATGGAAACCTCTACTGAAAATGTGGAAGAATCGACTTAAAATCAAAAAGACTAAATTCTTTTTTGGTAAACAACTCAAGCTTGAGTTGTTTGCCATAAAAGAATTTAGTCTTTTTGATTTTAAGTCGATTCTTCCACATTTTCAGTAGAGGTTTCCATTAATAGTCAAAACATCAAAAATGGAATGCAATAAGGTTATTCCTCTAGTATTAGATAAGAATCGATCCTTATTTTTGATTTTAAGTCGATTCCTCCATGTCTTCAGCAATGGTTACCAATAATAATCGAAACGTCAAAAACCTAATGTAGAATTGTTATTCCTCAAGTATTAGATGAGAATCGATGGCTATTTTTGATTTTAAGTCGATTCCTCTATGTCTTCAGCAATGGTTACAATAATAACCGAAATGTCAAAAATCCGATGTGGAATGGTTATTCCTCGACACTTAAATGAGAATTATTTTTGAATTAATGTCAATATGAACTACAAATTGCAAGTGATATCTGATTAATAATAAAGGAACAAACATATTAATATTTCAAATGAATTTGGATAAAGTTTAGCAACGATCCGTTGCAGTTTATTGAACTTTGGACTTCCTCATCGTCAAAATCCATTCAATTCACTTATCAGCCTGTTTCCAAAAACTACTTCAATCTTATATAACATTTTTTTTCTTAACAATAATCTTCTCGGATTTTCTGCGAATTTGTCTATTACTTTTTTACTTTACCATAGAGAGTATGGTCAGGTATTGTAATTGTGCATGGAAAAAGTGTTTTTTGCTTCGTTTTTTTTCGAATAAACCATGGCGTTAAGCAGTCTACAAAAAATCCTCGAGAAAATTATATTTTTCGAGATATTAACTATTTTGTCAAAATGTTTGTTAGTTAGTACGTCAGTGAGTGTGTGCGTTACCAAATTGTTATGGACCTAACTCAAAAACTAGTGTGAATATCAAAACGAAAGTTCACATGTAGTTTTGGTGCAGTGAGATTAAGAGCTAATTAAATTTTGGTTGAAATCGGACAAAAAATTGTGGGGGTGGGGTTTAAAAATTAAAACTATAAGATTTTCAAACTAAAAAAACAAGAAAAATGAAATATACTATAAAATGAAGTTATAACAACGAAGAGATTATTTTATTTTTTGGGGAACAAAATTGGGGAGGGGGATGGGTGAAAATTCTAGGCCTTTGAACCAAACCCAACCAAAAATTGAATAATCTTGGTTAGTTTTTGCACTTTTAGTCTTCTGAGGACTCACTGATTATGTATACAAAATTTGGTTGAGTTTGGTCAAAGGGCCTAGAATTTTATTTTTGACCCTCCCCCACCCCCTAAATGATTATTAAATATTAAATCTAAGAGAGGGGCAAAGCATATGGTACGCTTTCCGTGGCGCCGAGGAAATTTTATTTATTTTTCCTAACGAAGACATTCAATCTGTTTCCAAGGTTTTCAAGAGCTTCAAAAAACACCAAAATTGTAATTTAAAACATTATAGTACCCTATCTAATGATACAAGATATTTCAATGGTGTAAAGTAAATGAACTTATTGAATCCATAATAAAAAATAATGTGTCCCTAATGTCAAGAGACGTCCCAAAAATGTCTCGATTAAACAGACCAAAGAATCATAAATGAGAAAGAAATCGATCTTATTTTATCGATTTAATCTATCTGGAAGTTCACAGTATCTTTTTAATATAAGAAAATACCATTTTAAAAAGAAATTCTATTAAAAGGTTCAATTTCTTCTATCCGGGAGCAAATCAACTAGAAATGGCCAAAAGTTATATTTTTTTCTCATTGGATATTTATTCATATCTATTGAAATCTGTGAGTTATTTTTCTTTTTCTTTTATATCAAATAATTATTATTAGGAAATTTGCATTTTAAAGGGTTGTTTATTTAAAGTCCAATTTGAAAAACCCTAATAACTAAGTTGAATTTTTTTTAAATATCAAATTAATATATATTATTATTATTATAGCCTTTATTGGTTCCAAGTTATACATTTCTTAGTATACAAGTTTCTATTATTAATTTTATAATTTGGAATGTATAATTTTATCTACAGTAGTTTACAAAAGTTTTTATAATAAATATTTACATCTGCATATACATACATATACACATATATATATATATTCACACACACACATATACATACATACATACTTTATTTTAATTATTATTTTTTTTCTCAACTTTTACAATTTAAATTTTAACATTTATAATAAGTACTAACTAGTTGGTTGGAACCAGACCCCTTAGGGCGAAGGCCTCTCCCAGCCTCTTCCATTCATTTCTGTCACGAGCTATTCTTGACCATGTCATTCCTGTGAAATTCGTTATCTCGTCCGCCCATCTTCTTGATTGACGTCCTCTTTTTCTTTTTTGATGGGGGTGCCATTCTGTAATTCTTTTTGTCCATCTGTCCTTCATTCTGCAAATGCATTTCCATTTAGATAGTCTGATTGTTTTTAGTATATTTTCAAACTTAGATAGTTTATATAGTTTTTCGTTAGATATTCTATCGATTTTTCTTATTTTCATTATACTACGCAGCATCGCTCTATGGGTAGTTTCTATTTTCTTTTCTAGTTTTGTTGTTAAAACCCAAGTTTAGGCTCCGTAGATCATTGTTGGTACTACGTATTTATTTAGTACTTTTATCTTTGATATTGAATCGATATTTTCATTTTTTAAAATGAATTTTAGTTGCCAAAATTTATTCCAGCTCAAGCTGATTCTTCTCTCAATTTCTTCCATTGATCTGTTCCGAAAGCTCATCTTCATACATTTGAATTAGTTGATCTTTGTTGGTGCTATTATAATTATATCACCGGCGAAGCGTAAGTTGTTTAGATAATTGCCGTTTATATTTAAACCTTTTTTATCCCAATCGAGCTCCTTAAACATACTTTCCAAGACGCAATTAAAAAGAAGGGGTGAGAGGGATCTCCCTGTCTCACTGCCCTCTTCACCGGGAAGAATGTCCCAGGATTATCCATTAGAATTCTTGCTTGGTTTTCTTTGTACATATTTTCTATTATTTGTATATAATTTCGGTTTATTCCCTGTTTCTTTAGTGCCTCAAATATAGATTTATGACACAGGGAATCGAAGGCCTTAGAGAAGTCAATGAATGCCAGATAGATTTGTATTTGATGTTCGTTTGCCTTTTCGATCAGTTGGTTTACCACATGCAGATGGTCAATTGTGGAGAATCCCGATCTGAACCCTGCCTGGTCTATCGGCTGATTAAAATCTATGGTTTGTCTAATTCTGTTTTGGACTATTTTTGAAAATATTTTTCCTACGTTGCGTTGCTTGATATAGTCAGTGGTCTATAATTATTTATATCCTTCGAATTTCCCTTCTTTAACATTATCATTATATTTGCTTTCTTCCACTGGTTAGGTATTATTTTTGTTTCGAAAATGTTGTTAAATATTTTCATTAATGGTTTTTTAATATCATTTTTAAGCAATTTTAATGTTTCATTTCTTAAACCGTCTAAGCCTGGTGTTTTTACTTTTTTTTAGTTTTTCAAAACTTGTTCTATTTCACTTTCAATTATTTTTGATTTCCGCCTCACTTATATTTTCCTGTTTCTCTATTTCATGTTGAGCTTTATTTTCTTTATATAGATTTCTATAGAAATCAGTAGATATTTTTGCTATGTTAATACGATTATATTCATTTTTACTTTATCCAATGCGAAGCATGGGAGAAAGTATTGGAATCGCTCTCGCGGCAAGCTCGACTTCAAAGGGTCCTCAGGTAAAGACTACAGAACCCATAGACTCAATTAAGGTCACAAATTGAAGTATTCAATGAGATTGAATTTTAGCACGTGACGGTTTTGCCAAAAATTACCTGGAATCTCGTCGAGAGGCCAAAAAGTACCATTTTTTTGGAAGTGCGGATGGATGGATTGATGAATGTGTATGTGTGTGTGTGTGTGTGTGTGCTATCGTTTATTTCGTCCACGATTTTTTCCACACCTTTGCGATGATTAAAATGAAATTGAAAACCTACCATTAGTTTAACAAAATGAAGCGCTGATTAGTTTTTGGTACATATCGGTCCACAAACATTAGTACTTTATTTCAGTACTTTTTTAGTTTTTTCTAAATATCTTGAAAATGACTTAACCAATTTTGATGAAATTTAATATCCTAATTAAGTACCTTGGGGACCACAGAAAAGGTTAAATAAAGTAAAATAAAATAAAGTAAAATTTAGTAAAATCATATTTTAAAGTACTTTAACTCTAGAGTAAGATTGTACTTTTTTTTAATTTTAAATTCTTTAAAATTTATTCATTTGAAAGTTTTAATATAGCTCATTTAGCCTTGCTTAAGTAAGAATGGATAGGCTTCTCTCTGTGAAATGCTAAAAATTTGGGAGGAATTTTTATGAGTAACCATAGCAACTGCGTTGTTTTCTTATCCGTTACCTTTGCTGAAGACAGGAGAAATCGATTTTAAACCAAAAATAGCGATTGATTCTCATCTAGTACTTGAGGAATAATCATTCTATATTGGATTTTTGACGTTTCGGTTTTTATTAGTAACCATTGCTGAAGACATAGAGAAATCGATTTTAAACCAAAAATAGCGATTAATTCTCATCTAGTACTTGAGGAATAATCATTCTATATTGGATTTTTGACGTTTCGGTTTTTATTGGTAACCATTGCTGAAGACATAGAGGAATCGAGTTAAAATCAAAAATAGCGATTGATTCTCATATAGTACTTGAGGAATAATCATTTATATATTGGATTTTTGACGTTTCGGTTTTTATTGGTAACCATTGCTGAAGACATAGAGGAATCGAGTTAAAATCAAAAATAGCGATTGATTCTCATCTAGTACTTGAGGAATAACCATTCTATATTGGATTTTTGACGTTTCGGTTTTTATTAGTAACCATTGCTGAAGACATGGAGGAATCGACTTAAAATCAAAAATAGCGATTGATTCTCATCTAGTACTTGAGGAATATCCATTCTATATTGGATTTTTGACGTTTCGGTTTTTATTGGTAACCATTGCTGAAGACATAGAGAAATCGAGTTAAAATCAAAAATAGCGATTGATTCTCATCTAGTACTTGAGGAATAACCATTCTATATTGGACTTTTGACGTTTCGGTTTTTATTGGTAACCATTGCTGAAGACATAGAGGAATCGAGTTAAAATCAAAAATAGCGATTGATTCTCATCTAAGTACTTGAGGAATAACCATTCTATATATTGGATTTTTGACGTTTCGGTTTTTATTGGTAACCATTGCTGAAGACATAGAGGAATCGAGTTAAAATCAAAAATAGCGATTGATTCTCATCTAGTACTTGAGGAATAACCATTCTTATATTGGATTTTTGACGTTTCGGCTTTTATTGGTAACCATTGCTGAAGACATAGAGGAATCGAGTTAAAATCAAAAATAGCGACTAAATTCTTTGTTTGAGTAAATCAGACTCAAGCTTGATAATCATAATAATCTCAACCATAAGGTTATTCCTCTAGTATTAGATAAGAATCGATCGTTATTTTTGATTTTAAGTCGTTTCCTCCATTGTCTTCAGCAATGGTTACCAATAAGTAATCGAAACGTCAAAATACCTAAAGTAGGTATTGTTATTCTCATCTAGTACTTAGAGGAGTAACCGATGTCTATGTTGGACTTTTAAGACGTTTCGGCTTTATGTCGTCATCATTGCTGAAGACATAGAGAAATCGAAACGTCAAAAATCAAAAATAGAATGATTGATTCTCATCGAGTACTTGAGGAATGAGAATTATTTCTATAATTGGATTTTTGACGTTTCGGTCTTTATTGCAAGTGATATCTGATTGAAGACATAGAGGAATCGAGTTAAAATCAAAAATAGCGATTGAATTCTCATAAAGTACTTGAGGAATAATCCATTGCAGTTTATTGGACTTTTAGATTCGTTTACGGTTTATTCATTTGTAGCCATTGCTGAAGACATAGCTCATGGAATCGAGCTTAAAATCAAAAATAGCGATTAGATTCTCATGCGAAATAGTAAAAACTTGAGGAAATTTTATCAGTTCTATATTGCGACTTTTGACGTTTCGGTTTCTTATTCGTAACCATTGCTGAAGACATAGAGGAATCGAGTTAAAATCAAAAATAGCGATTGATTCTCATCTAGTACTTGAGGAATAAACATTCTGATATTGGATTTTTGACGTTTCGGTTTTTATTGGTAACCATTGCTGAAGACATAGAGGAATCGAGTTAAAATCAAAAATAGCGATTGATTCTCATCTAGTACTTGAGGAATAACCATTCTATATTGGATTTTTGACGTTTCAGTTTTTATTGGTAACCATTGCTGAAGACATAGAGGAATCGATTTAAAATCAAAAATAGTTATTGATTCTCATCTAGTACTTGAGGAATAACCATTCTATATTGGATTTTTGACGCTTCGATTATTATTGCGGTGAAACTTTTCCCTCTTTGAATACTCATCGCACCCCAATCGCCCCCACTTATTTATAGCCCCCTGATAACCCAAATCGCCCACTTGGGGGCTATCGCCCCTCGAGAGACTGGAACTCACTTCCAGCCACCGTCTTCCCCGCAACTTATATATAAACTTCAGCTCTTTAAAACCAGCATCCACAGAAACCATCAACTCATACCCACCCCATAAAATCCCCTCTTCTTCTTCTTTTCATGGAGGGGGCAACCCAGGCCTTTAGGGATGCATCTTTTTGGTGTATCTCCTTCTCACTTCAATATCATTTAAAAAATAACACCACTCTTTTGGCTCGGTGGATAAAAAAAAAATGAATCAATTTTAAATTTGTATTTTATTTTTGCAGACTGATGACAAGTCCTCACAGAATCCGTTGGCCAGCAGCGGAGACTGTGGGGATGATGCTACTTCACACGCTTCTGGACTGACAGATGGACTAGAGCCCCCAGAGCGGGGCAACTGGACTGGAAGATTCGATTTCCTGCTCTCTCTCTTGGGATATAGCGTGGGCTTAGGCAACGTTTGGCGATTCCCTTACTTATGCTATAACAATGGAGGAGGTTAGTAATTAATGTACTATTTTATCTTTTAACTATTGTGAGATTAAAATAAATACAAATCTTAAAAAAACACAAACAAAAAAAAACGTTCGAATTAAACGTTTGATGATGGTTTTTGTTTAAGATTTTTATTTTTATATATAGAGGGTGTCTAAACTACCACCAAAATATCAACTTTTCATGAATTTAGACCACATTTTTATTTAAGTTTAATTAGGGCCATGTTTTGGACCATATTTTAACACTAAATTATTTTTTATCTCAAAAACCGATAGAGATAGGTATAGAACAAAATTAACAAAAAACTATTTTAATAAAAGGTTGGTTCTAAAAATGTATTAATATACGGGGTGTTCTATTTAAAAAAATAAACTTGCTACGACTTTTCGATGGAAGCCGAAACGTCGCAATGGTGAAAATATTTTAGATCGATAGAACAGGTAAGAAAATGTAAGGTGCTAAATTTTCAGAAAAATCCTGCCTTCTGTTTTCCATAAACGTCTAACGTGCCATCGACCGTGAATCACCCTGTATATTATATTTGTTTTTAGTTACCTATTTCCTTTATTAATAATTTTTAATATTGCCATTTGAACTACCATGTTTCCGCCTTCTGATTTGTTGTTTTTCCTGTCACTACTATGTTTTGGTTATTATACGGCTTATATCAAATAACCACTTGAACGCATGAATGAATCGAGTAACTTGATTAAATTTATACATAACAATAGTTAGTGTATACTAGACTGGAGTTGTCTCTTAATTAGCAACCCAAACACAGTGATTTTCAGCCAGCCTTTTGATTTTGTCCGTTTCAATTTATTTATGATATTCCATTTTGCTGGATAGACTCGGATTTGTTTATCTACCGTACTCGGAAATTTTCGTTTTTTTTTTTTTTTTTTTTTTGAATTGAAACTTCTTTAGCGAGGTTTCTGTTTTGAAATTTTTGTTACAATAAAGATGGCTGACTCAATGGAGAGAAATGAGGGAAGCGAGAATGTGTTGGGTATCTAGTTGGTTGTGTGTCAGCGCATGTGTGATATTGTGACCAGTCGAGCTGTATTAAATATATAAATGTAAAAAAAAGGCCGTAGACTAAATCAAAAAATATAAATACTTCGTCCCAAATCCTGAATAAAAAAACTAAAAAAAAAAATCAAACTAAACATTAAATATAATAATATTATATTGAAAATAACAAAACATAAATATATATTTAACAACTCCAAAAAAATAATTAAAAGTTTACTTAAACATTTTTTAAGTTATATAGATATGTCTCTGGAGTGTGATATTTTAAAAGCAATAAACTTTTTGCCTGTTATGTACAAATAACAACTACGACTAAACAAGTTTCTCTTCCTCCGTGAGCTTAAGTGGATGAGGCTCACATATATTTATTTTTTAATTGCTTATTAATAAATATCTGAAAAGTCAAAAAAAAATTTATCCAACTTTATTTTCTCTTTTACTGTCTGGTCCGATACCCATGATAAATCAAGAGCGAAAGTGGTCATCATTTGATTTTTTGGTTGTTGAGTTGTTTATCAAAAAAGAGGTTTCGGTTGTAAGATGCTATAATCTTGAAAACGTCATTAACATTACTTCACTTTTAGGTGTCGAAGCTTTGGGCTTTCTGATGAGATTTATTTCGTTAAAATTGTTCATTATAGGTGGTTTCTTATATAACTTACAATGTATCCTACATAATAATAATAATAATAATAAATTTTTATTGAATCAATTATTTTACATGCATTAGCGTATACATTTTATTTGAGCTTCGGAGATTACATCCCCACCATCGACTGTTCTTGATCTTCTTGTGCTTGCGATAATGTTTTTAGTCCGTGTTTGTAGTAAGAGGAAAAATTTACGAAATAAAAAACCTCTTTGCCGTTATTTATAAAAGAAAGGAAAGAATCAGAGGAAAATGTTGATGCTATGATGAAAGATGAGCATTAGGTCCTGTAGAGTTCCAGTATTAGGGGGTTTAGACTAGTTTGGGTCTTTTGTTTGAACCGATTGGTAATGTCGCTTAGGTTATCCAACAATCTCTGCATTCCTAGACCGACTAGGATAATTTCGTTCGATGTTCCGTGAGAGGGTAGTGTAATGATGCGGAGTGTCCTGGATTGCACTCTCTCCAATGCCTCTAGATTTGATCTTGAGGCGTAAGATAACCAGGCAGGTACTGCATATGCCAAAATAGGTTTCACTAACATTTTATATAATGTCAATTTACCTTCAAGTGAAAGTGAACTTCCAGGACGAATTAAAGGCCAAATAACTTTGATAGCCCTTCGTGCTTTTTCTCTTGTCATAGTCGTGTGAGCCCAATTAGCTCTTCGATCCAATAGGACACCACGGTATTTGACTTTAGACTGCCATTTTAAGTGGGAATCATTAATTTTTAGAGTAGTTCCGAGATATTTTCGCTTTTTTGTAAATAAGATTGCTTCACATTTGTTTGGATTTGTTTTTAATTCCCAGTCTTTAAGATAATTTATTACAAGTTGGGTTTCTTCTGAAGTCT